>JADWQK010000226.1:0-81064 GCA_017933935.1 Sesamia nonagrioides
TTTTTTTTTTTTTTTAGTGTCCAGATAAAAATATCAGGTAAGTCACTTTGTTTTTTGTATTGTTTACTAAATTAATGTAATAGTGATTGATTCTGTAATAACTACTACTAACACTGTACACAGGAAAAAAATACTCTATTCAATAGATAACTTATAAATTGTTATTGCTCTTTATTTTCACATTTATTAATTAGTCGTTTGTGATAAAACATTCTAATCCAGGATTTATTTAAAAAAAAAAGTCAAAGATAACTTTGAAATTGCTGTTTATTTATTTGACAATTAGTTTTATAGATTCTTTAATTAATAATTATGGTAGCAAGTTATTTCACGTTAATATTTTCAATCTAAATAATATTAGGTAATTTCAAATCATCATTTTAGTCTTTTATTTGACATAAGTCTATCGTATAGTACTATAATTATTTCATGCTAGATTACATTCGAAAGCAATGTAAATTGTTGCTAAATAAAGTGAGATAATGGCGCCGATTCTGTTGTTCACAAACTAAACTAATCTTAAGTTAAGTGCATCTTTTTCTTTCAATTTCGTTAAGAAAAGGATAGAAAATAACATTTTAGTTTAAACCTGTCAAA
Organism: Sesamia nonagrioides; assembly: GCA_017933935.1. Classification (NCBI taxonomy): domain Eukaryota; kingdom Metazoa; phylum Arthropoda; class Insecta; order Lepidoptera; family Noctuidae; genus Sesamia; species Sesamia nonagrioides. The sequence continues at coordinate 598 of JADWQK010000226.1, forward strand.
TTAAGATACTCCATAGACAGTTTAAACGCGATTATAAAACATGACGACTAAAATTACGAAAGTTTATGTCAGGAGCGCACTAATTTGACAGGTCTAAACTGACATTTGATCTTCTGTCCTTCTCTTAATGATATAGAAAGAAAAAGATGCATTGAACTTTAATTTACTTAGTTTGTAAACAAGGGAATCGAGGCCAATATCATTTAAGCAGTGGTTGTTGCTAGCCTTTTATACTTACTTAGTTATGAAAAGGAACAGCTTCTTCATCGTTATAAACTCAAAAATATTAATAAGGAATTATGGATGGTTCTAACAAAGATAAAAATTATAAATTCTGAAGAGAAACAGCACTGATAACGATAATCCACACTGAGAGCTGAACATATTCGAAAAAAAAATCCAATATATTTACTTTTTCCTCAACGACCGGCGTTTCATTATCATCATCATCATCAGCCTCTACTCGTCCACTGCTGGACATAGGCCTCCTTCATGGCACGCCAACAAGCTCGATCCTGAGCAGTTCTCCGCCAGCCACTACCAGCCACCTTTTGATGTCGTCGCTCCATCTCGCCCAAGGGCGTCCCACGCTACGTTTGCCGAGACGCGGTCTCCACTCAAGGACTCGTTTACCCCAACGGTTGTCGGTCCTGCGGCATATGTGACCAGCCCATTGCTACTTCAGCTTGCTAATCCTCTCAGCTATGTCGGTAACTCTGGTCCTCTGTCGGATCACTTCATTTCTGATGCGGTCCTTCAGAGAGACGCCCAACATAGCCCGCTCCATAGCTCGCTGAGCGACTTTAAACTTGTGGACTAGTCTGACCGTTAGTGTCCACGTCTCGGCTCCGTAAGTCATGACCGGTAGGACGCACTGACCGGCGTTTAGCTGATCAAAATACGGTTCTGGCATTACTCCTGTCTAGATCTTCATGAATAAATAACCGATGCACAAGCTCCCTGATCGCCTATAAAACTTGTAGGTAGGTATATTTATAATTGATATAGTTAAACTATTCATATTATTCCAAAATAGTTATCACACAGCTCCCCACTAGATCACGAAGGTAATTTGTCACATACACTCAACCAGACGCGTCACGGGCCCAAATGATTTATCGTCGTCCGAACAGACAAAGACTTCTCCAAATAGGCCCCCTCGCAACGCAAACACTCAATTCGAAGGTAATTACTAAAGGAAAATAACCTCTAAATTGTACGTGCAAAAAGTTTATTTTCCCGCCAAAAAGTTTGACGTAACTCAACTGTCAACGGGTACGGATGCGTTCGGATACATTCCTCGACTAATTGCATGTATCGCACCGCACAACACATTTGTCAATTGTCGCCCGCCTCCCTTATAACGGAACATAATTAGTTAGTCAACTATTTCTGGAACGCTTTGACGGCTTATTAAGATTTCAAATTGAACACAAATTAAGTGTCATGCCTTACTGATTACTAAACCTACGATTTGTTTTCGTATCTCATCAGGACATTGAAAAATCTGTGTGTCGACGCGACGACAGTCTCGTTTTCCGGACATCAAAAAGCAATCTTTTAAACGGGACATGGATTAAAGATTTGATTGTTTTGGTTTTAGGAATAGATAATTGCTCTTTCAAACATAGTTTAATGTTTGTATAAAGAAAAGATAGAAAGAAATATGAGTAGATATATTTTTCGCAGAAACACGTGTATATAAAAAGATAGCTAACTCAACCTTACTGTATGATTACGTACGATCACAGATTACAGAATACTTACGATATATAAATATAAGTATTGTATTAGTATTGTAGTAAAGAACAGTATAATTTTAAAGATACTTAAGTCAAAACCATGAACCTATGTAGCTGTACATGCTACAATTGCATCTAATGCATATAGCATCTAAGTGTTACCACCTACGTATTGTCCTAAAAAAATTAAAGAACCAAAACAGTGCTTAGCAGTGCTTACTTCGTGTGGTACCGGGCTTAGAATAGTACCAACCCATAACCTCCCGTAGGCGCCATAAGAGGCGACTAAAGGAACTCTCACCAGAGAAGCGGGCAGCAGCGCTTCTCCTGTGGAATATCAAATTACTGCGATCCTCAGCTCGTCTGCCAAGCGTGGGGATTATGGCTAACCCCCCCAATGTAATGGAAAACCTTGGGGGAGGCCTTCGTCTAGCAGTGGACCTCAATAGGCTAAAGAAGAAGAAAGAAGTGCTTAGCAGTTGTTTAGGCTTTTAAAGACGACAGTATTATATGGACTTTGACATAACATTGGCAGTAGAAACGTGTTGAACAAATGCTTAAGATAAGTGGTAAGATCTCAATGTTTGCGAGTCTCCTTGACCAACCGCAATGCTCTCTAGCTAGCTAGAGTAACCAATTTTATAGCGTATTTGATAGTGAATACCTAACCAGACAGTTAATCTGTATTTTAAGGCTCGAGGTCCGTACGACAGCAGGTCAAGCTATCCGAAACTGTCAAATACTCCCAATCAACCTTGAGTCTTCAAGGTTTAGCGATAAAGTTGAAAATTTAATAATGAAATCTGTCATATTGTAGTAGTTGATCTGCTGTCGTCTGTACAAATTCCAGAGTAATGACTAGAGAGGTGATTTCAGGTGTGGCATATGTATATTATAAGAAATTCAGAAGCGTTATACTTACTTCAAATATAAAAAAAGTAAAATGTGTTTACAGCAAAAAAAAAACAGACATATAAAAAAAAATAAAAAAAAACTGAAAACATTGATTACAGTTAGATATGCCAAAAGGGCCTCTGCTCAATAAGACAGCTTTAAAAAAGTTAATGACATTTAATAAAAACACTCATGAAGCATTTTATTTTTATTAAAAGAGACAACATCTACATCACGTTTCCTACCCAAATACCTCCATGTTTACACATGTTACAGCCATCCAAATCTAATTAAAACACAATAATACATTTAAATTGACTCAATCTCACCACATGTTTAAATTATCCTCCAGCTAATCAGTGAGCGTCATTGATCGATTCAACTCGAATCTGGTTTCCCAAGCAGTGCCATCTGTGAACGAACAGGCGAGACATCGGCCGTTGACAGACGTAAAAATCGATTCGATACATCGAGTTTTTCTAGAGATGCGCGATTGTTGTGAAAACGAATCGATTAATTTGTGTTCAGGATGGAACGAAGTATCCGATTTTTCATTCGATAACTTTTTTTTTGCTGGGTGTCTGTGTATTTGAATTAAATTACTTTGACTCCGTTTAGGTTGCTTTTAAATACAGAGTTGTAGATAAGTTTCTTTAATCGAGTCACCAACTTATTGCAATGATTATTAAGAAATAAAACCTTTCATTTTATTTTATTGAAATAATATCTGCCCTCATTTATTTATTTAAATTAATTATTGTTTATTTATTTGTACATTGTGGAGTATTTTACATTTATACATTTAAATTGATGCATAAACTCTCATAAGTCTCATAACACATATTATATTAACGCCAGTGATACCCGAAGGGTTAGGACATAGGTACCTATTCATCATCATCGTCAATTCATCATCATCAACTTTTTATTGTCCCACTGCTGGGCACAGGCCTCCTCTCATACAGAGAAGGAAGTACTTATTAGCAACACATAAACTTAATTAGTTCCTATATCATTATAGGTAGATAAGTATTGATTTACTAGATGGCGGTCGGGCTTAGCGTTTATGATACAATTATATCATATAGCGGTCGATAATTATAATATTCCGACTTTGCAATGGTTTTTCTTAAACACCGATCAACTATCTGACAACTTACTGTAAACCCACAACAGTCCATCGCTGCCATCGCAATAGGGTATTTGACTAAAAAAAACTATTTAGTCCGTCAGTCAGATTTCCCAAAAAATACTAGACACTGTACGTACCTAGTATTTTTTGGAAATCTGACTGCTTGAAATCTGACTTGTTTTGTTTTATCAAATCAATAAAAATTGACAAATATAAAAGGCATCAATGATCAGGAGTGGTGGCTGGTGACGTCACTGGCCGCTAAAAAGTGTAGCGTGCAGTGACGTCACACGAGTTTTCAACCCGCTGTGGCGTCTTAATTTTTTGTTTATATGAAAAAAGAAAAAATACGTGTCTAGTATTTTTTGGCAATCTGACTGACGTACTAATTAGTTTTTTTTTAGTCAAATGCCCTATTCACAGTCAAATAACTTCGTTAAATGCACTGATAAAGTAATTTAGCATATCGAAATTTAAAAAAAAATGGATTGATTCGAGCTGTCCCATTCAAAAGATACTTTCGTTGGACAAATACCTCAAAACCAACCACAAAAACCATTTTCCATCGTTGCTACAAATTGCATTTGGTGCAACCCTAGCTCGTTTTTTTTTTTTAAATCCACGAACACACCACAACGAATCCGAACTCCAGGCCATCAATTAGTGAATGCTCTCACAACATCGCGTTCAGTTTTTTCGAAAACATACGGCTTTGGAACCGATACAAAACAAAACTAGAAAGAAACGAGATCGTTTGCTGGAGGTGGCGAAAAAAAATAAAAACAGGCATAGACACCCCGGAAATCGTTGCAGCAGCGTTTGAATTGCGAACGTTTGTGATCCGTTCGATTTGATTGAAATTTTCTTTTTTCTATACTGGGAAATAGAAGAGTTGATACGTCTTCTATGTATGTTCTAATTTTGCATCTTCTATGGCGAGTTAATCAATGGTCTTCATTAGCACTGGAATTTATGACGAGAAGTCTTTGCCCAGCAGTGGGATGGCGATGGATACAGATCCATGCTAACGGTAACAGTAATATTGCATAAGAGCAACATAACATTGGCGCCGATTCTCTTGTTCACAAACTAAACTAATTTTGACTTAAATGCATCTTTTTCTTTTTTTCTGAAAGGATAAAAGATAACAAAACAATAACAAAACAAAACATGAGCTCATTTCATATTTTAACAGCTTTTTATGCCATGTTTTTCGCAAATAAATATTATTATTATTAACATTTTAGTTCAATCCTGACAGTTTAGACGCGTTTATAAAAATGGCGACCAGAAATCAATACGTCAGAAGCGCACTAATTTGACAGGTCTAAAATAATATTTTTTCTTCTCTCCTTTTCATATTTAAATAGAAAAAGATGCACTTAAGTTAAATTTAATTTAGTTTGCGGACGAGGGAATCGGGGCCATTACTGGGTGAATAATGAAATCAGATATTTTTGCCAAAATGTCTTTCTTCTTCTTCTTCTTCAGCCTATAGAGGTCCACAACTGGACAAAGGTCTCACCCAAGGCTTTCCACTTTCCACGATTACCGGTCTTGTGCTGCCCTCATCCATCGGCTAAAAAATGCTGCTAAAATCTCAATTTTACTTATATTCATACAATAAAGAAAACAAATCTTATTCCAAGAACGTTAAGGTCTTCGTTCTCCAAGAAATGGTACCTATAACTAATTTAATAAATAATAATGCAGCTTAATTTAATATTCTAATAGGGAAGTTTCCTGGGTAAAAAAAAATTGATTCTATTTAGTCCGTCATTTAGATTATAGCAAAATATTGGATACGTGTATTTTGTTTTATCAAATTAATAAAAAATTAGAAGTATAGAAGGCATCAAAGATCAGGAGTGGTGGCTGGTGACGTCACTCGTTGCTAAAAAGTGTAGCAAGGAATGACGTCACACGAGTTTTCAACTCACTGTGTCGTCTTAATTTTTTGTTTATATGAAAAAAGAAAAAATACGTGTGTAGTTTTTGCTGGAAATCTGACTGACGGACTAATTAGTGTTTTAAATCCCCCCTACCCCTACCCCCTACTACCCTATTGGGGTGTTTGAGGGTGCGTTATTACATTAGGTACCGACATATTGTAAATTCAATTTTTACTGTGTAAAATCTAACTTAGAATCTCAAATAACACAGGTATAGAGTAGCATATCAACTATCAAGATTGTTTGACGAGAAGGAATATAAAAACTTACTTTTTTTCCAAATCCCTGCAAACAGTTTATGAACCCGATTTTAGCGACATCTATGAATGATTAGTAGCAGAAACGACACAACAAGTGATCACTATGTAGAGAATTATGGCGGACTAGAAAACTGCGCCAGTCACCGCAACCTTCAAATAATTGCGAAGCAAACGGTATTCGTTCAGCTAAAATTGATAGATGGCGCTGATGGCTATTGTTACCTAATATGGAAGTTTTTCTGGCATAATATACTTCTCTAAAAGCAACAGTTGGCTGTGTAGGTAGCTCCTATGTCAGAATTTATAGTTTAGTATTGCCTATTTAAAAAACAAAGTGTGCTTTTTTAAAATTATTTTTAACTTTTTAGTTTGATATTCTTTAAAAGCAAGTTTTTTAGTTTTATAAACTATATTTATTTTTTAGTTTTGGGGTCCGATTTACCAGTGTAACTGCTGATTTTGACTAAACTTATTTATTTTTCCGTGAAGCGACTGCCGAATGATTTTTAAAATACTGAGCGAATAAAATACCTATATAAGTGGTTGTAACAGAAATAGATCACATTCAGTTACTCTCAAGATTGCCTATTAACAGTAAATTATCTTAATTCTCTGATACGCATAACAATGGGAAACCTAATCAGCTTTGACAAAAAATAAATAAAAACAATTATAGAAATCAGTAGACCTTGTCTATTGATTACTGATACTATCACTAAGCAATGACTTGGTAAATTCAACTTAATCCTTAAAAGAATTAAGTCTAATTTAGATTTAGATGATTTTAAATATGTACCTAACCATAATTTTTTATTCATGGGTAAATTCACTCATTAAAGAATTAAAATCTATTTTTAGAATGGATTTATTTCTGTGTACACAATAGCCAGCCATATTGATTAGACCGACTAGCATCGATCACTTATACACTATAAATACACTTATCACTATAGATACGCAGTCTCGAACAAAACTCTTATCAAAAATGGCGATAAGTATTAAGCAGTCGTAAAGTAGTCAAAATAAATATACATTATTTTAAAATCAGCCTCAAGTGCAGTGTATAAAGTTCTTATCACAAAGCTCGGTCTCGGTGGTAGGCCATAACATCGACTGCCGGCAGAAGTTACCACCCACCAGACAAGGTCTTGCCGCCAAGCGATTCGTCGTGTTCCGGCATGATGTCTGGTGAAGCCGTACGGAGGACGGGTCTGAGCAGTTGTGTTGCAATGTGTGGCGGGTACGATGCGCCAAATGTTGTTGTGCCGGAGTTTGGTCGTGAAGAGTCTCCAGATCAATCTCCCTCTGGCGCAGCATCGTTGGCCGTGTTGGTCTTGGGTTTAACATTGCATCACCTCCCTCAACTGCCGTCATCTTTCCTATTCCTAAGTTTTTTAAGTGAATAGGCTTAATAAACTAGTGCGCTTTACCATCAACGATTGCATCACTGCCTACCATCAGATGGGATTGCAGTCAAGCACTAGTTTATAATTATTTAAAAAAAGCAGTACAAAAAGCCATGATTTTTTACGACAAACCAAATTCAACCTTACACGCATGCATTAAAGTCACAATTATAAAGTAAGTACTAAATGAAAGAAGCACCCAAGTGCTGCGTAGTGCGCTTGTTCAGTTCAATCATTTATTTACGCTGATTGTGAATCTAGTATAGTGATCGATGGTTACTAGAGAAAAAATATGTAATCCTTTTTTGGATAGCGGTTTTTTGTCAAAGGAGATGTTTCGGAAATGTATGGAGCCTGGACCAGCACATTGTACACTTAATGCTAGGTATAGTTACGCTATAGTTAAATGTTTTTAATGTTAATTTCCTATATTTTGGCTTAGTTTTTATACAGATTCAATTTAACTCGGCCAAGGAGTGCAACACAACTACTAATAAATTTGGTGGTCAGCAACAACCAAAATAAGATTTTGACAGTGACATTTGATTGACGTGTCATGTATCTAAGGCTATCGTATCTATATTATCTACCATATGACTGCAAAACAACCAAAACATGAATTCCGAACATACGGCCCAATAAATAAACACAATCAACTCAAATCGACACTCGACACGAACACAACGGGAAAATAGAACTGTCAAAGTCACCAATCAAACGTCATAAAAAGTGTCATGGCTACCTTAAGAAAGAGTTATCTCACTAAAAAAACGTTTCAAATAATTAATTAGGTATATATACCTACTTGTATTTTTATTCAAATTAATTGAGTAGTATTTTTATGAAAATCTTCTATTTTTTTCCTTTTTATCTATATAGCGTACGCAGTGGTGGCCCAAAATGAAACATCTCCTTTATTTCTCGTTTTTAGTTAATGTACCTTACCTCTTAATAGTTAATACACCTAACACACCTATCATACTTGCTATGCAAACGATAAACAAAAATCCATAAACAAAAATCAATTATTCAATATAGTGGACGCAGTTTAGCAGAAGTAAGTATTTGTAAGTACTTAATTTAGCCCAGAGATAATAAACGGTCCTAACGTAAAATAAATCCTTCTCTGTATGAGGGGAGACCTGTGCCCAGCAGTGGGATGATAAAAAGGATGATGATGATGAACGTAAACTAAATTGTTATGCTAACATTAGATTGACGTCATGGTTGATGCAGTGATTCTTTTTAGGTGTGAATATGTTTATTATGTTTGTAAACGCAGCCACGATACCAGACAAAGTCTTGCCGCCAAGCGATTCGTCGTGTTCCGGCATGATGTCTGGTGAAGCCGTACGGAGAACGGGTCTGAGCAGTTGTGTTGCGATGTGTGCCGGGTACGATGTGCCTAATGTTGTTGTCGGGAGTTTGGTCGTGAAGGCTCTCCAGATCATCCTCTGGCGCAGCATCGTTGGTCGTGTTGTTGGGTTAAACATTGCATCACCTCGCTCAACTGTCGTCTTCCTTCCTATTCACTCAGTTTTTTTTGAGTGAATAGGCTTAATAAGCTAGTGCGCTTTACCATCAACGATTGCATCACTGCTTACCATCAGGCGGGATTGCAGTCAAGCACTAGTTTATAACTATTAAAAAAAAAAAAAAAAATCAAAGATTTTAGCAAAAACAATATTTTAGTTCGGTTGGTAGATGTCATGTCTTCGGTTTTATTCATTCCAGAACATACGCATCCTCACGAAGACAATTTTCTATAGGTAATATTCTCATAATGTGATCTAATACTGGCTTCATTTATAACCATAGATTAACACAATTAATGCAATAACTGGTTTTATGAATTATGTTTATTAATTCGGAATAATGAAGTCACGACAGTTATTACCCACCTCGGCAGTGGCAAGTAGCAATAAGATAAGTAGGAGCATAGAATAAAGAGGGGAAGTAGGTTATCTGCGACCCAATCCGCGATTTAATTGCCTACTGTCTTAGGGTTGACGACTGTCCGCGCTTCGTCGGTTACGGTTGTCGCCCAAACCGCTAACAAATATTTATAGACTAAGAGTTTATGTTTAAATTATTTGCTTAGTATTTAGTTTACATATACTGGTCAGTTTTTTTTTTGTAATTTTTATTTTTAGTTTTGTACACATAAAGAACCATATTTATTTTTATTTTTAATTAATACAAATATAAATAATACAAACATAACATCTATTGAATCACACATTTAATACAAAATTACAAATTAGCTACAGAAAATACCTACTTTCTTCGGTTTCGACTATTACGAAACGCGTTGTTATTAAACTTTAATGTGTAATATATCCGTATCCTTGTAAATAACTTTTAGAAATATAATTTGAAAAATATAAGTCTTTTATTTGTTCATAAATAGACATACTAACTTTGCAGTTTATGTGATCATTTTTTAAAAGCTAATGTGCCGAAAAGCCGTGACGCGCGAACCTCGTTCCGTGCTAGCCGCGACTAGCGCAGTCATAGGCACTCTAATATTGTGTTTAGGTGTGCGTGCGGCGACGCATAGATACTATCATAGAATAAAGAGAGGGAAGTACGTTATCTTCATACAAACGGACCGCGCGCGGCTTGTATGTCTGCGCCATAGTATCTATGCGTCGCCGCACGCACACCTAAACACAATATTAGAGTGCCTATGACTGCGCTAGTCGCGGCTAGCACGGAACGAGGTTCGCGCGTCACGGCTTTTCGGCACATTAGCTTTTAAAAAATGATCACATAAACTTTACTGCAAAGTTGGTATGTCTATTTATGAACAAATAAAAGACTTATATTTTTCAAATTATATTTCTAAAAGTTATTTACAAGGATATGGATATATTACACATTAAAGTTTAATAACAACGCGTTTCGTAATAGTCGAAACCGAAGAAAGTAGGTATTTTTCTGTAGCTAATTTGTAATTTTGTATTAAATGTGTGATTCAATAGATGTTATGTTTGTATTATTTATATTTGTATTAATTAAAAATAAAAATAAATATGGTTTTTTATGTGTACAAAACTAAAAATAAAAATTACAAAAAAAAAACTGACTAGTATATGTAAACTAAATACTAAGCAAATAATTTAAACATAAGCTCTAGTCTATAAATATTTGTTAGCGGTTTGGGCGACAACCGTAACCGACGAAGCGCGGACAGTCGTCAACCCTAAGACAGTAGGCAATTAAATCGCGGATTGGGTCGCAGATAACCTACTTCCCCTCTTTATTCTATGATACTATGGCGCAGACATACAAGCCGCGCGCGGTCCGTTTGTATGAAGATAACGTACTTCCCTCTCTTTATTCTATGGTAGGAGTCAGACGTACGAAGGTTTTCGTTATCGGGAAACGAGTTATGGAACTCTGAGTTGGTTAACTACAATGATAGGTGTAGTTAGTAAGGCAACGAATGAGATCCAAGGACTGGAACGTCCATAGATATCAGCTCTGTGGGAACACCAAATGTGTCGGTCGTCCGGCAGCGAAGTGGGTGCCGAGATTGTTACCATCGTGGGTACAACCTGCAGGGTAATTACGTAACACACTATCAATAGCAATGGGTTTCATTTTGACAGTTCAACAACATTCATTGCGCTATATACGTTCTTGAGCAGACACATTTGTGGAACACATGGACCAATGGATTAGCAATATGCTTCGAAATGATTCCAACTGATAGTAATAGTGTCCGCTGGGGTCCTAGTATGCATTTTATTATCAATTTGTCATTCCAACACGATTCCATTGTCATTGTACTTAAAAGTTCGTAATCTGCTAAATCCATACTAATATTATAAATGCGAAAGTAACTCTGTCTGTCTGTCTGTTACGCTTTCCCGCTTAAACCTCTCAACCGATTTTGATGAAATTTGGCACAGACAATCTTTAGACCCCGAGAAAGAACATAGGCTACCTTTTATCCCGGAAAAATTTGATATTCCCGAGGGAAATCTAAAAAGCGCGATATAACCGAACTCCACGCGGGCGAAGCCGCGGCCGGAAAGCTAGTACCTACTATAGAATACTATCTTGGTTGTCCCAATAAAAATATGGTCAATGCACCGCTCGCCTGTCCTCCGATGCGTGGTCGGCACTCGAGAACCCGTAAATTTTTCCGGGATAAAAGGTAGCCTTTTATCCCGGAAAAATTTGATGTTCCCGAGGGAAATCTAAAAAGCGCGATATAACCGAACTCCACGCGGGCGAAGCCGCGGGCGGAAAGCTAGTTCATAATAATCGATCAATTATCACAGTCGTTTCGTAATGTCATAGAATGACATTGCCGTATTGGCACTATTATAAAACCTGTAAGTAGAAATCGTTTTCAAAAAACTACTACTCAATTTGAACATTTATCAATAAGATGTGGAATATCAGTGATTGACCACTGGAAAGTTATAATGACGGCATTTTGTTAGTAGACTATTAAACTTGTCAAATTCGATCATTATTAGATCACTGATTGACCATTCTGACACTATTATAATAGCATACTAGATGAGACTGACACTTTAGTGTGGAGATTGGCACATGAAAAAAAGGGGTAGGTAATTATGGAGGTGGTGATGGAAATCTTCTTGTCAGGAAGTGCATCTGTAAACAGAATCTGTTCTCTTTCATAACTGGTCTTTTTTATTTTATTTTTTAACTAATTGGAATTTTACAAATACCTAAGCCTATTTTCCTTTCTGGCTAAATACTCGCCCCGATTCTCTTATGCACAAATTTAGTTTAGAATTTAATTTCAATGCATCTATTTCATTAAGGAAAGGACAGACGATAAACATTAGTTTAGTCCTCTCCTGACGTATATTGACGTATTTTTGGCCGCCATGTTTATAATCGCGTCTAAACTATCTATGGAGTACTTATCTTAATTTGACAGGATTAAAATAAAATGTTTTCTTGTATCCTTTTCTATTGTTGACAAACTAAACTAATTTTAAGTTAAGTGCATCTTTTTCTTTCCTTTCATTAAGACGCTGTGAATAGCAAACTTTTAGGTATTTGAGGGGGTGAAGCAGACGAAGTGGGACACGACTAGCCCCGCCCACTGCGGGGCGCGGGGCGCTCCGCGCGAGTACATCGATGCGTGAGGTGAGGCGTCGCGCATCGAGAAATACGCACGTTCTATTAAATCTATACCAACCATTCTCTATTCCATCTACATTTAGAACCGTAATTTCACAACCCAACCCCGAGGTACGGTTGGCTCTGTTCGTCACAGTCCCGGTTAGCATGAGACGAGCAGCAGGTTCGAATCCCACATCCGTTCACTTTACCTTGCGATTTTCGAATATGTATATTTTATACATATTTTCATTTTTTATTATTACTTTTGTTTTCTTTTTTCCTTTTATAATGCGCTTTGTCCGTTCTGCTTAAATTTTTTGTGTTATGTCCTTTTTTCATGAAACTGTTAGAAATATATCATTTCTAGAAATTACTATTTATAAACAGTTGTTTAGAGTAACTGTTAAAAAAAATGCATTTTCGGATATTTAAAAAAATAAAAGATTTTTTCTTCAAAACTGCAACTCTTATCGAAGTCGGGTTTGTACGAGTGCTTAGAATAACACAACACAAAAAGATTGAAATAATGCAACCATGAATAATGCAACAAAATGAAATCTAAATTTACTGTTTTGAACTATTATCAAATCAACTGTTATTTTTATTGTTTTTCTTTTCTATTCCATCTACATTTAGAACCGTAATTTCACAGCCCAACACCGAGGTACGGTTGGCTCTGTTCGTCACAGTCTCGGTTCGCATTAGACGAGCACCAGGATCGAATCCGACTTTACCTTGCGATTTTCGAAAATGTGTACTTTATACATATTTTCATTTTTTATTATTTTTTTGTTTTCTTTTTTATTTTTATAATGCGCTTTGTCCGTTCTGCTTAAATTTTTTGTGTTATGTCCTTTTTTCATGAAACTGTTAGAAATATATCATTTCTAGAAATTACTATTTTTAAACAGCTGTTTAGAGTAACTGTTAAAAAAAATGCATTTTCGGATATTTAAAAAAATAAAAGATTTCTTCTTCAAAACTGCAACTCTTATCGAAGTCGGGTTTGTACGAGTGCTTAGAATAACACAACACAAAAAGATTGAAATAGAATAATGCAACAAAATGAAATCTAAATTTACTGTTTTGAACTATTATCAAATCAACTGTTATTTTTATTGTTTTTCTTTTCTATTCCATCTACATTTAGAACCGTAATTTCACAGCCCAACACCGAGGTACGGTTGGCTCTGTTCATCACAGTCCCGGTTCGCATTAGACGAGCACCAGGATCGAATCCGACTTTACCTTGCGATTTTCGAAAATGTGTACTTTATACATATTTTCATTTTTTATTATTTTTTTTGTTTTCTTTTTATTTTTATAATGCGCTTTGTCCGTTCTGCTTAAATTTTTTGTGTTATGTCCTTTTTTCATGAAACTGTTAGAAATATATCATTTCTAGAAATTGCTATTTATAAACAGCTGTTTAGAGTAACTGTTAAAAAAAAATGCATTTTCGGATATTTAAAAAAATAAAAGATTTCTTCTTCAAAACTGCAACTCTTATCGAAATCGGGTTTGTACGAGTGAAATAGATGGAGGCACTTGGAGGAGGCCTATACTGTTTTGAACTATTATCAAATTAACTGTTATTTTTATTGTTTTTCTTTTTTTAAATTATATTATGAACTAAGAAATTCATGGTTAAATAAAGGCTTATTATTATTATTTATTAATAATTTCTAGAAATTTGTAGAAAGAAAATTATAACGAATTGATTTTAAATATTAGTTTGCATTATAATTCTTACAAAAAGAATATGTTTAAAAAGATGGAACAATTACTACAAAAAATACAGAAAATCGGATAAATTAATAATAATTAAAAAAAAAAAACAATTGCAAATAAGAAATCCAACAAAAAGCATACAACGTAAGGCTGGGGTTTGAACTCGAACACATACAGGTGAAGAAAAATGTGCCGCGAAAAAGTAAAAAGAATAATTACAGAAAAAAAAATCAAATAAAATATCGGCAAAAATACAACAGTAAATTAAAAAGCATTTATTTCAATTAAAATCTACAAAAAGCATATAATGTAAACCTGGGGTTTGAACCCGGGCAAAAACGAAATATGATTATTCATCAACAAACAGACACGTAAATATAATTATTTTCTGTGCGGGGTAAAGCAAAAAGTGATATAGGTCCGACAAGCACCACGCCTCAGCGGTCACTGTCGCTAAGCATAGAAGTGAAAGAGAAGGCAATGGACGCCGCGATGGAGCGACGTTTCGTTCACGTTATTTATCATTAAATACATTATTTATTTTAGAATATCTTAGTTAAACCGATAAACAAAAACAATGGTTTCATTTACTATTATATTTTACAACGCTCTTCTCAATTTTATCAAGATTTGATGATTAATAATACAGTTACAACTGTTATAAATTCAATTTTAGGGGTTACTTCAGGATTTTTTTCTATCGAGAAAATTCATTCAAAACGTGTTTTGAAAACAATGGTTTCCTGCTACATATAATCAAGATTAACATATAAATTTTTGGCTGCTCTGAAATGTATACATTTGGCTAAAAAATTGTTTTAAGAAGCCTATTTTTACTGAACACAGCGCCTTAAGAAAAAGATAGAAGATAACATTTTATTTTATTCCTGTCAAATTAAGATACTCCATAGACAGTTTTGACGCGAATAAAAACATGGCGACTCAAAATACGCCAGTGTACGTCAGGAGCGCACTAATTTAACAGGTCTAAACTGACATTTCATCTTCTGTCCTTTTCTTAATGAAATAGATAGTAAGAGATGCACTGAATTTTATTTTATTATCAAGAGAATCGAGGCCATTGTCTAAGTATGTACCATAAGGTATATTAAATATAGATAATTGTTAGAAATGGCAATATAATCGTGATCAACTTTAATTTGCACCTGGACATAGTTTATGTAAATTAACAGCATTGTTAACGTCTATTTAAAATTTAAATAGACCTTAATTTAGTTGTAGTAGGTATGTGTGTAGTTAATTTATTTAAATTTTAAATACAGCCGGTAAGGGCAGCGCTAACCGTCGCTAATAAATCAATAAAATTAAACAATCACAATTTTATAATTGCTATTATAAGACTTGCAGCGAAGACTAATCTTAGGAATAAAGGAAAATATCATCATGCTGGTACGGACGATAGCAGGTTAAACTACCCGAAACTGTCAAATTTTCCCAATCAACCTTGAGCCTTAATACTTTAGAGATAAAATTGAAAATCTAATAAGGAAATCTGACAGTTTGTAGTAGTTTGATGTGCTGTCGTCTATACAATATACATATACTCGAAGACTAGAGTAGCTTAGATTAGTCCCTTTCCCTTTTAATTAGCGCCGATTTCCGTCTTAAATTAAATTTAAGCTTTGTGCATATTTTATATGTCTATTATATGTACTGAGCTTTTATATATATCTTTCATTTCATTTAGAAAAGGACAAAAGATAAATATTAGTTTAGTCCTGTCAAATTAAGATGTTCCGCACAGTCGCGATTAAAAACATGGCTACTAAAAATACGTCAAATTCACGTGAGCCGTTGACTAATTTTACAGGACGTAACTAATATTTATAAGCCCCGCACGATGATATTGCGATTGGCGGCCATCTTGGTGACGTAGTCGAACTCGCACCGTCGGTACCGTTCGCAAGTTCAGTCCGCGCTTACCCACTTACGCACATCGAATATTTTTGTTAGCTTTTTGTTATCCTGTTTTATTGTTGTTCTTGAGTTTTGTTGTTTAGTTTTATTAACTGTTACTCGTTAAAATGAGTAAGAAATTAATTAATAGTCGTGCTCGTGAAATTATAATTAAAGTGGACAATTATTTTGTTAAAGAGAAAGAGGATTGTAAGTTAGTTCTTGAAAGTATAAACTGTGCTTTAAAAAGTGCTTCGGACATTTTAATACCGAAGCAACTGCTTACAGTTATTAAAAATATTTTGCAAAATTCTATCAAAGTCACGGAGTGTGTGGCATGTGCTACAGGCGTTGCAAAAAATACTGTGACGAAATTGAGACGAGAGCATGAGTCAGCAACAGCCAGTGGCAGCAAAATGAGAACTCCTACTAAAGGAAAAAGACAAAAGAAGAAATATTTCGACGGGTTTTCCGTAATAATATAATCTGTAATATTTCTTAAAGCTGTTAAAGCTTTAAGAAATATTATAGATTCAATGTGTACGGTGAGGAGAGAAATACCCACAATGCGCAAAATCTTGGCGGCTTCAAAAGTAGACCTTAATTATACTGGTAGTGAAACTACATTAAGAAAAATAATTAAATGTGATTTAGGCTACCAATTTAAACGATGCTACAAAAAAGACTGGCCCTAATTCAAATACCCCAAATTCAAGCGTGGAGGGCTAAATATTTACGACGTATGAAAGAAAATGACTCGCTTGGTAATAACAAAAGACCCGTTATTTATCTCGACGAAACGTGGATACATGCACACTACACGGTAGAAAAATGTTGGCAAACAGCAACCGATGGAGTGAGACGGAACGACAGCCCCGGCCGCCGATGGATAATAGTTCACGCGGGAAGTTAAAGCGGGTTTGTTGACAATGCCCTTTTAATGTTTAAAGCAGACACCAAAACGGGGGATTACTATGATCAAATGAATGCTGAGTATTTCACCAAGTGGCTTACAGACAAAATAGTACCCAACATACCACGCAACTCCAAAATTGTGATGGACAATGCCACTTATCACAGTAGGGGTGAGAATAGGCCACCAAGTATGAACAATAAAAAACAGTTGATTGTTGAGACTTTCCCAACGACAGTACAAAACCTGAACTGTATTTATTAATTAAACGGCACAGACCGCCGAAACATTATAAAATTGACAATTTATTAGCTGACAATGGCCATGAAGTCGTTAGATTACCACCTTACAACTGCGACCTCAACCCCATTGAGTACATCTGGAATCTGGTAAAGATGAGGGTGTCAGAAAAGAATGTGGAGCAGTTGGAAAGTCGCATTGAAGCTCTGACGTTGGAGTTGTTGGCGTCAATAACTCCAGATGACTGGCGAAAGGAAGTCAATCATGTTAAACGGCTTGAAGAGGAATACCTATTGGAATAAAGATCGAATAATTGACGAGTTATTTGTTATTTGTCATAAATACGGCGACGACAGTGAATCGGAAACGACAGACACAGAAAGCAGTTATGATTCGGAAGACTATATACATTTTTTTACATATTATCCTGGTTTTATTTATAAGCTGATAGATGTAGGTAGTAATTAAAACATGACTACTACACAGTGGACTCTGGTTCAATTCCCGCTCGCAAATTAACAGAAATGTAGTTAGAAAACATAGTATACATGTAAGAAAGATATACGAATAAGTATATTTTTCTTACGTCTACAAAAATTATTTCCTTGAATTTTTTAATAATGAAAGTTTATTTGTCAGAATATGGGTGAGTAAGTATACCTAAGAAAGAATGTTAAATGCAAAATTAATATTAATTTTAATATACATACACTCTTTATAAAGAATGTAATAAAATTATAAAATACAAATAAACCCATAACCCTAATATTAATTTATACATACACTCTTTATAAAGAGTGTAATAAAATTATAAAATACAAATAAACCCTTAACCCTAATATTAATTTTGCATTTAACATTCTTTTGCTAGCTGTCCTTTTGTGTGACAGATGACGTCACAACGCTGTAATTGTGACAAGGTTCCATCGCAATATCATCGTGCGGGGCTAGTATATTCTGTAACTTTGTTTGAACGCGCTAATCTCAGGAAGTACTGGGCCTGTAGCCAATGTAACATCGCTTCATAGCGAAGCGAAATCGAACACCAAACCAACCAATGGCGGGAACGATTGACCACGCGACGCGACAAATCACGTGGTCAATCGTTCCCGCCATTGGTTGGTTTGGTATTCGATTTCGCTTCGCTACGAAGCGATGTTACATTGGCTAGGGCCGCTGGTCCGATTAGAAAAATTCTTTTTGCGTTGGATACCCCATTAATCCAGGAAGGCTTTATATAATATCACGCTCCGACCAATAGGAGCGGAGCATATAAAAAAACATATCGGAACCTACGCGGGTGAAACCGCAGGGCGCAGCTACTCACTACAAATTATAAAACAAAGACACTCTCACTTTCCCTATGTCCCTTTGTATGATTAAATCTTAAAAATCCGTAACGGATTTTGATGCGTTTTTTTAATAGATAGAGTGATTAAAGAGGAAGGTTACTATATGTATAATAACATCCATTAAATTGTGGAGAAATGCTATTATAGGTTTCTAATTTGATGTCGTAAATAATTAATTTTTTCCGCGTTTACAGAGAAACGCAGGCTGAACCCTACGAGATTTATTAAAATAATGTACTAAATTAAAATTAAATGTTTAATTTATTAAAATAATGTAATAAAAAAATAATGTACTAAACTAATAAAAAAAATACTAATAATTATACACATTGAAAAAGTCTACAAAAAAGTCCGCGATGGTATATGTCTAATTGTCTATCTCCTATGGATATCCCACAATAGCATTTTTTTTGCCATTTACTTTTTACGACAAATACCTACCTACCAGCTAATTTTCGAAGCGATTTAACCAATGCAGCATTAATCCTTATCCAATTTAATACCTTAAATAAATTGTTGATTTAATATAGATCTATATTGCCCTTTACAGTATATGATTTAAATGAATATTTTCGAAGATGTTTTTTAAACATTCACAGTTTTTTCTGTAGTATATTTAGTTTTAGTAAATGCTGATAGCATTTCACCAATGCGAAGCCGGGGCGGTTCGCTAGTCAGTACTAATATACAGTATGTTAACTAACAGAGGGCGTTCCCGTTAACCCGAAATAGTATAGCATACATACATGCTAAAAAAAATATTTCCATTCGAAAACAAAATGTTTTAAAATTTTTCCAATATGAAAATATTCAATAAAAATTTTAAATTGACATGTAAAAGAAACACACTGTACACGCGAACATGAAAGACGGCAACGTCGCAATTTATTTATACATGACGACTACTATTTTGATTTAAAACAGGAGGTTTCAAATTTATTTCCAATTAGAATTTTTTTTTTATGCTTATTTTTCTATGCTGATATTTTTATTTTAATCTATTAATGATATATATTAACGAGTTTAAGAGAACGCCCTCTGTTATTTAACATACTGTATAAAGCTGAAGAGTTTGTTTGTTTTTTTGAACGCGCTAATCCCAGAAACTACTGGTCCGATTTGAAAAATTCTTTTTTAATCCCGTTAATCCAGGAAGGCTTTAGGCTATATAACATCATCATCATCATCATTTCAGCCGAAAGACGTCCACGGCAGGACATAGGCCTCCCCAAGGTTCTCCACGACGACCGGTCCTGCGCCTCCCGCATCCAGCGCATCCAGCTGGATATAACATCACACTGCGACTAATAGGTGCGGAGCATAACTAACTCCACGCGAACGAAGTCACTGGCGGCCGCTAGTTAAATTATAAAGCTAAAGAATTCGTTTGTTTGAACGCGTTAATCTCACGAACTACTGGTCCGATTTGAAAAATTATTTTTGCTTTGGAAAGCCCATTAATCCAGGAAGGCTTTAGGCTATACAATATGTTAAGAAAACCCTGGCCGACCCATAAGGATAATAAAGGTTAGGTAAACACTTGACCAAATACCTATGATATAAAATTTTACGTAATCATCATAGTAACAATACTAATGAATTTTAAAATAATCTTTTTTTCCCGCGAATTAATTCCAACTTCCCCGAAATTTGGTAATTTTAAAAAAAGTGACAACACCATTTTGAGGGTACGCTTATGCGATACGACCACGCGTCGGGTGCCCTGCCCCCCGTCGCCTGTGGGAGGTTGCCCTACTGCACATGTATTAAGTTACCTTTTTTTGCGAAATAATATTTATTTTTTAGGGGGATTTGTTTTTAGTTTAGCCTGTCTTTGTCGGCATTAGTAGAATCAGTTATCGATACCTAACAATACCTTCACGGGTCGGACAGGGTTTTCTTAACATATTGTATATTATAACATCACGCCGCGACAAACGGGAGTGGAGCATATACAAAAAAACTCACTCCGCGTAACTTTAAATAACTAAGTAACTCCACGCGAACAAAGTCGCAGGGACCCGCTGATTTAGTATAATTTATGTAGTTTCTGAACAAGGGAATCGACGCCAATATATTGGTTAGCCTCGGCAGTACATCAAGCTACTAAAATCTGTCGAATTTCTTTAAACGATTTTCAAATTTATCGCTAAAGCAATAAGGTTCAAGAATGGATGAGAAATTTTACAACCTCAAACATTTTTATAACTTTTACAAAAGTTCTAGTAACTCTAAAATCTACTTAATGAGCATTATGAAAAAGTTGATATTTGTTTCACCTGAAGTAAAAAACAGTTTATGAATTTTGGTAGAGGCTTTTACCCCATATGCAAATAGCAGAAAAAACCCAACGTGCCTTTAAAAAAAAACTAAACTAAAATAAAAGGCTAAAACACTTTCTAAAAAAGTGTATCTAAAGTAAACATTTCACGAGGACCGGCCTTCATCTTGACCTTAGGAAAACAATTACTATCTCACTATCACTGAATTAAAAGACAATTAACTTCGCGGATATTCTTTTTTAAACTTAGAAAAAATGTGAAGGGAACGTGCGCGTTGAGTAATCGGTATATCACATTTAATCGATATGGCTGACTGTTGAGACGTCTTGGGCCATTTAATTCTATTAAATACAAATTAAATTGTCTTTGATCGTGATTTAAAAAGTGATTATTTGTCTTTGCTATCCCGGAAAGGGATAGTGTGGAGGTTCTTTTTTTGAAGTGGTGTAGTATGTTCGATACTTTGAAGGAGCATTTAAAAATAAAATGGCGCCAATACTTAGCGGCATCGTTAGGTAAGTGTTTTTTTTTTTTTTTAATTATCACCTAGTCAGTATGAAACGCCGAACTCATCTAGTTAATAAAAAAGAATAAATTTTTACTTGAAAAAGTGTTAGACTGACAGATTTTTTTTTTTTTAACTTTGCTTCACACTAGGAATTACTCCTGTATCGTAGGTGTTTACAAACATAAACAAACACAGAACAACTATCTGTAAGCCACACAAATATTTGCTCCGTGCAGGGATCGAACCCGTGACACGCAGCGCAGCAGTCGATCGTTCAGCCATTGCGCTAATCATGTGGGCAAATAGTTTCATGTTCAATCATTTTAATATACTCGTATGTATAACTATATTTTATTATGTTAATGTATGAATATCTTCTATACATACTGACTAATAAGAAAACTTGAGAGTGTTTTTTTTAAGGCGATCTCTTAGGTACGTATTACAAAAGGAAACTCAAGCATTGATCTCTGCTTAAGCATTACTTAAAACTAGTTTCAACCAATCAAATGGCTTGAAACGAGACTTAAGTAGAGCTTGGGTTTTGAGTGACGTTCTGTAATACGCACCTTAAACTACCGTTCTTGTAGTCGGATTTAAAAACATAATTGTATCTGAAAGGCCAATTCTTGAGGAAGGCATTTACGATCACGCTACTAATCTTAGGGGCCCAGCAAAGAGAATAAAAAAGTCCAAATAACACTATGTAGGTACCTACGACGGATTTGGTCGCGGAACAAGATTTTTACACGGCTGAAGACGCGAGGAAAAACAATTTTCCGATAAGTAGTTCATCATACAATCACAGAATTTAACAATGTAAAAAAATTGTAACTAAGCTTAATAGTGATATTAAGATGTACCTAGGTTTAGATATAATAATAATAGCAGTGCCCGCGGTTTCAATTGTAAAAGTTTCGATTCCGTAGAAATATTAGGATAAAAATTATCCTTCAAGTTAATCCTAGTTATAAACTAGGGTTGTAACGGAGGCTTGTTAACGGAGGCGGAGGCGGATGCGGAGGCGACGAGTCTCACCTCATATAGAAAAAAATTAAATTTATGGTTA
This sequence comes from Sesamia nonagrioides, assembly GCA_017933935.1. Classification (NCBI taxonomy): domain Eukaryota; kingdom Metazoa; phylum Arthropoda; class Insecta; order Lepidoptera; family Noctuidae; genus Sesamia; species Sesamia nonagrioides. The sequence continues at coordinate 23,108 of JADWQK010000226.1, forward strand.
ATTAAAACAAAATTTTTATTTTAAATACGTACATTAATAGTAGTATACTTGGTATAAAAAATATTACCTTCTTGTAATGAAAAGCTCTTTTCATTACAAGAAGCATTTCGCGCTCAAACGCGGCCGGCCGGTTGTCGAGCGTCGCAGCTTGCGCGTTATTTATTTCATAAATACGTAAATAAACCTCCGTTATAACTCCGCAAAAAATTATGCGGAGGCGGAGGCGGAAGCGAAGATACGATTTCTTGCGGAACTTCCGCAGTAACGGAAGCGGAGGCGAAGCTCCGTTACAACCCTATTATAAACCATCTGTGTGCTGAACTTCATCTAAATCCGTCCAGTAGTTAATTTTTATTTTTAATATTATTAGAATTTGAGAACAATATGAGTAAATAAGCAGCGCCTTTGTACTCAGATCTTAATTTTGTCGTATCTTTATGTATTTTATTGTGTGTACATAAATAATAAAATATATAATAATAAAAAAAAATAAGTCGTGGTGGCCTAGTGGTTAAAACACCAGCCTCTCAAGTATGAGTGTGCGGGTTCAATTCCAGGTCAGGCAAGTACCAATAATACTTTTCTAAAGTTATATGTACTTTCTAAGCATATCTTGGACACCAATGACTGAAGGTGAAGGAAAACATCTTGAGGAAACCTGGACTTTAAGTCTGAAATCGCCAACCCGCTTTGAGCAAGCGTGGTGATTACGCTCAATCCTTCTCTGTATGAGAGGAGACCTGTGCCCAGCAGTGGGACGATAAAAGGTTGATGATGATGATGAAATAAAAAAAATAAATAAATAGATAAATAATAGGTTGGTTGGATGAATTACTAAAACCGGATGCGGAATGCAGAACCAGACTTTATTCATAGGCTAGGTTGCAATAAATCAAATGCCATAATATTGTCGGCACGGTAAGCGCAGTAGTTAAGATATTGATTACTGCGCTGCGTGTCGCGGGTTTTATTCCCGCATGGAACAAATATGTTCTATTATAATCGATAATATGTGATATTTGTGACCAGTATAAATATGTGTCAGGGGTATAAATATTTGTAAACGCACCCACGATATACAATATGTAAAGAAAACCCTGTCCGACCCATAAGGATAATAAAGGTTAGGTAAACACTTGACCAAATATAATATAAAATTTTACATAATCATCATAGTAACAATACTAATGAATTTTGAAATAATCCTTTTTTCCGGGAATTAATTCCAATTTCCCCGAAATTTGGTAATGTTTAAAAAAGTGACAACACCGGTATTATTATAAGCGAATAGCGACGCGACCACGTCACAGGTGCCGCGTGCCCTGCCCCCCGCCGCCCGCGGAAGGGGTTGCGTACCGCGCATGTATTAAGTTACCTTTTTTTGCGAAATAATATTTATTTTTTAGGGGGATTTTTTTTTAGTTTAGCCTGTCTTTGTGGGCATTAGTAGAATCAGTTATCGATACCTAACAATACCTTCTCGGATCGGACAGGGTTTTCTTTACATATTGTATAAGTAGTGATTTCTATTATTTGCAGCGAGTTTCTAAAAAAAAAAACCGGCCAAATGCGAGTCGGACTCGCACACCGAGGGTTCCGCCGTACAAACGTAGCGGTTTACAATTTATGACGTACTAGCTTTCCGCCAGCGCGGCGGCTTCGCCCGCGTGGAGTTCAGTTATATCGCGCTGTTTAAATTCCCCTCGGGAACATCAAATTTTTCCGGGATAAAAGGTAGCCTATGTTCTTTCTCAGGGTCTAAAGATTGTCTGTGCCAAACTTCATCAAAATCGGTTGAGAGGTTTAGGCGGGAAAGCGTAACAGACAGACAGAGTTGTTTTCGCATTTATAATACTGGCATTGATTTAGAATTTTTCACAGTTTAGAGGCAATTAGATTTAAGAAGTGTTTGATATGAATTTCAACTTTAATATCTCTACGCGTTCATGTGAAAAAGGGTAGGTAGTAAGTTTATAATTATTGAAAAAATATTTTATGTCATGTAAGCAAAAATAATATTTTAATATTTTATGTAACTTCAAATTTATCATTTTCACAATTTTTCCTTTATCTGTCTGTACTATAATATAACGTTGCTTCGTGCCGAATTTCAAGATACTGAGTTCACGGGAAGTACCTTGTAGGCAAAGAGATTTAAGATATATAGAGAGGGCATGTGTCAAAATGGCATAGAAAACTGTGATCCCATGGCTCAGTTCCGCCATCTAGTACAATATAGCAAAATTAGATCGACAATTGGAGACATCAAATAGTTAAAATGAAATAAGTTTATATAAAATATATTCAGCTATTGCCCGGTAGGTGGCCGGTGTGGTCTATGTTGCCAGATCCGATTTAATACCCTAATATAGTTCAAATCGGGTAAATAAATATTGAAAAGTAAATAAATTAAGTGAAACTTGTCTTGTACAAACAAAAACTGTTTTAGAATTTTATTCGCTACTATTCATTTACCGTGGCACCGTCTATTGGCATTTTAGATGTTTTATGCTTACGAATTATTTTAACGCTCAGTTTATTGCGATTTTTGACTGTAATAGACCTTTTAGGCCATAAAGCGCATTTTGTTTTGCAATTTTCGTTTGTATTTCATTTTTAGCAAAATTATTCTTTTTACACGTTTGTTTGCAAATATTTTTAAATGGCAATGCAAAAAACTGTGGTAGGGTTTGTATCATTTCGATATAAAGTTATCGATAATATTCAAAGAAGTTACTACGACGATGTTTTTTCGCATTATGATAGCTTGAAACAAAAATTAGGAAACAGAATAATTATGGGTAATTTCAAGTTTACAAGTTTCTTATTTATATAATTCTTTTAATATAATAGGCGTTAAAGTTTAAAATTGCCGATTAGTACTGAAAATCTAAATAATTGCTTATTTTTTAATTTTTAAATAATTCATTTATAATCAATATATAGGAAGGTCGTTTATGCCTTTGTGATTGAACTCTGAGGATCTACACTGCACAAACTGTGTGAAAGCAGAACTGCCTCCTGGAAGGAAAACTTCTTGTCACGTAGATAATTGTCCAAATCACGACAAAAATGGTAGTCTGCTGGAGCAAGACCTTTACAAGATTCGTACGCCATTATCCTTAAAAACGGCAAAAAAATCACGGTTATTGTATGGGAGCCCGCCTTCAGGATTTATTTTATTTTAATTATTTATTTGTAATTTGAATATATAACCAAATATTCTGTGAACATTTTAAGCGTCTATCTGTTTCCGTTATTAATATGGAGCAAAAAACGGCAAAAATTCACGTTTGTTGTATGGGAGCCCCTTAAATATTTTATTATTTTTATTCTTAGTACTTGTTGTTATAGCGGCAACAGAAATACTAACACAATCTCTGGAAATTAGAACTGTCTCGCTATTACGGTTTATGAGATACAGCCTGGTGACAGACGGACAGACGAACAGAGAAGTCTCATGAATAGGGTTCGTTTTACCTTTTAGGTACGGAATCCTCAAAATCACAAAGTAGCTCGCAATCATTGTACTACATATACGTACCTACATATTTTATGAATATATTTCATTATAAATAAGTTATGTAATCTATGTACTTATCCACTTAACCGTAAATTTTATTCCAATTTTTACGGTTAAGTAGAAAAGTACTGAAATTAATAACTTACTATTTCATTTTTAATACAAGGTACCGATTCCTTTTTTTTTAATTTGATCGACAAGTCTTTCCAAAGTAGATAACTTCTCTTTTAAAATGCATTGAGCATAATTTCGACGAATGAGACGGAAGCCAATTTTCTTCTCTACGGTCTATCTGGACAAATCGTATCCACTTTTTCCCTACGACATTATTTTTATTTGGAAACCAAAAATAACAAAAACCTAGATAAATGAATTTATAGTAATTGTTCATTCAATTTTGTTTATTAATATGATATGATTATGTTTAAATAGAGTTAATAATAAATAAACTTGAAATATAGTAATTTTAAGTTTATTTAGCTATATTTTAAATGTCAATAAAATACAACAAAATGTATTCATCTCAATAAGTATTATCCATAACTAAAACGATAAACAACATCTCTACAAGAAAATAGTAAAACTACTCAGCAATAGAGGGCGCTTTTACAATAATGGAAAATTTTCTAGAACTAAGATTTTTTTAAATTTGAATTGCAGACGAAATATAAATAATTCATAGAAAAACATTCCGAAGTTAGGTCCAGTCGTTTTACTATAACGAGATGTACAGTAACACAAAGCGCAACATGGCATATTTCCTTAGAAAATGTTTATTCTTGGTGGACACAAATTACGTCCTGACACGCAGACTAGACTGAGCGACTTTTAACCAAGTCGATAAAAGTATTGGCTTACGATTTTGTTCGTGATGTCCTGTCTATTGTAAATATAATTTTAATGTCGTTGCTTGTAGGTTTTGATTCCCTAGCGTGTGACGGAAATTCGTCTAAGGTGTCGGTATAAACTGCTGTATCTTTTGATCGCTTTAACTTAGAAGTTTGATTTTTCACTGCTTAAAGGGACAATAGACCTAGGTATTTGGTATAAATTTCAATTTGATACCTTTATTAGTTCGTGAGAAATAAGGTAGTAAGTTCCATTTTATTAAAATATGTTTATTATATTATATAACTGAAAAAATGTTATTTTCGCAATTTTTCCCATATTTGCATTATATGACAATTCTTCATGCCAAATTTCAAGATTCTGAGTTTACGGGAAGTATCCTGTAGGTTTTGATTCCTTTGCGAGTGTCGAAAATTTGTTGAAAATATCGACATATCGGCTGTATCTTTTGATTGGATTGGCTTAGAAGTTTGATATTTTCACAGCATAAAGGGACAATAGACCTAGGTATTTGGTATAAATTTCAATTTGATAACTTTATTGGTTCGTGAGAAATAAGGTAGTAAGTTCCATTTTATTAAAATATGTTTATTATATTATATAACTGAAAAAATGTGATTTTCGCAATTTTTCCTATATTTGCATTATATGACAATTCTTCATGCCAAATTTCAAGATTCTGAGTTTACGGGAAGTATCCTGTAGGTATTCCTTTGCGAGTGTCGAAAATTTGTTGAAAATATCGACATATCGGCTGTATCTTTTGATTGGCTTGGCTTAGAAGTTTGATATTTTCACAGCATAAAGGGACAATAGACCTAGGTATTTGGTATAAATTTCAATTTCATAACTTTATTCGTTTGTGAGAAATAAGGTAGTAAGTTCCATTTTATTAAAAATATGTTTATTATATTATATAACTAAAAAAAATGTGATTTTTGCAATTTTTCCTATATTTGCATTATATGACAATGCTTCATGCCAATTTTCAAGATTCTGAGTTTACGGGAAGTATCCTGTAGGTTTTGATTCCTTTGCGAGTGTCGAAATTTGTTGAAAATATCGACATAATCGGCTGTATCTTTTGATTGGCTTGGCTTAGAAGTTTGATATTTTCACAGCTTAAAGGGACAATAGACCCGAGTATTTCATGTGAATTTCAGCTTGATATGTCCACGCGTTCTTGAGATAAAGGGTGGTGACAGACAGACAGACAGACAGACAGACGGACAACAAAGTGATCCTATAAGGGTTCCGTTTTTTCCTTTTGAGGTACGGAACCCTAAAAACGACCTTTCTTCTCGGAAACGGATAAATATGTAGTTGAAAAAAAATACTTACTTGCAAAAGTGTTGTGCAAAGTGCAAAATGTACAAACCTGCTTACAATATAATATAGTACATAAATTAAGAAACGCCGCCTTTTTTGAAGCTGGTTATAAATAAAATCATCAAATAATACAATTAAATAATGCGGCACCAACTAAAACTGGAAAGGTATGTATATCTTGTCGTTTAACATGCGTACTTACTAGCTACCTATCAAGTACCTACTATAATACAACATTTAATTAGAATCAAACGCTACGTAGCAGAACAAAATAACTTTTTTTTATCATGGAAGCAGGTAGGTAATAATAAGATTGTCAATACATACCAATGTGGTTCTATTACATACCAGATGACATTTTTTACTGTCTCTAAAATAATATGGCGTTCTGTAAGTGGAAAAAAAATCTAACACGAGAACATAATTATTAAAGTATATGACCACGCTACAATTTCAATGACAAATTCAATAAAGTAGGTATTTAAAGGTGCGTATGATTCAAATTTCAAATTTTTTTTCATTAATGTTTTTCTTTTTTTAATTGTACATAAGTACTAGTAATTTAAATTTTTTTTCGTCAATGTTTTGCTTTTTTTCTTTTTTCATCAATGTTTTTCTTTTTTGAATTCTTCTAGTAATAAATAAAATTGATGAAAAAAATTTCAAATTCGAATCATACGCACCTTATAGTTTTTTTTTTCTTTCTTTAGCTTACAGAGCTTTTTCTTTTTTTAATTCTACTAGTAATAAATAATACTTAGTAAAATTAAAAAAAGAAAAAACACTGTATGCTACAGAAAAAAAAAAACTATACCTAAACTGTTCACATATTTTCTATGCCATACGGCATATGTACATAATCTCCTACTCCGTTCCCCGTTTTTCCACTGTGGTAAAAAATGTCATCACCAATTGTATAATAGGTACAAGTAAGTACGCACACTGAGACCTTGTAAATAATTATTATTTATAAATTACCTGATAGATTACAATTAATCAGTGGTTCTCAAGCTTCGAGCCGCTGCCCAAAACATTGAAGAATTTGAAAGTGCATACTCAATAAGTTCATATAGGTAAACACTTTTAATATTTTCGCTTATTTATTTATTTATTACATGCCAAGCTGCTATGGCAACAACAATGTTGCTTTAGCTTGGATAGAAAATGCTTGTACCTAGGAAAAGTTAAAATAAAACACAACTAGGTATAGGAATTACTTGCCCCTTTTTTTCCCTAAATATCTAATACGCTATACAACATTATTTTTTTGTTTATGTGAAACCCAAAACACGTGTCCAGTATTTTTAAGCAAAGAATATATGGACAAAATTTCAAAAAGATATAATGAAAAACCACAAAGTTATGAGCTTGTTATCCTACTTGGCTGTCCCAACAAAAATATAGTCCACGCTCCGGGCGGGCGAGCGTGGTGTGTTGACCTCTGGCGTCAGCTGTTGCGCGAGCGCGGAGTACTATGATCTACCGTGCGCGCTCGCTAACCACACTGCAACAATTTCTAAATGTATTTGGGAAAAAATATAGCATTGTCTAAAAATGGTTGGAATCGATTCAGTTGCTTATTCCGAATAAACTATAATCAGGTCACACATAAACAAAAAATAACGTTGTATAATTGAATTTATATTTGAGACTGGCTGACTCCTTGACAATTCAAAAGATGCTTCGAATTTAAATTTAAAAACTTTCAAAATCTAGTCACAATTTATAAATCTAAACCAAATCAAAGGCATTTTGGTCAGATTGCGATGGATATTAATGTTATTTTGTAGTGCGACATTCAGCAATTTCGTACATATAAAAGGTTGACATTCTCTGGCTCACTTTAATCATGACAATATTATGTAGGAAGTAGTAAAACAACTTTAGTTGCTAACTGTGCCGTGATCTAAGCTTTAGATAATGGAAACTAGGAATATTAACTAGCTAACTGGCAGCGGATTAAAACTAAAGAACTATGTAAACAGGTAGGTTGTGATTGTAAGTATGATGTAGATTGGTAACATAGCGGTGCACAGTATTAATTTATATACAATATGTTAAGAAAACCCTGTCCGATCCATAAGGATAATAAAGGTTAGGTAAACACATGACCAAATAACATAATCATCATAGTAACATACTAATGAATTTTGAAATAATCTTTTTTTTTTCCGGGAATTAATTCCAATTTCCCCGAAATTTGGTAATTTTGAAAAAAGTGACAACACCGGTATTATTATGAGCGAAGAGCGATGCGATCACGTGCCGCCTGCCCTGCCTCCCTTCACCCGTGCATGGATGCCTAACGTGTTGCCTACGCACATGCATTAAGTTACCTCGCTTTTTCGAAATAATATTTATTTTTTAGGGGGAATTTTTTTAAAGTTTAACCCGGCTTGGTTGGCATTATTAGAATCAGTTATAGATACCTAACAATACCTTCACGGATCGGACAGGGTTTTCTTTACATATTGTATAGGTACCATTGTACACCAAAGACATACATTGATTAAAAATACATTCCACACGACAAAATATACAATGGGCGGCTTTGTCGCTAGGTGATGCAATCTCTTCCAGGCTACCTTAGAATGGACGGAGATTTTCCTGAACCATAAATGGGACTATCGTTTGTGCAAATGTTATAGAAACTATACACTAAAATTGATACACAGATACATATCTACATATATATAAATAAATACTGAATATTTATCTCACAAAGCGATACGCGCTTTACTTGTGGTACGGTATTCTACTGTGGGGCAAAGCCGCTAACATACAAAATATATTTGTACTCCCAAAACGAGCAATTTACCAGCTCGGTGTCAGATTTTCTCTGAGAAATTTCTTTAAAGATATTGGTATTCACAGGGTTGCTTCGCAATTCATCTTAACCATCATCTTATATGTTAGGCAAAATATTCACGTGTACACCAAAAACTGATATTCATAATATTAACACCAGAAATAAGGACAAACTGCGAGCCCGTTTACACCACTTCAAAAGGTTCATAACTCTTTTGTTGGGCTTGGTATAACTTTTTATAACAAGGTACCTTCTGCTTTGCTAGACTTGCCTTACAATGCATATAAAGCACAAATCAAATCCAAGCTTAGTTCAAAGGCATATTATTCTGTAAATGATTATTTAAATGATAAGAATAGCTGGTCGCTCTGATTAACTCAGGACAATGTTTCTGTTCTTTCTCCAGAATTACCTTACCAGCTGACGTTATACCTAATTTACTTTTTTACAATAAGTACATAAATACGTAAGCTGTGACGCCCTTTATGCCTAGGGCTTTTATTTAAGTAATAAGTTTTTAGTTATTTACATTTTCATTTATATACAGTATGTTAACTAACAGAGGGCGTTCCCGTTAACCCGAAATAGTATAGCATTTAAACATGCTAAAAAAAATATTTCCATTCGAAAACAAAATGTTTTAAATTTTTTTCCAATATGAAAATATTCAATAAAAATTTTAAATTGACATGTAAAAGAAACACACTGTACACGCGAACATGAAAGACGGCAACGTCGCAATTTATTTATACATGACGACTACTATTTTGATTTAAAACAGGAGGTTACAAATTTATTTCCAATTAGAATTTTTTTTTATTCGGATTTTTTTATGCTTATTTTTCTATACTGATATTTTTATTTTAATCTATTAATGATATATATTAACGAGTTTAAGGGAACGCCCTCTGTTATTTAACATACTGTATACAACGTGTAACAAAAAGGGTATATACATACAAAGGGCATAGGATCTTTAGACGACATCAAACGATATCGGAAGGGTTTCAACTCAAAATAAAATACCCAAAAAATTGGTACCAAATTTTCGGTTTCGTGTGTTTCTTAAAATCTAATCATAACAAACGTGGCAGCACACTACATACGTTAATAACTACTCGTTACCCGTCACGTTACTTGCCAAAATCCGATAAATGTCTTCAATATCTCTGTGCGACTAGTATGATGTAGCCTATCACAGGCGGTGTTTTTCCTCATAACTTCATAACATAAAGAGATAGGATTAAAAAACCCTTCCAATATCGTTTGATATCATGTAAAGATGCCATGCTTTTGTTACGTATATACCTTTATGTTACACGTTGTATATATTAGGGTTGTAACGGAGCTTCGCCTCCGCTTCCGTTACTGCGGAAGTTCCGCAAGAAATCGTATCTTCGCTTCCGCCTCCGCCTCCGCACAATTTTTGCGGAGTTATAACGGAGGTTTATTTACGTATTTATAAAATAAATAATGCGCAAGCTGCGACGCTCGACAACCGTCCGGCCGCGTTTGAGCGCGAAATGGTCAAGAAACAACTAGTGCGAGGCGGGAATGCGACAAACACAATTTGTTTCTCCTTAATTTTTAATACAAGAAGGTAATATTTTTTTTTACCAAGTATGCTACTATTAATGTACGTATTTAAAATAAAAAAAATGTTTTAATTAACCATAAATTTCAATTTTTTCTATATGTACTTTCACCTCCGCCTCCGCTAACCTCCGCATCCGCGGAGGTGAGACTCGTCGCCTCCGCATCCGCCTCCGCCTCCGCTAACAAGCCTCCGTTACAACCCTAATATACAGTATGTTAAATAACAGAGGGCGTTCCCTTAAACTCGTTAATATATATCATTAATAGATTAAAATAAAATTATCAGCATAGAAAAATAAGCATAAAAAAATCCGAATAAAAAAAAAATCTAATTGGAAATAAATTTGAAACCTCCTGTTTTAAATCAAAATGGTAGTCGTCATGTATAAATAAATTGCGACGTTGCCATCTTTCATGTTCGCGTGTACAGTGTGTTTCTTTTACATGTCAATTTAAATTTTTTATTGAATATTTTCTTATTGGAAAAATTTTAAAAACATTTTGTTTTCGAATGGAAATATTTTTTTTTAGCATGTATGTATGCTATACTATTTCGGGTTAACGGGAACGCCCTCTGTTAGTTAACATACTGTATATATGTATATAATCTAACCTTTATTATCCTTATGGATCGGACAGGGTTTTCTTAACATATTGTATATAAATTAATACTGTGCACCGCTATGTTACCAATCTACATCATACTTACAATCACAACCTACCTGTTTACATAGTTCTTTAGTTTTAATCCGCTGCCAGTTAGCAGTGGCGAAGAGTCCATACAAGCCGATTCCCACCGGGTTACCTTTTTACTTTTCAAAAATCAGTTCCATATTCATACAAAAGTATTTACATTCTATTTCATTATCAAAGTATTATTAATCAAATGCCTGCGCGATTTACAATAGCAATAGTAATTCTTAGCAATACCCTAAGTATCACATTTCATTTTATAGTCGTAAATTAATCAGCGCTTCAATTTTTCGTACTTAAATTACATTGAAGGTAACTCAACGAATTATAGCTTATCTCGGCCAACGTTTTACTATGAGGCGAAAAGAGATAGTGTGTCAGACCATCTCTTTCTAATGCTCGCTAACCGTCCGTAAAATTTAGGAAAAGATAGGCTAATGCCAATCGGCTTGTAGTTCTCCCCTCTCCTCTATTAGAAAGAGACAAAGAAACCACTCAAACCACGGTACTAGAGAAAGGAAATATGATAAAATTAAAAAGAATTAGCGTTATAATGAAATCCTTCGCAAGTCATATTCTTTTTATTTTGGCATATTTTCGTGTTTCATTTCGTTTGGTTGAAAATAAATTATTGTTAGAATGTGACATGTGTTGCTATACCACTGGTGCGTGATAATTTTGTTTGTTATATTTTAATATTTGTGTTATTTAAACTGTGACTGATTCTGTAAGGTAATTTAATCGCAGATTTGGTTAAATACTGTGGATTTTGTTTGTTATTATGGCTTATATTATTCTACCGGCAATATTATTCTTATCTGAAGACCTCCTCCAAGATATCCTGCAGTAGGTAAGTGTTTAAGTGTTTATTTTTTTGGACCGGCTTCCCTTTGTCAAAATTTCACCCTTCGCCACTGGTATATCTTTATATATATAATTCTGCTGTACGTGTGTATGTCATTGAACTCCTCCTAAACGGCTTGACCGATTTTAATGAATTTTTCTATATGCGTTTGAGTGGCGACCTGGATCGTTTAGATTCACAAATCAACCCGGCAGATGGCGCTAATCGCTTGAAGAAGCATGTGATCTCGGAAACGGCCCTAATGATTTCGCTGAAAATTAATATGTGGTGGTTTTCGGGGACGAAAAATCGATCTAGCTCAGTCTTATGTCTGGGAAAGCGTATATTTTCGAGTTTTCTCTTTCGCAATATTTCACGCATAATATGGGGGCTAATTTCGCGCGGCTTGCCATAGCGGCTGTAGCGTAGTCGATATTGGTATGTTCTACTCGCGATGGCTGGTGTTCCTAGGTTCAAACCCGGTCAATCACAAGTTTATTTTTTTTGTTTTTAGACAAGTTTATAGTTTTTTTTAATTTTCTTAGTTACTTAAAAATATAATTGTACATAAGAACTAAAAGGCGAAAAAATGAAAAAGATATTTTTTTTATTTAACTAAATTTGCACTTATGAACTAAAAGAGAAAAAAATAAATAGAAATAAATAATTATTTAAGATTTTTTATTTTACTTAAAGAGACAGAAACAAGAGCTCTAGGGGTAGATGACAATGCTTTCCATGGGTTTCTTCTTTCCATCCTAAATCTGCTGTACCTACGTGTGTACGTCACTGAATTCCTCCTAGGCTGGTCCGATTTGAATGAAGTCTATGTATATAAATGAAACACGAGTTAGTTACTATATTTATAACTCAAGAACCGCTTAACCAGTATGGCTCAAAATTGGTAGGGAGGTAGATAAGAACTGGGAGAAGGACATATCACATAGGATACTTTTTATCCCGTTCCCACGGTTCCTGTCGTTCCCGTGTGACGTGACATAAGACATGGTTTAACAAAACGCAACTGACATGGAATAACAAAACAACTCAGTCAAAATATAAGTTAGCGGTTCATTTGTTAAAAATGGTACAAACACACTACTACACTACTCAGCATATTAAAAAAAAGTCTTACCGGTTGAATGTTGATGCATTTATTTAAAGCAAGGAATATAAATGCTCTCTGCCGGTTTAATTTTTTAATAAAAGCCCCAAAGCAAACTTCAACTTCAAAATTTCTAATATTGTATTGCTGTGCCATTTACCACTTCACTACATACTATAAAACAAAGTTACTTTCTCTTTCCCTATGTTCCTTTGTATGATTAAATCTTTAAAACTGCGAAACAGATTTTGATGAGGTTTCTTTTAATAGATAGAGTAATTAAAAAAAAAACGTTTATATGTATAATAACATCCATTAAATTGTGGAGAAACACTATCCCTCGCCCACATGTGGGAGTGATGAGAGGAGGCATAACTCTGTTGCCGCGAAAAATCGCAGTACAGCGGACAGAGCTCCGGCGGGGTCTCATGTCAAAGTCAAAGTGTGATTGTCGCAATTCAGCACTGAGCACGCCGCAATAGCGGCGGTAAGTCCTCTCTTTGAGGAGTAGCTAGAGAGGCGCCACGGCGTCCTCACCTTCCGACTGACGTAGGTCCTCACCGGACACGGCTGTTTCGGGAGGTTTCTGTTCCGTATAAGGCGGGAGGAAACGCCAGGGTGACCACTGTGTGCATCGCCCTGAGGACACGGTGGAGCATAAGGTGGAGGTCTGCCCGGCTTGGATAGAGCACAGCCGTGTTCTCGTGGCGGCGATCGGCGGCGATCTCTCGCGTCCGACCCTGGTCCGGGCCCTAGTCCGGAGCAAGAGTGCATGGCAGGCTTTCACCTCCTTCTGTGAAGCAGTGATGCTGGCAAAGGAGGAGGCGGAGCGGGTGAGGGAGCGGAAATCCCACTACACTCACGGCTCCCACGGCGCCCTGGTCGGGAGGCAACATCGGACTCCCAATCGCCGTAGGCGCGGGCTTTTTTTTTTTTTACTAGCTACCTCCAACGTTATTGGAGCCTTTTTTGTAACTATACCCTTTCATACCAGTTCTCGCTATTATTCCTCTCGCACTTTTATTCCGCATACCTATTTTATCTTTCTGTCATTCATCGTCTTTTAGTCTAATGGGTGGGACTCCCATTTTATTGTTGAACTTTATTTTAACTTATTTGTCGTTTGGGGAAATAATTATGAACTTATATTTATTTATTACTTAATTACCTTAACTAACATATTATACGCACTACAACACACTATAATTATATACTAAATAACATAATTTTATTTTCTTAACTATTACTTACAATTAATTATTTGTTAAGTCTATTTCCCTATGCTTAACATAAATATACATAATATCTACTAAGCATAGTATCATTATACTAATTTATTTCTATTAATTACGATTTCGGCTATTTTTACGCAATAGTTTAGGAACAATTTTCTATTCTTTCCTTGCATGACTTCTGCAATGTTGTTTTTCCTCAGGTTCACGTCAAGCTGCTGCTCCAGATCATACCGCACTGCGGCATAAGCTGGGCACTCCACAATCAAGTGCGGTATGGATTCGCTCACGCCTGGATCACAGACGCACGATGGACTCCCCTTACACTTAAAACGATATAAGTATTCGGAGAATCCGCCGTGCCCCGTCAATACCTGCGTGAGCGTACCCGTTGGGCGAACCTGTTTTACTATACGGTAGGCCGCTATGGCATCCGGAAAGAACATTTTCGTCACCGAGGCCGTCGCTCCAGACACATATCTCCGATTCCATTCATCAAGCGATTCCATTCGGACCTGGCGTCTGATGAATGAAATCGGACACCGGTCATAGTCCGGCTTCCTCCGCAACGACAATGCTGCCTCCTTGGCCAGTTTGTCCGCTCGCTCATTTCCCGGCAAGCCTGCGTGGGCCTTTACCCAGAACAAGGACACAGCTTTGCTCTGTGTCGAGGCCTGAGCTAGGTTTCTACGCGCCTGCACTGCCAGGGGATGAAGCGAGCCATGGCTTGTGAGTGTCTGCAGTGCGGACATTGAGTCACTGTACAGTACATAGCTCGCCTCCTTGTGTTTGAGGATGACGTCGGTCGCTCTGCAAATGGCTAGTAGTTCCGCCTGGTAGACTGTGCAGTACGCGGCGAGGCTAAGTTTGAAGCTCTGGATTTCCCCAACATTATCCCACAGGGATAATGCGGCTCCCACCTTCCCTTCAATCCTGCTGCCGTCAGTGAATATTCGCACTGCCTGCACGTTATTAGTGTCTACAAGCTGTTGGTCTGCCAGACAAGTGAACTCCAGATCCATTTGCTGAGCTGGGTGAGAGGCTTCTGCAAACCCTACCATACACTCCACCTCCCGGTCTCCCGGTATGTGCTGAGACGACCCTCTCCTTGCCTCATACAAGGCAGCTGCCTCTTGTATTCGGAGGTCTAGAGGAAGCATCCCAGACAGAACCAGAGCCGCGTCAAGAGAGACTGTACGGTAAGATTTGCAGAGCTTCTGGACGAATCCTCGTTGGACTGAGCCTAGCTTCCTTCGTATACCCAGCTTTTTTGTAGCTGGAGCCCAGGCGCCAGCCGCATACATGATGATAGGCTCGATCGTGGCCGTGTAGATTGTGCGTATAATCTCCTGGTTGAGTCCCCAGCTGATCTTTGCCGCACGCGACAACCGCTTGTATATGTCAGCCGCTTTCCTGCACACGCTCACTGTGTGTTCGCTGAAGGTTAGCTTTTGGTCTATAACCAGCCCCAAAAGCTTCACTTTTGTGACCATGCCAATGTCGATCCCGGCCATGCTAAGCGCTGGTGTGTCATACTTAAGCTTGTTAGTAATAACCATGGCACAAGTTTTGTGTGGTGCAAACTTCATCTTGTTTCTGACACCCCAGCTCTGAGCATGGGCGAGCGCTGCATTGGCACTTCTAGCGACTTCCACCGCTGTGTCACCGTCGACGACAAGTACAATGTCGTCAGCGAACGCCTGCACGAAATAATTCATTTTGTCTAGGTCCTGTAGTAGAGGGTCTAGCAGAAGGTTCCACAGGATGGGCCCACCTATTGACCCTTGGACGCAACCCTTGTTGGTATTTCTTGTGCATTCCTCCCCGGCATATCTGACCCTTACTTTTCTGCTGTCGAGATAACTATCTAGTAGCCTCCTGATATTGACCGGGCACTTTTCCTCAGCCAGCCTGACTTGGATGGCCGGCCACCAGGCGCTATCAAAGGCCCCCTCTATATCCAAAGACACCAGGACAATTAGCTTCTTCAGCCTCAACTTATCCTGTACGTGCTTTATTAGCGTATAGAGGGCGTCCTCGGTGCTCTTCTGGGGCATAAAACCAAACTGGCGAGTACTAATCCGCGGGACGAGCTGCCATTTAATCCGTGCTACTACCATCCTCTCCAGGACCTTCCCCAAGACCGGCAGCAGACCTATGGGTCTATACGACTTGGGGCTCAAATAGTTGTCCTTGCCCGGTTTTCTGAGGACTACCACCGTTGCCTCTTTCCAGATGTCCGGGAAATGTGCCAGTTCTAGGCATTTATTGTACAGGGCAAGGAAAGCGTCCTGGTCCTGGTAGATAGCCCGACAGCAGATATCAGTTACCGTGAAACCATCCGCACCGGGAGCCTTCTTTGGATTAAAACCTCGCACGGCGGTTTTTAGCTCTAGTGGCGTAAACGGTGGGTCATGATATTCACCATGCTCCCACTCGTTTACTCGTCTAGCTGCCTCTCTAGTAAGCCTGTGATCTGCGTTGTCCTCATCTGGCGTATCCCTCGGGTAGAAAGTGTCCGCGAGTAGGGCTGCCGACTCTCTTGGGTTTAGGAATGCACCGTCCTTTTGAAGGGTCAAGTCTTCGTGTCTCTTCGTGGTTCTCCCGATGACCCTGTAGATTCCCTCCCACATTCCTTCGCGATCTTGTTTACCGCAAAACTGTTTCCAGCTTGCGGTTTGGGCTTTCTTGGCTTGGCACTCATAGTCTTCTTTAGCTTTCAGGTACGCGTCTACGACGCGGGCGCGGGCTTGCGGGCGGCGAGGGATAGGCAGCTCGCCTCCTTGTAAGAACCAGGCCCGGGTTGACGGCCCATTGTGTTTCACACGTGCCTCAAAGAGATGTCAGCACATCTTGACGGTGTCCACGAGGACTGGTCCACAGGGTTACGGGTTGATTAAAAAAGAAACCATGTCACTGGCCGTTGCACAGGCAAGTGAAGGAACACGGGTGGGTTTTAGTCAATAAAAGTCTGACACGCCGCTCCGCCCAGAGCGGGAGAGGTCATTTGATGATTTCCCATCCACAACAAAAAAAAAACTGCGAAGAGCAAGAAATTGCACTTGAAGGCGCAGCCTTAGTATGGCTCGACTTCGTGCTTCTCACTCACCAGAGCAAAGGGAGGCAGCCCGTGAAATGGCTCGGTTGGCAATGCGAAATCGTCGAGCAAACCTCAGAGATCAAGCGCTAGATAATTTACGAAACACAAGAAGAAATTCATCAAATACTGATTTGAATCGGGCAGCGTTTCAATACGCATATAATATAGCGCAATGGCGTTCGCATTGGGCCAATGGATGTTGTTTGCGAGTATTGTAGCACATTAAAGATTTCCGGAGAATCGCCAGGATTGTGCTCCCAAATAAAGAATCACTGAATAATAATATTCATTTATTTAAAATTATCCTAATTTAAAAAGTAGTCATGTGATATTGCCTTTAAGGCGGAACGAAGTTCGCCGGGTCAGCTAGTATATATATATATATATATATATATATATATATATTTGTGTATATTCGTTGTTGTTCGTCGATGGGAGGGCGTTTTGGAGGACTGTCTTATGTAATATTGACGTTCAAAAAGTGCTGATTCTCAGCCTAATTTGAATAAATCACTTTTGATTTCTATTTTGTGGTTACCAAGTGTACAAACACGCTGTGCTTGTGTCGATGGGAGGGCGTTTTGGAGGACTGTCTTATGTAATATTG
The DNA here is from genome assembly GCA_017933935.1 of Sesamia nonagrioides. Classification (NCBI taxonomy): domain Eukaryota; kingdom Metazoa; phylum Arthropoda; class Insecta; order Lepidoptera; family Noctuidae; genus Sesamia; species Sesamia nonagrioides. The sequence continues at coordinate 40,795 of JADWQK010000226.1, forward strand.
ACGTTCAAAAAGTGCTGATTCTCAGCCTAATTTGAATAAATCACTTTTGATTTCGATTTTGTGGTTACCAAGTGTACAAACACGCTGTGCTTGTGTGAGTGTAAGCGCAAAAGGCTTCTGTAGTACCTATGATGGCGAAATCAGAAGTTTGTATAAGCGACAGAAATTCCTATTGGGCAAAAGTTAAAAAAAAACTGAAATATAAAAATTATGTATATGTAAAGATGGCAGCACATCAAGCTACTACAATCTGTCAGATTTCTTTAGTTGATTTTCAACTTTATCTCTAAAGAATTAAATCTCAAGGTTGATTGGGAATATTTGACAGTTTCGGGTAGCTTGACCTGCTCTCGTCCGTACATCCTTCAAAATGATTCAGAATGTGATTGAAAATATTTTTTTTTACTTAATTAGGGTGTGGGTGTGTCAGATCAGATTATTTAAATTGTTCCTTTTGCTTCCAACACCAGCAAGCTACGGGAGTCTGTGTACGGGAATGTCAATGGGATGGACGTCCCCGGTACTGCCACAGTTGCAGCGGCTCGAAAGTTCGCCGCTGCCCCAAGTGCCAACACTGCAGCAGACGTCCTGGGTAGCCTCGCTTCTAGTGCTCGGAGGACTCTTGGGTAAGGAAGAATGAACAAACCACAACAGCACAGTAATTGTGTTACACACGACTACTAAGAGTCGGAATCATCTTGATGTAAGATTGCTAATCCATTGCTCCATAAAGGGTGTATCTGACATCGACGCACAAACGAGTACCATGGATCCAGTACATGATTCTGAACCCCCTAGTGGTGGAATTTTTCGTCGGCTTTTTCATGATTTAAAAAAAAATAAATGGAGTTTTTTTTTCACTTCAGACCATTCACAATTGCTGTACTTTTATAACCCAATAAGATTTTAAAGTAAAAATTAAATAATTCGCATTGAAACAAAACCCGAAAAACGATCTTATCAGCTGATTTAATAGAGTTCACATCAGGGATCAACGTCATACCTACAAACTCGCACGGCGGCACGCTTGCAACGTTCAAAAGCCGAGCCGACACTTTTTTTTTAAACACTGTGTATTCTGTAACCGTTCCTTAACGACATAAATGACTATCATAATTTTATTAGTGGCATGCGATCTAGCCTTTTCGCGAAGTTTGCGGTACGATGTCAGATACCTGTATGTTCGAAAAATATGTCTGCTCTACATAGTAAATAACGCAATGGATGTTGTTAAAATGACACCCATTGCTACTGACAATGTGTTAAGGAATAACCCTGCAGGACTATGGAAGCCCGTTGTGAGGTCAACGCTGATGTGGGCGACATGGCTAAATTGTGTTCAAAACTCATATAATTCGAAATCATACGATGAAATAATAGGTTTATTTCACTTAGAAACCTCTGGACACCTCTCGCCCGTGGACTCGTTGATGACCAGTTCACAGTTCAGTTCAGTATCATAGCTCCTATCTTTAACTTTTATTGGTTCACAAGTCCAAAGAATAAACACAAAGTAATATTGCGACTTTGCGACACATTCGCCAAAAATGTTAACGAAAATGAATTTATGGAAAAATATACTGTAATTCCTACACAATAAAGTTTAGTAGTATTCGAACGAATGTTCGGTTTCGGTTTTATATTCGGTTGAGATTCGGCAAAAACCACGACTTTCGGTTTAGTTTCGTTTTCGGCAACAAACTTGCCAAATCTACGGCCGAAACGGAATGGGCATTCGAGAGGTTTTGTGCTGGAATTTGTCATGTACGGCATGTTGAATTAAAGAATGAATCGAATCAGAGCTAATGTCGTTGCTATTCGTTTTATTTTATTGTGGTAGTGATTTTTCCAGTGATTGAGAGTCTATCCACTCAAACTACCTATTGTGAGTATTTAGAGTATTTTAGAGAGAACGAATTTCGGCAACGGTCGCTATAGCGACAGAGATTATTGCCGAAATTCGTTTTCAGTTTCGCTTATAAACTTTTTCAGTTTTTACAGTTTCGGTCGGACACTGAAGTTCAGTTAACGCTACGACTTTAAATATTTCTGTAAAGTTTTTAATAGTGCTACTTAGTAACTTTATCGCCATTAAAATAAAGTTGTTATTTTTTTAACTTAAAATAACTTCAATTTGAATATAAGTAATAACGGCAGAATGTATGGTCTGTTAGTGTCGTGCAATGACACTGGGCCACCATACTTCTCTACTGGATCACAGCAGGGCAGTTGTGGCTTAGTGCTAGTCAAAGCCGAACGCAGGCGTGTACTTGTGTACCACTACTCTCAAAAGGAAACCATCGTCAGAACCAAAAAAACATTTGTGTAGATATGGGTTCTTGGATTAGGTCGTCTTCTTCTTCTTCAGCCTATAGAGGTCCACTGCTGGACAAAGGCCTCCCCCAAGGCTTTCATTACATTGAGAGGGTTTCCCAAATTCCCACGCTTGGCAGGCGGATTGGGGATCGCAGGAGTTTGATATTCCACAGGGTCCACTTAGTCGCCTCTTACGGCACCCACTGGAGGATATGGAATGGTAGGTACTATTCTAAGCCCGATTATGTCGAAGAACCCAATATTCGATGGCATTTGGGCACATTGGGCTCACGCGGTAGGTGGCAGAAGCCGGCTCTCTTTCGAAGAAACCTGTGTCCCACTATAGGCAGATTATGCTGGTTGTTACTGTTCATCATGTCCATTAGTAACTTTAGAAGTTTTCAAACACCATTTATCATCAACCGTCCACACTTTCAAGCCTTGAACAGTCATAACTATATAACAATCTCTTCGATCTCTCCCAGGTCCTCTAATAACAGTGCCTCTGTCCCGGCACGTGGGGCGGCGATGGATCATCATGGGTTCAAACGTGCCCCTGCTGCTGGGATGGCTGCTGGCCGGCGTGGCCACTAACCTGAGCACTCTATACGTGGCCAGGATCATGTGGGGATGCGCCACGGGCATGATGTTCGCCACTGTGCCTATTTATATTGGAGAAATCGCTGAGGTAAGAAATATTGGCGGCGCTGATTTCCTCGTATGGACGACAGCAGGTCAAGCTACCCGAAACTGACAAATATTCCCAATCAATCTTGAGCCTTTATGTTTTAGATAGGTATATGTTTTAGTTGAAAAAGTAATATAAAAATTTGAGACAATGTAGTAGGTTGGTGTGCTGTCGTCTGTACATCATCATCATCAACCTTTTTATCGTCCCACTGCTGGGCACAGGTCTCCTCTCATACAGAGAAGGATTGAGCGTAATCACCACGCTTGCTCAATGCGGGTTGGCTATAGTTTATACTATATAGTTGATATTTTGGCGTAGCTAGCTTGCATATGGCAGTTGCTGTCGTCTGTACTCCAACATTTAATTTCACTAACATTTAATTTTCTCGGTGGTAGGCAACAACATCAACAAGTTACCACCCACCAATAAGTTACAATCATCAATAAGTTACCACCCACCAGACAAAGTCTTGCCGCCAAACGATTCGTCGTGCTCCGGCATGATGTCTGGTGAAGCCGTACGGTGGACGGGTCTGACCAGTTGTGTTGCGATGTGTGGCGGGTACGATGTGCCTCATTAGGCACATAGTACCTGGCACACATCGCAACACAACTGCTCAGAACAACAACACCAACAACATGAACAACATTTTTTTGTGTCGGGAGTTTTGTCGTGGAGGGTCTCCAGATCATCCTCTGGCGCAGCATCGTTGGTGGTGTTGTTGGGTTAAACATTGCATCACCTCGCACAACTGCCGTCTTACTTCCTATTCACTCAGATTTTTTGAGTGAATAGGCTTAATAAGCTAATGTGCTTTACCATTAACGATTGCATCACTGCTTACCATCAGGCGGGATTGCAGTCAAGCACTAGTTGATAACTATTAAAAAAAAAATCTCTTTTTTTTTATTTCATTAGGAAAAGGACAGAAGATAAGTATTAGTTAGTCCTATCAAATTAGTCCGGGCTTGACGTAAATTTACGTACTTTTAGTAGACATGTTTTTAACCATGTCTAAATCTAAATCAAGTCTGTGAAGTATCTTAATTTGACAGGGCTATAGTCCTGTACGTTCCGAAAGCCTTGGAAAGCACGAAGCCTTTTTCAGCTTTGGAGTCTGGGGTCCGCTTTATCAGTCCAACTGCTGATATGGCTAAACTTCGACATTTTCCGTGAAGCGACTGCCATCTGACCTCCACAACCCTAAAGCAACATCGAAGCATTGCAGTTAGACCAATTGTTGGACTTTTGAGGGCTTTAACAACCCGTAACGACTGCCACTAGATGTTCGTATGGCAACCGGGACCAACGGCTTAACGTGTTTTCCGAGGCACGACCAGACCAGTGCAAATATTCATATGCATGCATACAAATACTTGCACTGTGCGGGGATCGAACCCGCGCCGCCTTGCGCAGCGGCCGCGTCCGCTACCGCTACGTCACGGAGGCTGTCACGTAAATTGATTGTTATGTACAAAGCAAACACATATTGTTATTATAAACATTTTCATTTTTAATGTCTGGACTTGAAAAAAGACTACGATCCCTGAGTTTGTTTCGGTTTTTCTTCTCAGAGGTAGTCAGTTAGGAAACGCCGACTCCAGCTAGTTTAAAAAAAAATATGACGTGTAAAAGTGATCAGTGATCCTACTTGCATAATAAAAGATTTCATTTCATTTCCCAGGACAAAATCCGCGGCGCTCTCAGCGCGTTCTTTCTCCTATTTATCAACGTAGGGTTTCTGCTGGCGTACGCCATCGGTCCATTCACCTCGTACTGGGGTCTGACGGCCACTGGCGGCATCCTGTCACTGCTGTACGTGCCCTGCACATGGTACATACCTGAGACTCCCTTCTACTTGGTTTATAAAGGTAAGGTTTTATCTGTAGACTAGCGGCCGCCCGCGAATTCATTCACGTGTAGTTAGTTATTTGATCATTTTATTTTAGCCCTATCCTTCTCTGTATGAGAGGAGACCTGTGCCCAGCAGTGGGACGATAAAAAGGTTGATGAACTATCTATATGACCCATCGAGCTTTACGACTTTTGTAGAGCGTGATGTCCAAAGAGTATAATTATGTAACATTATATATATCTGTGTCGCCCATAGGTACCCGTAACAATCTCTTGTTAACCGACGAAAAAAACGGAGTAGGTTGACAAGTCAATGCGTACATATATAAGCCCCGCACGATGATATTGCGACGGAACCTTGTCACAATAACAGCTTTGTGACGTCATCTGTCACACGAAAGGACAGCTAGCAAAAGAATGTTAAATGCAAAATTATAGTTTATTAATTTTGCATTTAACATTCTTTCGGGTTAAGGATTTATTTGTATTTTATAATTTTATTATACATACACATACCTACTCATCCATATTCTGACAAATAAACTTTCATTATTAAAAATTCAAGGAAATAATTCTTGTAGACGTAAGAAAAATATACTTATTCGTATATCTTTCTTACATGTTTATTAACTTTTGCTAACTACATTTCTGTTAATTTGTGAGCGGGAATTAAACCAGAGTACCAAATAACACCAGGATAGTATGTAAAATTTTTTTATATATAATTCAATATAATCTTACCCTATTTATTCAATTCCACTCATACAGTCTTCCGAATCAGAACGGCTTTCTGTGTCTGTCGTTTCCGATTCACTGTCGTCTGCCGTATTTATGATAAATAACTCGTCAGTTATTCGATCTTTTTTCCAATATTCCTCTTCAAGCCGTTTAACATGATTGACTTCCTTTCGCCAGTCATCTGGAGTTATTGACGCCAACGCCTCCAATGTCAGAGCTTCAATGCGACTTTCCAACTGCTCCACATTTTTTTCTGACACCCTCATCTTTACCAGGTTCCAGATGTACTCAATGGGGTTGAGGTCGCAGTTGTAGGGTGGTAATCTAACGACCTCATGGCCATTGGCAGCTAATAAATTGACAATTTTATAATTTTTCGGCGGTCTGTGCCGTTTAATTAATAATTACAGTTCAGGTTTTGTACTGTCGTTGGGAAAGTCGATGTTGTGAGCTTGTAGCCACTCAACCATCAACTGTTTTTTATTGTTCATACTTGGTGGCCTATTCTCTTCCCTACTGTGATAAGGGGCGTTGTCCATCACAATTATGGAGTTGCGTGGTATGTTGGGTACTAATTTTTCTGTAAGCCACTTGGTGAAATTCTCAACATTCATTTGATCATGGTAATCGCCCGTTTTGGTGTCTGCTTTAAACATTAAAAGGGCATTGTCAACAAAACCGCTTTCACTTCCCGCGTGAACTATTATCCATCGGCGGCCGGGGCTGTCGTTCCGTCTCACTCCGACATCGGTTGCTGTTTGCCAACATTTTTTTACCGTGTAGTGTGCGTGTATCCACGTTTCGTCGAGATAAATAACGGGTCTTTTGTTATTAGCAAGCGAGTCATTTTCTTTCATACGTCATAAATATCTAGCCCTCCACGCTTGAATTTGGGGTCTTTCAATTAGAGCCAGTCTTTTTTGGTAGCATCGTTTAAATTGGTAGCCTAAATCACATTTAATTATTTTTCTTAATGTAGTTTCACTATTGGTATAATTAAGGTCTAATTTTGAAGCCGCCAAGATTTTGCGCATTGTGGGTATTTCTCTCCTCACCGTATACATTGAATGTATAATATTTCTTAAAGCTGTTACGGAAAACCCGTCGAAATATTCCTTCTTTTGTCTTTTTCCTTTAGTAGGAGTTCTCATTTTGCTGCCACTGGCTGTTGCCGACTCATGCTCTCGTCGCAATTTAGTCACAGTATTTTTTTGCAACGCCTGTGGCACATGCCACACGCTCCGTGACTTTGGTTTAGCTGTTGCTTCGGTATTAAAATGTCCTCAGTAGTGTCCGAAGTACTTTTTAAAGCACGGTTTATACTTTCAAGAACTAACTTACAGTCCTCTTTTTCTTTAACAAAATAATTGTCCACTTTAATTATAATTTCACGAGCACGATTGTGAATTAATTTCTTACTCATTTTAACGAGTAACAGCTAACAAAACTAAACAACAAAACTCAAGAACAACAATAAAACAGGATAACAAAAACAAAAAACTAACAAAATATTCGATGTGCGTAAGTGGGTAAGCGCGGACTGAACTTGCGAACGGTACTGACGGTGCGAGGTCGACTACGTCACCAAGATGGCCGCCGATCGCAATATCATCGTGCGGGGCTAGTACTTATATATTTTTAGGGTTCCGTAGCCAAATGGCAAAAAATGGAACCGTTATAGATTCGTCATGTCTGTCTGTCCGTCTGTCCGTCCGTATGTCACGGCCATTTCTTTTCCGAAACCATAGAATAAAGAGAGGGAAGTACGTTATCTTCATACAAACGGACCGCGCGCGGCTTGTATGTGTGCGCCATAGTATCTATGCGTCGCCGCACGCACACCTAAACACAATATTAGAGTGCCTATGACTGCGCTAGTCGCGGCTAGCACGGAACGAGGTTCGCGCGTCACGGCTTTTCGGCACATTAGCTTTTAAAAAATGATCACATAAACTGCAAAGTTGGTATGTCTATTTATGAACAAATAAAAGACTTATATTTTTCAAATTATATTTCTAAAAGTTATTTACAAGGATACGGATATATTACACATTAAAGTTTAATAACAACGCGTTTCGTAATAGTCGAAACCGAAGAAAGTAGGTATTTTTCTGTAGCTAATTTGTAATTTTGTATTAAATGTGTGATTCAATAGATGTTATGTTTGTATTATTTATATTTGTATTAATTAAAAATAAAAATAAATATGGTTCTTTATGTGTACAAAACTAAAAATAAAAATTTTACAAAAAAAAACTGACTAGTATATGTAAATTAAATACTAAGCAAATAATTTAAACATAAGCTCTTAGTCTATAAATATTTGTTAGCGGTTTGGACGACAACCGTAACCGACGAAGCGCGGACAGTCGTCAACCCTAAGACAGTAGGCAATTAAATCGCGGATTGGGTCGCAGATAACCTACTTCCCCTCTTTATTCTATGCCGAAACTATAAGAGCTATACTGTTGAAACATGGCAGGTAGATGTATTCTGTGAACCGCATTAAGATTTTGATGCAAAAATAATAATAAATATTGGGGGCTCCCCATACTTTGAACTGAACTCAAAAAATTTTTTTTCTACGCACATACGTGTGAGGTGTCTATTGATAGGTCTTCAAAAATTATATCGAGGTTTCTAAAATACTTTTTTCCAAACCGAAGAGTTTGCGTGTCTTTCACGCAAACTATTCGGTTCGCTTACAAAGTGGAAAAAATTTGTTCCCCCCTCTAACTTCTAAAATAAGAAAATGAATAATCTAAGAAAACTAGAAAGATAATCTTATAAAAACTACCAACGTAAATTGTTTTGAACGAGATCTAGTAAGTAGTTTTTTTAATACCTCGTAAATCGTAAACCGCTTATTACCACGTAATCTTTCATAAAAATAACTTAAATCCTTTAATTTCATAAATCAATGGTACGGAACCCTTTGTGCGTGAGTCCGACACGCACTTGGCCGGTTTTTTTTATGTATGCATAACTTTTTTACAGAGTAATCCGATTTTGATATTTTATTTTTTGTTTATTGTTAATGTTTGACGGCCAGTAACTTAACACATGTTTAGTTTTTAGTTTGAATACCACTGACCTATATTATACAAGTACTTACGCTGGACTTAGATAGATGCTGTCGACTGGTCACAATGGCGACTGTGACCAGTGTGACCTAATACAATATGTATGGAAATCCCAGTCCGAACCATAAGTATAATAAAGGTTAGGTAAACACATGACCAAATGAAATATAAAATTTTACATAATCATCATAGTAACAATACTAATGAATTAATAATCTTTTTTTCCGCGAACCAATTCCAATTTCGCCATAATCTGGTTTTTTTTTAAGTGACAACACCTTTTTCGTAGCGATGCGACCGCGTTCCGCGTGCCCTACTCCCTTTCGCCCACGCATGTATTGCCTACCGCACATGTATTAAGTTACCTCCTTTTGCGAAATAATATTTATTTTTTAAGGGGATTTTTTTTTTAAGTTTGGGCCGCCATCGTAGGCATTAGTAGAATCAGTTACAATACCTAACAATACCTTCACGGATCGGACAGGGTTTTCTTTACATATTGTATGTACTTAGTTAAATAGGTGCTTACGCACTTGGTCGGTTGTTCGCGCGACTTTGCCTATGCTTTGGTTGCTAAGGGACCAAGTCTCCGGTGACCAGCCGACAATGCATGATGGCTCTTACTATCAATAACAAAACTAGGTACTCGATACTCTAAACTTTAAAAGCTTCCCATATTACTTACTCTTAAAGGAGATGTTTCAGAAATGTATGGAGCCTGGGCCAGCACATTGTACATTTAATGATAGTTACAGTTACGCTATAGTTAACTGTTTTTAATGTTAATTTCCTATATTTTGGCTTAGTTTTTGTACAGATTCAATTTAACTCGGCCAAGGAGTGCAACACAACTACTAATATATATTGTGGTCAGGAATAAGCGAAATAAGATTTTGACAGTGACATTTTATTGACGTGTCGTGTGTCTAAGGCTATCGTATCTATATCATGTACCATATGACTGCGAACATACAGCCCGTTAAATAAACACAATCAGCTCAAATCAACACTCGACACGAATACATCGGGAAAATAGAACTGTCAACGTCGCCAATCAAACGTCATAACCACTGTCATGGCTACCTTAATAAACGGTTATCTCACTAGAAATCGTTTCAAATAATTAATTATATATACTTGTATTTTTATTCAATTTTTTTTTTGTATTTTTATGAGAGTCTTCAATTTTTTTCCTTTTTATCTATAAACCGTACATAGTGCTGGCCCAAAATGAAACATCTCCTTTAAAAAAAAATCCATTGCTTCAGGAAAAATGGAAGAAGCGTCCGCAATCCTCCAATCCCTTCGCGGCACTACCAAGGAGGGTGTCCAGGGTGAACTGGAAGGTCTTCAGGCCGTCATAGCGCGAGAGTACAAAGAACCGCCCAAGATCCAGGACCTTTGGGCCACTAGAGGCAGAGTCAAGGCTCTAGGTATAGAATTAATTAAGGATATGATTATTTAATACCACAATTACTTATTTGAATGTAAACTAAAAAGATTCAAAATGGAAATAATCTAAAATAAACTATAAAGAATAAACTAAACACAAAAATACTAAAAAGTTTGTAAATTACTGCGATTTTCTGTTGATAAATCATTTAACTGAACTCCTAACAACTCTTACTGACGCTGAAACTGAATATGCTAATACATACTAAAAATATTTTTCATAAACGACAGGAATCTGCGTATTCCTGGCGATGTTACTGCAGCTGTCGGGTATCGACGTACTTCTGTTCTACATGGAGGAACTGCTGTCCAAGGTTGGCACCAACCTGTCGCCTTCAGATGGCACTATTATCATGGGAGTCGTGCAGGTCAGTTTACTGCGAGGTGAATTAAAAAAAAAACAATAGCAGTGCCCTAGTCTGCTATTACAATAGTGTCAGAATGGTCGATCAGTGATCTCATAATGATCGATTTTGACATAATCAACTAACAAAATGGCGTCATTGTAACTTTCCAGTGGTCAATCACTGATATTCCACTCCATATTAATAAATGTTCAAATTGAATAGTAGTTTTCAGAAAATCATTTCTACTAACGGGTTTAATAAATAATGCCAATACGGCGAAAATTACGAGACGATTCAGATAATTGATCCATTATAAATATTTAAAATACCTACCTACTTAAATTGAAATATATAAAATGAAAATTTAAATTGAAATATAAATTTATAATAAATTATAAATATTTAAATTTTCTGATTACGAACTTTTAAGCACAATGACAATTGAATTGTTTTGGAATGACAAATTTATAAAAAATGCCAAACTATTTTTGACCAGACCCTGACTGCACTCGAATCCGGGAGGGCCGGTAGAAGTGAAAACTTAAACATAAACGAATTGCATTTTAAAATAAAGCCCTTAAAAATAATTGGTTGTAATAAGATTTGAACACTGTCGTATAGAACCAAGAGTTGGTTATTTCTAAAATTGATACTTACTGAATTCAATCTGAAGTACGTATGTCTAGGTGGTGACGAGCTGCATCACCCCGCTGGTGGTGGACCGACTCGGACGGAAGCTGCTCATGTGGACCACTTCTCTGGGGCTTACTATATTCTTGGTAAGTTTTTCCTCGTATGAATTACTAGACCATTTATTTGATTCCTTAGGACAATCCAAAGCTTGCTGCAGTAGAGGTAGGTGTAGAACAATGGTCCCGATTCCCTTCTACGTCACAAACCATAACAGCATAAAATTTGAAAAATACTTTTTTTTCCCTAATACTTTATTTTTTCCTATTCAAACTACTTTATATGATGACGATGATCCCTGAGTTTGTTTCGGCTATTTCTTCTCAGAGGTAGTCAGTTAGGACATGCCGGCTTCATCTAATTAAAAAAATAAAATAAAAAATAAACATGACGTGTAAAAAAAATGATCAGTGATCCTACTTGCTTAATAAACGATTTCATTTCATTTCATACGTTTTTTTTTTTTTGTCAAAAAATGTTGGCAACCCTAACTAGAGTAGACATTGGCCCCGATTCCCTTGTTCACAAACTAAATTAAATTTAAGTTCAGTTCATCTTTGTCTTTCTATTTCAATAAGAAAAGGACAGAAGATAAAAGGTAAGTTAAGTCCTGTCAAATTAGTCCGCTCCATATTTATTTATTTCTTCTTTGCCTTCGCACGATTTGTGCATTTAGCCAATGTCACGTGTTGGGATTGTTAGAAAAGCCAATTCGTAATGAATTCTCATTCATGTCAAAAAGGCGGCCGCGTGAACCGTCTACGAGGGAGGTTTGAGGCAAAGTCATGATGAGACCACTATGCTGCGATATGTCAATTTTCTTCATGAATTATTTACACAAATCACGCACTTTTATTTAGTAGGTAATTCAAAAGTCCAATAAAAAATGAGCGTGACACTCAGCTTAACTTTCCCGCCACAACTCCTAGTCCGCTCCTTGCGTAAATTGGCGTATTTTTGGTGGCCATGTTATACTCGCGTTTAAACTGTCTATGGAGTACCTGAATTTGACAGGATAAACTAAAATGTTATCTTCTATCCTTTTCCTAATGAAAGAGAAAGAAAAAGATGGACTTAACTTAAAATTAGTTTAGTTTGTGAACAAGAAATTTGGCGCCATTTTCTATAACGTTTTCATAGAAATTGATCCACTGGTTGGTGGATCAGTTTAAGCTAAGCTTTTCGTGGTGAGTCAGTGGATGGATGACCATGATAACCAAGACTTCTCGGTGCCTTGGAAAGCATGTTTTTTTTTTGTTTGGCAGGAGTGGGAAATCCTCATGGACGCCCAAGCTGCCTCACTAACGAGCCAGTCTGGGCAGTGCCGGACTCTTACCGGCTAAAACCACACTCCTGCCTTACATGTGTCCTCTGACATAATCAGAGCTCTTTGTTCTACAAATTCTTTCATTTACAATTTTATTTTTGTTCAAGCTCTTATTTTAAAATAATTATATGTTCTTAAAACTTACACTATCCATATCAAATGATATCACATTTAAGACTAGGTCATTGGGCTTACAAGGGGTGTCAAACATTTTCAACGACCTGAGTTCTTATTATGCTACTGTTTAATATTTATCTACAAATATGAATACTAAGCATATCGTCGTTTACTTATTCCTACTAGTGGTCTTTGAGGCTACTCTTATGCAAAACCCAATAAACTTATCCCTAGTGTCCTTATTTCTTATTAGCACATTTAAATTTGCCATCGTTATCTCTATTCCCAATTCTTGCTCAGTATTGTACCTCTCCAGACCGTAAACGGGGCAATCTGTCAGAATGTGTACTACCGTTTCTTGGAAAGCATGTTTCTTGGAAAGCATGTGAAAGCATGTTTCTTGGAAAGCATGTTAAGCCAAAGGTCTCGCCTGTCATTTGCAGATCTTTGGCAGTAGGAATGACTAGTCAGAAGAACGAAAGTCTGACAACGAAGGGTGTCTTTTTTAGCCTGGTAATTAAGTTGTGGAGGGCATATTGTTATTCAGTTAGACTGGAGCCAGGCAGCCTCCGTGGCGTAGCGGTAGCGAATGCGGCTGCTGCGCAAAGAGGCAAAGGCTTGATCCCCACGCAGTGCAGATATTAGTATGCATGAATATGAATATCTGCACTGGTCTGGTCGTACCTCGGAAAGCACGTTAAGCCGTTGGTCCATGTTGCCATACGAACATCTAATGGCTGTCGTTACGAGTTGTTGGAGCCCTCAAAGAGTCCAACAATTGGTCTAAATGCAATGCTTCGATATCGCCTTCTGGTCGTGGAGGTCAGACGGCGGTCGCTCCACGTAAAATATCGAAGTATAGCCAAAATCAGCAGTTAGACTAGTAAAGCGGACCCCAGACTCCAAAGCTGAAAAGCTTCGGATGCGACCAGAATTAACACTAAGATGATGAGGATGAGACTGTAGCTAGGCGGCAAGACATTATACCTATGATCTGTGTTACAGTTTTGGAGTTCAATAAAAAGAATTTTACCCTCATCATCCCGGTTGCATTTGCGGCTTTCACGTTGGAGCTCGGGGTCCGCTTCCTTACACATTCGCCTCTATTTCTTCCAAAACTACTCTAGCCACGTGCCGCCATTACAAAATAACGTCATAGCGTTTGCCCCACTACTACATAAATCAAATTAGCAACTTTTATTAAAATTATATCGCGAAAAATATAATTTATCATTGACTGTCGACAGGCTCTGATCGGCGTGTACGCATTGATGGACTCGTATTACAAGTACGATGTGACTTCGATCGCGTTCCTGCCTCTGCTGTGTCTCATCGTCTACATGATACTATTCACTTTGGGTAAGCTTTCACTCGACATTTCATTTTCTCTCCTACACAATAAAGTTCAATTTACGTTACAACTTCAAATATTTTTATAACTTCTTCAATAGTGTTAGTTACTCTAAAATCAACTTAAATGTCTGCTGGGTTAGCGCGGTGGTTGAGCTATTGACTGCTGCGCTGCGTGTCGCGAGTTCGATTCCCGCACGGAAAAAATATTTTTATCGCCTACAATTAGTTGTTCCGGGTCTGGCTGTTTGTGTATGTAAGTTTATATGTTTGTAAACGCAGACACGATGTAGAAGAAATTCCTAGTGAAATAGGATGAGTTTGTTGCATTGCTCACTTTTTACTAGAATTCCAAATATTTTATCCCACATAGTATAAAAAATCAGAAGCAAAAGCAACTATTACTATCAATTACAATAATTTTGAAACATATCCATGGCTTAATTTTTACGAAAAAAATGGTTGCTCAACAACGTAAACAATGCAGTGAATATTGATGAACTGGCAAAATGAAACCTATTGCCACAGTAGACAGAGAACAGTAGATTATCTAAGGCCGCCCGCAGAGTTATTTGCCTACTCTTGCGTTGAACCCTAGGGTTGTCACTTTGATCTAAATTTATAGAATAAAAAGCATATTATGATTGAATATTTTACCAATTTATAAATTTAGTAAAAATAAAAAGCCTTTATTCACATAACATTTATTATATTAAGTTACAAATTTGATACCGACAAAATTTTTAAGACTACTTAAGTGTAACACTAAATTATATTCTAAAGCTCGTAAATAATGATAAATTTTAAGTGATGTGTGATATGAGAAATCGATATAACTGGTTCTTATCAGAGAAGATTGTAAGTGATGAGTATTTGGAGGTACACTCCTAAATAAAAGTCGTGGATACCGGAAAAACAGTTTAATTCACTATCACGATATTATAGGCGTAACTTAACGCTAGTTAACAATGGTAGGAAAAGCACTGGGAACACTGAGACGAGTTACGAGAGTTAGGGTCAACTCTTCGCTAACGACCGTTTGTCGTAGGGTTCGTATACGTACTGTTCCCGGTGCTAGCCGCGAGCAGAGTTATGTTTATTTTGTCGGAAACATTAAGTGTTGAGGGTTTTAATATTAACTAGTGTTGTGACACAATACGCCACAAGTACTTAAATGTAACACTAACACAATATTATTCACAAGCTTATAACTAATGCTTAAATGATATAAAACATGAGAACGTAAACAATAAATATGTAGTTCTTATGAAAAAGTAGACATTAGTAAAGCTAAGATTATGTATGGGTAGCGAATATTTAACAAATGATACCTTACTTTATTTAATAAAACCGCAAAACCTTTTTAGCCTCATTAGTTTCTGAGGTACAATTATAATGATTGTTTATATGGGTACTGTGTAATGTTTGTTTATATAATCGGATAGCAACAGCTAGCTCAAATGCAACAAAGGCGCCGTCGGAGGGATTAAAGGTTATAATGTTATAAATAAAATTCTACGCAAACCTAAGCGTTAGTCGGTCACATTTTACTATAATTTTATTAACTTAATATTATGATTAAGACGCCATATTTGGATCAAACAACACATAAGACAATAGAAAAAAAATAATAGTAGTGGCCGGCGAGAATTGACGAACGCGAGCGGTCATGTAATTTACGCGCGTGATCACAGTCACGCGGCACAGCCCGTATTGCCACCATCCTATACCATCCTATATTATGCCAGCGTGTGCGTGAAATCGCGTACCGACACGGCGCTCGGCGCGCACGCATACATTCAAACCGAGAGCCGCTCGTTTATATGAAGATGTTTTACTGTTCTCTGTCTATTGTGCTATTGCTACCGATAGTGTTACGCAATAACCCTGCAGGTTCCGATTGCTCATTTCTTATGGAGACAGGCCGGAAATAATATAAATAATAATATTTTAAAAATTGCAATTTGCTGGCATTTCATTTAATTGTTTCTGAGACTGTATTGTGTGTTGCTGCCGGCTTAATTTATTGACATATATATTTTGCGTGAAACTGTGACATCTACATTCGCTTCCTATGATATTTTGTAAGCCTTTTGGCAGGACAGAGCATGGACACAAATTCTTTGTACATAACATCTGCATAACTGTACCCTGTGTTCACAAGATTAATAAATGAATTTGAATGAAACATAACGGGAACTTTAAAAAAATAATGGTGAACTTTCTAACTACTACTTTTTTCTCCTGAACATGCAAGGCGTGGGTCCCGTTCCATGGATCCTGGTGGCGGAGATGTTCCCTGTGAAGACCAAGTGTCTGGCCGGCGGTATCTGTTCCTTCATGTGTTGGTTAGCTGGTTTCGTGTGGACTAGGTATATCGCTTTTTTTTATAAAATATTTGGCACGTTGCTAATTACCTGATGTGTATGTTTAAAATGTTTAAATGTATTATTTACAGTAACGAAAAACTTTGTCAAAACATACCTACTTGGTACCTTTCAATAATTGCGTATTTTTCGTGAAAAAAACAAATTAAACGTTGTACCTACCTAATACGTCGCATTACAACAAACCTCGACAAGTGTGTGTTGCCAGTGATGACTTATGGAATTGAGACGTGGTAGCTAACAATGGGCCTTATAAGAAGGCTTAAAGTCACTCAAAGGGCAATAAAGAGGGCTATGCTTCGGGTTTCACTGCGCGATCAAATCAGAAATGAGGAGATCCGCAGAAGAACGAGAGTAACCGACATAGCCCGAAGAATTGCAACAGCAACACTAAAGTGGCAGTGGGCTGGACACATTGCCCGTAGAACCGATGCCCGATGGGGCCGACGGGTTCTCGAGTGGCGACCACGCACCGGAAGACGTAGCGTGGGTAGGCCCCCGACAAGGTAGACCGACGACCTGGTGAAGGTCACGGGAAACCGCTGGATGCAGGAAGCGCAGGACCGGTCGTCGTGGAGAACCTTGGGGGAGGCCTATGTCCAGCAGTGGACGTCTTTCGGCTGAAATGATGATGATGATGATGACAACAAACCTATGGGTTCGAAAATGCTATGTTCGTAACAACATAAAATTCCATAAAAAATAATTATAAAGCAGTAAAACTCTTTTGCATAAAGGTGTGTACATATATGCTTTTGAATAAAGGTGTGTATACATACTTTTAATCGTAACTGTACATAATTATACCATTAAATAAATATGAAATTTCGTGTGCGTTCGCGCAGCGGAATGTTGTTGAATTTAAAGATTTTAAATATGCAGATATTTAGTGTATGACGTCGTGTAATTGTGTATGGTAAAAAAAATTTGTGCATGCAGCCATTGTGGAGAAATTCACCAAAAACTGATTCCGCTGGGCGAACGTTGTCCTGGCGGAACTTTTTTTAATCCATTGACTTTAGAAAAAAGAGATGTGTCAAAAAATTAGTGTGTATTTGTGTGTAATTGTGTATGTATGAATAAAATTTGTGCATGCCTAGACTTCGGAGAAATTCAAGTTTCCGCTGCGCGAACGTTTGGCCATTAGCTAGTTTTCATATAAAGCGCTTACATAGAGAGCTGTAGATTTTTACATACGTTGTTTTGAATTTGTGCATATTTGTGTACAAAACAGATTTAGAAAAAATCGTAGGGCTAAAAAGATAAAAATATAAACGTAAAACACGCTTTTTAGGTCATAGTTCTTAAAGTATGCACTTTGATTTTCACGTTTATACAAACCTTGTAAGTGTCTGCAACATATTGCCAAATATCAATGATGTTCCTTTAGTAATTAAAGAGATATAGGACAATTTAGCATGACAAAATCACTGTTTACAAAGCAGTCAAATATCACGACATTCTAAAGGAATTGCATGGTAAAATGTAAGCCAATAATTAGTGTATTCATTCAACTATTCACATGCAAAATTTCATGTCATTAAATTCAGTAATTAAAGAAAAACAATTAAAATACTGACGAAGCATCGAAAACCTACATAACCCGACCAAGTTCGGATAGCTATAAAAAAGCGGCCGTGCCATATATCTTAAGAACGTTCTTAACCTTCCAATATAGTATTTATTAATATGGCACAGTTGCGTACACAAGCGTTAGGAAAAAATAAAACAATTGCATTATCTTGAATGAAAAATGTTTTTTTTTATAATAACGCCACTATCTACGACAAAAATAAATCTTCAATTAACAAGTAGGTACTTCTCTATTTAAATATCCGTGTACAAAAATATTTTTAATTACATATAATGCTTAATTATGTAATTATAATAACGTTAACAAACGCTTGCAACGGCAGCAATAGACTTAAATGTATTTTAACTAAAATAGGTTTAATAAACTATTATGAATATAAGGGTAAGTATAATATTTCGAGCTTCAATAAAAATTAAAATCACATTACATAACTGGACTATTCAGTTGTTTAAATTTGATCAACATTAAAAAAGTGCTTATAAACTAAAACATTTGTATAAAAAAGGTATTTTCAAGAAATATTTTTAAATGAGTAGCAAATACAGTAAATAACCTCAACATTTCTAAGTATACCTAATATTTTCTAGTTCCAATAATAAAATTACAGATTAACAATAACAGATCAATAAAGTAGACTATTCAGTTGTTTAGGTTTGAGAGTCTGCCTAATATAAAAATAAATCAACATTTAAAAACAGTAGTACTTACTTGTGGTAATTATTTAATTTCCCTGAGGGGTCTATAGTAAGAATCCGGATCTGTGAAGTATTCAATAGAAATTAGCTGTATGAATTTTATTTGCCTAAATTAATATATTTAGATTATATCTCAAGTCTCAAGCGCATACTTAAATAAAGTAACTACGTAAATAGTACCTACTTTGTCATAGTCAAATACATTTAAAAAGTAGGTGTACAAAAATAAATGACCTTTATATTATATCGAAACAATTGTGTTATCACCTATACCAATTCAATACCGGTATTATACTGTAAATTTTGGGATGTTACCTAAATATATTGCACGGCCGCTTTTTTATAGCTATCCGATCTTGGTCGGGTTATGTAGGTTTTTGATGCTTCGTCAGTATTTTAATTGTTTTTCTTTAATTACTGAATTTAATGACATGAAATTTTGCATGTGAATAGTTGAATGAATACACTAATTATTGGCATACATTTTACCATGCAATTCCTTTAGAATGTCGTGATATTTGACTGCTTTGTAAACAGTGATTTTGTCATGCTAAATTGTCCTATATCTCTTTAATTACTAAAGGAACATCATTGATATTTGGCAATATGTTGCAGACACTTACAATGTTTATATAAACGTGAAAATCTAGACCCCAAAGTGCATACTTTAAGAACTATGACCTAAAAAGCGTGTTTTATATTTATATTTTTATCTTTTTAGCCCTACAATTTTTTCTAAATCTGTTTTGTACACAAATATGCACAAATTCAAAACAATGTATGTAAAAATCTACAGCTCTCTATGTAAGCGCTTTATATGAAAACTAGCTAATGGCCAAACGTTCGCGCAGCGGAAACTTGAATTTCTCCGAAGTCTATACATGCACAAATTTTATTCATACATACACAATTACACACAAATACACACTAATTTTTGGACACATCTCTTTTTTCTAAAGTCAATGGATTAAAAAAAGTTCCGCCAGGACAACGTTCGCCCAGCGGAATCAGTTTTGGTGAATTTCTCCACAATGGCTGCATGCACAAATTTTTTTTTACCATACACAATTACACGACGTCATACACTAAATATCTGCATATTTAAAATCTTTAAATTCAACAACATTCCGCTGCGCGAACGCACACTGAAATTTCTACAAAGGGCGATCTTATAACAACTTGGGACCTGTCCAGTCGATCCTTGTTGCATATTTTGTAGGAGCCTACATCTACAGCAGGAAATAAATGCTTCAGAGGCACACTTTACGTTCTATCTTAATAATGAGCGCAAAAATTGTTAAAAATTTAGAAAAATAAAGTTTTATATCAACCTATGGCATCTGACAATTAATATAAAAACACCTTGTATACTAATATTTTACTTTATAATCAGATTCTTCCGCGACGTGGCAGCATCATACGGCATATATACAGCATTCTGGATCCTAGCCGTGTGCTGCGGCATTGGATTCATATTCTCAGCTACGCTGCTCCCAGAAACTAAGGGCAAGACCTTCGATGAGATACAGGACATGCTTAATAATAGGTTGGTAATGGTTTATACCCAACAAGGTGGACCGATGACCTGGTGAAGGTCGCGGGAAGCCGATGGATGCGGGCAGCACAAGACCTATCATCGTAGATAGCCTTGGGGGAGGCCTTTGTCCAGCACTGAACCTCTATAGGGCCTGCGCAAATGGCGGAGTATAAAAAAGTACGCTCCGCGAACAAAAAGTCCACCGCGGATTTACCGCGAACTCAACGCACATGATGTGCGGTCTTTTGTTGCCCAGAAATGTAGAAAAGTGCGAGCACACAACGCGGACTACAGTCCGCCATGTTCGTTGCTTCGCCGGGACACACTAGTTCTATTTTATTCGGGGGCTCCCCCGTACTTTTGTCCGGTGCGCTCTCTGCACGTCCTCGGTTATTCGGGGACTTTTTGTTAGCGGTACTTTTAATCCCTCGTTTGCGTTACTCGATACAGTTGTAAGCGATCTATTTTAGCGGACAAAAATCCCTCGTCTGCCCAGGCTAATAGGGTGAAGAAGAATGGTTTATAGCTCAAGTGGTCTTCATCCAATGGCCCGGTCGCTACGTAGGATGCTATGTGCCAAAAGGGGCACAGAAGGCCCAAACATGACAATGGCGTTTCGTATTTCTACAACTTTCAACAATATTGACGTAAGCTTTTGGGTAGTATGTGTCAAAGCATTAACAGGAAAATTATATTTTCCGGATTAATTTCCCCGCCCACCCCCGATGACCCCCTCAGAGGCCCAGATCAATGCACATCTGCTGTGTTACTATGAAACCATCGTTGTTCTTGTGTCAGACAAAGATAGAGCTATACAACGTGTAACATAAAGGGTATATACATAACAAAGGCATGGCATCTTTACATGATATCAAACGATATTGGAAGGGTTTTTTTTTAATCCTATCTAAAGAGATAACTTATAACTTCCTAACATAAAGATATTAGGAAGTTATAAGGAAAAACACCGTCTGTGATAGGCTACTATCATACTAGTCGCACAGAGATATTGAAGGCATTTATCGGATTTTGGCAAGTAACGTGACGGATAACGAGTAGTTATTAACGTATGTAGTGTGCTGCCACGTTTTTATGATTTGATTTTAAGAAACACACGAAACCGAAAATTTGGTACCAATTTTTTGAGTATTTTATTTTGAGTTGAAACCCTTCCGATATCGTTTGATATCATCTAAAGATGCCATGCACCCTTTTTGTTACACGTTGTATAGGATGTAGCGCTATCCTTTTTTCCAATTGCACAAAGACAAAGTACGGCCCCTAATGATCCCAGTCCAGATGTAAACTGTTTTGTAAATACAATACAAGGTTAGTTGATTATTCAACCTGATACTTAAGCAGTGTTGTTCTCTTCTGTGGTACAATACCGCCCATTGTGTATTTCGTAATGTATTTATAACTGTATTTTCTGGAATACAATAAAGTATAAATAAATAAATAGTAATAAATACGGCGAAATATGAGTCTTATCCGGTCTGAACATAGGCTGTCCGAACTTACGCATGTCCTCTCAGTCACACTCGGCCCATGCCACCATTTGGTTCCTAAAATGTGTATTGCGCAGTCTTCTGTGCTAAGTTCGGATCAGTCATGATTATTCCGTTCTGTATGTGGGAAATGCGAAGTAAAATTAAAGCTTTGCAAGAATTTATTGTTTCACTATACATAGTATAATATATTGTATGTACATGCTTAAGTTTAATAATTGAATAATACAAAATAATAATCTTTCTTTTGTTTCAGAACTAAGGAAGACAAGCCGGTAGACGTATAAGAATCAACGTAAATATTTAGAAATAAAATAAATTTGTAAATAGATTAATGTTTTCTCTGCTGTTACGAAATAAATTATTACAAAACAACGTGATACAATACTTTTATTCTATAAATCTTACACAATAATTTCATTATTATTAAATATATAAGGAAAAGACAGTTTATTATTTATCTCTGGAACTGTAACGGGCAGATTTTTAGTCCAATCACATCTTTGCCTATTTCTGCGACACCACAAACTGGGCAAAGTTTGCCTTTGTGTTCGGGCATGAAACAAGCGCCGCAGAGGGCGCATTTTTCTTCAGGTTTTCCTCTGTAGATGGGTTTGTACGTAATGCCGCAGATGTTGAACGGATTATGTTCATCATATAGTAGCTGATGTTCATCTGTAAGTGATTTCTCGCACGCTTGCAAAATCTTCCTCGCTTGCTGCGCCACTTCAGGTCTCGGGCCCAGTTCTAGGAGTCGTCTGGCGAAGGACGCTGCTGTTCTGTAGTTCTTCAACTTGAAGAACATATTGAGAGCTGTTCTGAGGGTCAGGATCTGGTGGACTGGTTGCAGTTTGCAGTGGGTGAAGTAGGCCGCCATCTCGCATGTACGTTTTTGCTCGTCAAGTGTGTTTTTCGGCATGGCTGTGAAGTGATGAGTATGAGATTAGTATTGTAATAGGTTCCTGCTTGAAGATTTTACTGCTATCTCTAATGGAGGGTTACTAAGTAGAAGAATGGTTTGTGGAAAAATAAAGTCAATTTTAAAGGCGCGTGCCCACTGCGGTGTGTGCGCACGGACACTATAGATGTCCACTGATGGACAAAGGCCTCCCCCAAGAATTTCCACGATGACCGATCTTGTGCTGCCCGCATCCATCGGCTTCCCGCGACCTTCACCAGCGTCTTCCGGTACGTAGCCGCCACTCTAAAAGCAATGTGCGGCCCGCCCAATGCCACTTAATTTTAGCGATTCGAAAAGCTATGTCGGTAACTTTGGTTCTTCTGCGGATCTCCTCATTTCTGATTCAATCACGCAGAGAAACTCCGAGCATAGCCCTTTCCATCGCCCTTTGTGTGACTTTGAGCTTTCGTATGAGGACTATTGTGAGCGACCACGTTTTGCGGCGCATTTTCGCTGCGTGTATTCGTTTGACAGCGTTGTTCTACGTTTCCACTGAAATACACGAATACTGGAATAACGTGGCACGGCGCTTAGAGAGGCTATGCACGTGTGTTAAGCTTCGCCCGTGTGAAATTAAGGTGCGGCAGATCACGATAATGGTGGTCGAGGTCGTGAGGACGCATTTGTGTTTATGTGTACAAGCCCTTAAATATTCTCAATTCAACTATCAAGCGTTACAGTTGCATTTTTAGTAAGTAAAAACTCAAAGGGCAATGGAGAGAGCTATTCTTGGGGTTTCACTGCATGATCAAATCAGGAATGAGGAGATCCGCAGAAGAACGAGAGTAACCGACATAGTCCGAAGAATTGAAACGCTTAGTGGACACGTAGGACCGATGCTAGAGGGGGCCGACGGGTTCTCAAGTGGAAGTTCGACCACGCAACGAAGAACGCAGCGTGGGTACAAGGTGGACCGACGACCTGATGAAGGTCGCAGGAAAACGCTGGATGCGGGGGGCGCAGGACCGGTCGTCCAGATCCTTGGAGGAGGCCTATGTCCAGCAGTAGACGTCTTGCAGCTCAAATTATGATGATGATGAATAAAAACATGCCCCCTTACCTTTCCTAGCGGTCTCCATCTGCAAACCCAGCAGATACTCCCGCGCTATGTTGAGCAGTTGCTGTGCCTCCGTTAGCTCCGGCTTGGTGTCCACTTGTAATAAAGGCACAGATTGGGCGATGCGCTGCAGACGCTCCACAGCTTCAGTAAACTTGCCGGCGGTGGTTAGCTGGTAGCACTGTTGTAGTTGACTTACAAGGTCGTTCAGTTTCATGGCTGGAATAAAGAGTTAGATTAATAGAGTGGACCCCCGGTAATCCGGCCCCTGTCTAGTTCGACACCCCCTGTAACCCGACATGGTCTATTATTTATTATATATATTATAGTATTATATATTTATAGTATTGTTTTGATTCCGATTGCTTAGCTTGAAATTTTGAATTTGACTACAGCCGATGAGGAGTGGTGCCTGCGCCTAGCGTGTGTTCATTCATTGTGTATTACGTAGATACAGGTACTTAGTAATGTCTTCACAAGCTCAAAAGCGAAAGCACAAAACACTGACAATTAAAGAAAAATGTGATATTTTAGACCGCCTAAATCGTAATGAATCTTTCAGTAGTTTAGCAAGTGAATACGGGGTTCTTAAATTACATATGTAAGTGATTTTTAGTTTTTTATTATTTTAGTATGTACATTTGTTTGTACACAATTGTTTTCTAACGTAAAGTTATTGCATATTTTTTGTAAGTTCTATAGCATTAATGACGTTAATTTTATAGTAAAACGTAAGCTCTCTATTGTGTTTTTATTCACTAAATTTGACATAGGTATATGTATGTATAATGAAGTATAATTTGTACTTCAGAGTACATTATTTGTATATAATATAAAAAATCATCATTGGATCTATAATTTGTCGGATTACAAGGTACTCTTTTGTAAAAAAAAAATCGGACTATAAGGGGTCTGAGGCAGTACTCTATAATCCGACAAATTCGATAGTCCGACACTGCCCTGCAAAATGATTGTCGGACTACCGCGGGTCCACTGTATATTTTCTGGTAACTAGGTAAACCGGGTTTGATTTTATAAGGCTTCTTAGTTTACTATAGAAATTTTAAAAGTGCCTTATACTCACTAACAACAGGAAGTAGGTCCTTCCCGCTTGCTTCCTTCCAGTTCCGATGTAGATGCGCGTTGAGCGGCGGCAGTGACGACAGCGCGCCGAACGTGAGCCGAGCACGCCCGAACATACCCACGAACGTTTCGAGGTACGGCTCGAAGTTCACGACACCCACTTGCTCGTTTAGTAATCTGCGGAGGTAAATAACCTTATTATACAGGGTGTATCTGACATCGTAACGCAAACTTCGCGAGTCGGCTTGGCTTTTGAACGTTGCAAGCGTGCCGCCGTGCGGGTTTGTAGGTATGACGTTGATCCCTGATGTGAACTTTATTAAATCAGCTGATAAGGTAGTTTTTCGGCTTTTGTTTTCATTGCGCTTTTTTATGTAATTAGCGAATTATTTAATTTTTACTTTAAAATATTATTGGGTTATAAAAGTATAGCAATTGTGAACGGTCTGAAGTGAAAAAAAAAACTACATATATTTATTTTAAATCATGAAAAAGCCGACGAAAAATTCCACCCCTGGGGTCTCAGAATCATGTACTGGATCCATGGTACTCGTTTGTGCGTCGATGTCAGATACACCCTTTATATTTTTTAAAGTTCAAAATTTAGTACTTACTAGCTTCTGTTTGTGAACTTCATCATCCTCATTTCACTTCATCCGAGTGAAAATGTAAAAAGACTATTTCAAATCTGATTGGTAGTTCCAGAGATTACCCATACATACAAACTAATTGTACTTCTTAATATTAGCAGAATAGACTAAAATGAGATAGTTTTGACGTGATAACGTCTTGTAATTTCATGGAGCGGGCTGCCGGCACGAAAAAACATGACTCAGGCGGCGTTACCCCGTTCCATTTAAGGCTTGAAGTGCAAGCGAGAGCGCGGAACGAGCGACAAAGAGGCGCAATCGACTTCCGCGTTCGATATCTGTTTCTCTCCTACTTGATTAAGCCATTCGTTCGCGTGGACAACTGCTATACAATAATACATTTACATGTTTTCCTCAAGTATGAAGTGCAGTGAAAAGGGAATGTGGTGTCAATTGTTTACAGCAACGATAATAATTGTGCCGATAAACATTTGAAAAATACAACCATTCATCTGTATTTTCTTGTGACGTTGTCACGTTCAACTATAGTCAGTGACGCGACTTTACAGACAACCGATTTTTTTTCCAAATTTTTAATCTTATCTGAGATTCAGAATTCAAATATAGACATCTCAACACAAATTCTTTTTTTTTTAATCAACTACCAGTTACGTCAGCACGTAAGCTTAAATTGGTAATATATAAACCTGAGCGCTATCTCGAACTGTCCGGTGGCGACATGGTCATGCACAGTCTTCAGCTTGCCACACAGCGCGACGGGCGCGCCGCGGGTCGGTGCCACGAAGTAATCTGTGCTCTCCTCTCCGCCGTCGATATCCGCTAGAATACAAATAATTAAGAATCATAATTAAGGTAAAGTATGATTTAAATTTATGTTATGTCAAATCAAACAAATATCAACTTTATTCCAATGGTAACTGAGTTGATTGTAGAATGACCAGCACTTTTAAAAAGGTTCCAAAAATATTTGAAGTGTAGGGTAACCTTTTTTTTATTATAAACTTGTGCTTGACCGCTATCCCGCCTGATGGTAAGCAGTGATGCAATCGTTGATGGTAATGCGCTAGTTTATTAAGAGCCTATTCACTCTAGCCTTGAAGACACTTAAATTGTAGTCAAAAGGAAACACCGTCGCTGGCAAATTGATCCAATCCCTCGATATAGGCGGTATAAAAGACGAGGCGAAACGCTTCGTCTGGATCGTAGTGGTGTCAACAATGTAAGGGTAGAAACTCGCCGTACGACGGGTCGTCCGATGATAGAACGGAGATGGGGGAATTAAGTCATGCAATTCCTGCGCACACTCTGAACAAACTGAACTAAACTGTGTAGGAATTAAAAGTAATTTTGCCATAAACTTATATCCATACTAAAATTATAAATGCGAAAGTGTCTCTGTCTGTCCGTCCGATTGTAATGAAATTTGCTACACAGATAGTCTAGAGCCGGAGAAAGGCAATAGGCTATAAAACATCCCGCTATGACCAACAGGAGCAGAGCAGGAACAAAAAATGTTGCGGAAACGGGAGCAAACGCGGACGTACTACATTTTGCTCCCATTAATTTAACAGGCGCTTATTTTATATCAACTGAGCTCATTCGGCTAGAAGCTTACGCGGGTGAAACTGCGGGGCACAGCTAGTTTGTTTATATTTTTGACAAAAAGTCGTGATTGTAGATTACGACATGACTACATAATATCAGGAATTAATTTCCCAACGGGTTAGGCAGAGGTATACTCATACTTTATCGAACAATTATTTATTAGTAAATACTTTTTTGTACACCACATTAAACATACCACCACCACATATAATATTATGGAACAAAAATTTACTAAAAATCTTAAATGCACTCATTTATTCACTCACAGACAGATAAAGCAGAGACAAACAGCTGGATCTAAAAGCATGAACTTATAAACAAAAAATAACTTTACAACAAAAATGAGCAATAAAAGATTTATTGAAACTTTGCCAACCCGCATTGAGCCCAACCCTTCTCAACCCTTCTCTGTATAAGAGGAGACCTGTGCCCAGCAGTGGGACGATAAAAAGGTTGATGATGATTTGAAACTATCAGTCGTCATCATTTAAAGGGATCAGATAGAAGATGGAGTTCTTCATTTTTGCTGATTACTTACCAGAGACTGGCGCAAGTTCCTCGGGCAGTTCCAAGTCTTCATCGCCGACGTCCCACCCGCCATCATCACAGGCGTCTTCCATGACTTCTTCACCCTCATTGCCTTCAACCTGCTTATAATTGTTCTACAATTATATATACATCGCTTAAAATAAATGTTTAATGAAAACTTTTCCATGTTTCCCACTCAACAAAGTCATCATCTTCAAAGAAGTATAAACCAATTGGCGACAAGATTTAACTATTACCGCCATCTAATGACAGTTTCCAGTAAGGAAATCGAATGGAAGCAGTCTTATCACAGTTATATTACCACAGACATTAGCAATCCAATAGCAACTGTATTGGTTTGAGAATAAAGATCACAATAATTTTGACAGACTTGTATAGCAACCAAATAACAACTCTGATTTGGACAGTGATGCAAAATCAGACGTAAAATAACTGTAGAACGGGCTCGCTGAATAAGCATCTCCACACAATAGGCATAACAGACAGCCCTCTGTGCAGAGCCTGCATAGAGGCTGACGAGACAGTTGCGCATGTACTCTTCGAGTGTACAGGCGTTACCCAAATTAGAAACGAAACCATAGGAGCACCAAGATCTTACACAGATGTTCTCAACAGGCTAGGAGACCTGATGGGCTTCTGGAGGGAGGTGGGCTGATTGGAATAACCACCAAAGGCCGCCATGGTCCACGCACAATGGTCCGCTGGAGGGACTGAGTGCGGAAACCAAACCAATAACATAGAACTGTAGAACGGACAAACACTTTGTGTCATCTTAGTGGAACTAAATATACGATTATCGTGCGCAATTAAGAGAAAAATAAAATAGAAGTTGATTAAATAGGAAAAAATTGGAAGATGCTGCATGAGAACTGTCTTCTTATGAGTGACAGAAGTGGTAACTAGCTTGGATTACTTTGTTCACAAACTATACTAATATAAGAATTTTCTTTAATTTTCTTTTTTTCTTTTTCTGTGCAAGATATAAATAACAGAACATAAATATGAAGACTTTAAAAGGTGAAGGTTTTAAAGGGTGACACAAGGGGCGGTCTTATCGCTAAGAGCGATGTTTTACAGACAACCTTCGGATGGAAAATCAAGGGGAAGGAGATGTACGTACCGCGTCGTCTGCGGGCTCGTCGTCGTCCCCCCAGGCGCCGGGCGCGTTGAGCGGCTCGTCGATCACGGGCGCGGCCGTCACGCCGCCCGCATCAGCACCCGCACGCGCGCCGCCCACCACCTCGAAGAAACTCCTGCAAAAAACACTCACGTTATAACTTTGAAGTCGTGGTGGCCTAGTGGTTAAAAGAAGTCGTGGTTAAAACACCAGCCTCTCAAATATGAGTGTGCGGGTTCGATTCCAGGTCAGGCAAGTACCAATGTATCTTTTCTAAAGTCATACAGAGTGGTGCTGACAATACGACAATAAATTAAACATTGTGTACCTCAATATATTCTCAGTCTACCCATAAAAAAATATAAATATATCCATTAGTTTAGTCACAGGAAATTATTTTTCATTTTTCACTTTTTCATGATGTACATGTTGATAAAGAAGCGCTTAGGGGTTGATGACCGCCGCATCCAGCGGTACTAAACTTTAATAATAATGGCGCGAAAAAGCAAGTCGATACAGGAACGCGCTGTCGCCCGCTGATCGGAGGTCAATGAACCAATATTTTAAAGGATGTTCTATTCCGTTTGCAATTTTATGCGATTTAGTTTGTTTGAAATTTTTATTTTTTAATTTTTGATGCTAGGTTTTTTTCTATGGTTCAGGATTATTCCTATGAACCAGCATGGTCTGTGTTTTCATTTATTGTCGTATTGTCAGCACCACTCTGTATATACTTTCTAAGTATATCTTGGACACCAATGACTGAAGGTGAAGGAAAACATCTTGAGGAAACCTGGACTTTATAAGTCTGAAATCGCCAACCCGCGTTGAGCAAGCGTGGTGATTACGCTCAATCCTTCTCTGTATGAGAGGAGACCTGTACCCACCAGTGGGACGATAAAAGATTGATGATGATGATGATAACTTTGACCTGTAAGTTTTCTTTATTTCTTACTAACTATAGAGGTCCACTGCTGGACCAAGGCCTCCCCCAAGGCTTTCCACAATAATCGATCTTGTGCTGCCCGCATCCACCGGCTTCCCGCGACCTTCACCTGGTCATCGGTCCACCTTGTAAGGGGTCTCCCTACGGTGCGTCTTCCGGTACGTGGCCGCCACTCCTAAACCTTACTGCTACATCGGCTATCGGTTCTACGAGCAATGTGCCCCGCCATTCCGCTCTTACTAACTTCGCCCCACTAATTCACCTGATCAATAAGTCTCGATCCCGTGGATGGATAAACTACTTGAGGCAGAATCTCAAATAAATTCTGTGCATTTTGATACCTGGTTTGTTAAGTTTGGTTGCATTGCAGTTGCAGACTGTTAGTGTAAACACCGTTATCCTTGAAACCAGTGCTGGTTTCACATGCAGAACGTAAATTCAATGAAAAAAAAAATCCTTTTTTTTTTAAGTTAAATCTCTATTTTTCCACAAAATTAATTCACCCTATCGTAAGCAGCGCGCTGCATGCCGCTCGCACATGCACACCCCGCCCGGCCCCGCAGTCTCGCGCAGCGTCGTCTATCGATCGCACGTGTACGCTAGATCGCAACGCAGCCGCAACGCTCGCGACTCATGACCGCCGCCCGCGTGTGTAGTTAGTAGTGTGTGGTAATTATGGCGTACACAAACGTGCAGTAGACCGAAATGGTTCGGCTTTACGCCATGGCTGGTGTTAACCTGAAGAATGTATGCAGAGTTATTCTCTAGACAACCTGTGCCAAACCGAGACACGATGTTGGCGGCTATTCACAGATTACCACCTATGTCCAATTTACCGTCCCTGCCCATGCTCAGGGGCGTGGCAACCAGCAGCTGCCAATTGACCTTCAGAAACGCATACTGGATTTCTTCGCGGAGAACCCATAAGAGAGTACGAGGCGGGCGGCCTGTATTTTTGATGTTTCCCACTGGACTGTATGGAAAATTCTACATATGGATGAACATCAATATCATTTTCAGCCAGTTCAAGAATTAAATGAAAACGATCACAAACCGCGGATAACATTTTCACAATGGCTACTCCAAAATTTTGATAACTTTTCCATTTTATTCACGGACGGAGCAATGTGTAAAGTCGGAGATTTACAATGTTCATAATGAACATTACTGGAGCCGGGTAAATGAACACCGAATACGGTAAAACATTACCAGCATCGTTTGGGCGAGAATTCTGGATGGAAAACTTCTCGGACCCTATTTTATTGACGGCCAAATGCACAGTCACACGTGGCTATTTTAAGACATGTGTTCGACCGGATGTTGGAAAATGTGCCTCTGCGTTCCTTGAGAAACCTCCACTACCAACATGACGGTGCACCTGCACGTTTTCAGTTGCAAGTCAGAGCTATGCTGGATGAAGAGTTTCCTGGGCGATGGATTGGCCGTGGAGGGCCAGTGGCGTGGCCCGCGCGCTCGCCAGATCTTACACCTCTGGACTTTTATTTTTAGTGAGAAATTAAGCGCCGGATGTATGCCACTCAATTCCATAGTACGTCGCAAATCAAAAGGCGAATTCGTAGTGCATTTAGAGTAAAAAAAACGACATGTAAACACTAATTATATTATTATTTAATATTTCGTTTCTTTTTTCTTATCTATTTTTCGTGAGAGTAACAAACATACAAACTTTCACGTTTATAATGTAAGATTTTTTTAGTTTCGGGGCCTTTAGACAGTGTACGGGGTCAAAGCCAACTCGCTAAAACCAAAAATTAAACCTTTAAATGAAATGAGATAAGAACTCTAAATTGGAAAGAACGTTAAAATCAGGCCTACTCTTAGTAACTTTATCACTAAGTTAATACAAAAAAAAAATTACTTCAAAGGAGCGTTTATATGGCCTTTTTAGCCATTTCTTACATTAATAGTTGTGTATGTAATACTGTTGATGTACCAAATAAATATGTAAATACATTTTCTCCTAAACTAAAAATCATTGTTGGAAAACTCACAAATATTTCAGAAAGCTCTTGGACTTTTTTTTCTTTTTTAGATGGTGGTAGCAGCGATGGCCTATTGGTATCAGTTGTAGGTTGTAGATTCAAACCCCATCAGGCGTTTTACCTTGTGTAAATTATTTC
Source organism: Sesamia nonagrioides (assembly GCA_017933935.1). Lineage (NCBI taxonomy): Eukaryota > Metazoa > Arthropoda > Insecta > Lepidoptera > Noctuidae > Sesamia > Sesamia nonagrioides. The sequence goes on from JADWQK010000226.1 coordinate 72,551, forward strand.
ATCACCGCTGCTCTCAAAATGGTGAAGGAAAATTTCGTGAAGAAATCGGCATGTGCTAGAGCCAGGGAGAACTTCGACGACGTGATATCTAACAAATCCGCAATGGGCCCGCGTAGTAGATTACGGCCCACTCACTCTCAACGAGAGGAGGTTTGTGTCCCAGTAGTTGGTATAGGCTGATTATATAGATTTTTTTTTAAATAATTATAAACTAGTGCTTGACTGCAATCCCACCTGATGGTAAGCAGTGATGCAATCGTTGATGGTAAAGCGCACTAGTTTATTAAGCCTATTCACTTAAAAAACTTAGGAATAGGAAGGATAACGGCAGTTGAGCGAGGTGATGCAATGTTAAACCCAAGACCAACACGACCAAATGATGCTGCGCTAGAGGGAGATTGATCTGGAGACTCTCCACGACCAAACTCCCGACACAACAACATTTGGCGCATCGTACCCGCCACACATCGCAACACAACTGCTCAGACCCGTCCTCCGTACGGCTTCACCAGACATCATGCCGGAACACGACGAATCGCTTAGCGGCAAGACCTTGTCTGCCGGCAGGTGATGTTATGGCCTACCACCAAGAAAACTGTAAATGGGCTATTCTGTGGATATGTTACTAGTACTTACTTGGAAACCGCCAGTAAAGGCCAGTTGGGTTGCATGTTGAGTACTGGCAGCGGCGGTCTCAGTAACTGTGCGTCAGGGTTCGGTTTCGGGATGGGCAAGTTTGCAGCTTCCAGCATCGCCTTTAGTTGTTCAGCCTCTTCATATTGTTTGTGGTTTATAGCTGTTAGGTAGGCTAATGATATCTGGTGGAAGAATATAAATATTTTTGAGCTTTTACAATTAAAAGATTTTTTTTTTTTTTTTTGCAAAAGAGTCGCAAAGTTTTTGAACGTAAATATGGCAAACAAGAATCTGTTTAGAACGCTTATAATTATAATAATAATACAGACAGCCTCCGTGACGTAGTGGTAGCGAACGTGGCCGCTGCGCAAGGAGGCGCGGGTTCGTATATGAATATTGCACTGGTCTGGTCGTGCCTCGGAAAGCACGTTAAGCCGTAGGTCCCGGTTGCCATACGAACATCTAATGGCATTTGTTACGGTGTCGCGTAACGACAAGAAAAGACTTTAGAGGGAGACAGTATTTATTAAGTATACAGAAAAGACAAGATGGAAGTATAAAAATGAATAATGTAGATGAATGATTGATGGGTGATGGTGAAGGGCGGCCCCTGGTGGACCGGCGGCAGTTACGGAGGAGCGGCCCTGGCGGACCGACGACAGCAACAGACGAGCGGCCCTGGCGGACCGGCGACAGCAACAGACGAGCGGCCCTGGCGGACCGGCGACAGCAACAGACGAGCGGCCCTGGTGGACCGGCGACAGCAACGGACGAGCGGCCCTGGTGGACCGGCGACAGCAACGGACGAGCGGCCCTGGTGGACCGGCGACAGCAACGGACGAGCGGCCCTGGTAGACCGGCGACAGCAACGGACGAGCGGCCCTGGTGGACCGGCGGCAGCTGCAGAGGAGCGGCCCTGGTGGACCGGCGGCAGCTACGGAGGAGCGGCCCTGGTGGACTGGCGTCAGCTACAGAAGAACGGCCCTGGTGGACCGGCGGCAGCTACACGAAGAACGGCCCTGGTGGACCGGCGGCAGCCACAGAGGAGCGGCCCTGGTAGACCGGCGGCAGCTGCAGAGGAGCGGCCCTGGTGGACCGGCGGCAGCAACGGAAGAACGGCCCTGGTGGACCGGCGGCAGGTACAGAGGAGCGGCCCTGGTGGACCGGCGGCAGCTACGGAAGAGGGACTGCCCCGGCGTCACAAGGCCGGCGGCAGTCGAGGGCTCCGGCGGCAAAGGGCCAGGCAGCTCCAGGCGCACCAGTTATATAGAGACTGGCACAGCAGGAAACACCCTAGAAGGGCTCTCGAGGCAGCGTTTACTGAAGACCTACTTTTAAGAGGCTTGTTTGGAAGCCAGAGCTCGACTGACCACTGCTCTGCGATGATTTCTAAAGAAACCTCGGAGAACGGTTTGAGGTCGAAATTTAAAATATTCGAAAATATGGACGAGGAACGGTAAATAATTTTACCATAAAAGAGTTCGAATAACAATTATAAAATAAAAATAGCAGACCAACAAGAATTTTGATGAGAAGGTTGTCATAGATACATCATCAACAATGTTGTCAAAAAATGTCAAAATAATGAAAATGTTCTGTAACAATGTAAATATAAATGGTATTAAATTAAAAAGGGCAGTGTTTGATAGGAAAAAGTGATACAGTCCTGCATAGGTAGGGCTTCCTACGCTAAGGGGACACTAAGTCGCCGAAACTTAGGCTTAAAGTTGAGGACTGTATCTGTGAACAGAAAAATGAGCCCTAGTGTGGTGGAATATGATCAAAGACAGAGCCTCATAGTAATGGAATGCATATAATGGACCGTGGAAATGAATGATACATATATAAGTATGAATATGAGTATAAATAATAAGTGTAAGTATATCTGAATATGTACATAACATTACATTTTCCCCCCGACCCTGGAAAAATTTTCAACTTTAGAAAATTTTCTAATAAGATTTCAAGTAGGGACTGTAAAACAACACTTCACACATTCATCCATCTCCATTCACCCATTCATACCACCTCTCTCTTTCAAGCAATCCTCTTCATACAGGTATGGGTGGAGTTCACAATTGATGACTGCCACTCATAGAAGTGTGTTTTAGAATGACGACAAGGCTTATTTTTGGAGTTGTCAGCCGCTCCAGACTGGAAGGAAAAAAAAAAAGGAAACATTAGATAATGTAAGTAGAAATTTAAGCTCCTAGAAGAGCGAAAGAGTTAGCATTTGGTTTAGGCTTATTTTAGGAGTAACCAACCGCTCCTGCATAGGCTTATTTAATGAGTTGCAATCCGCTCCATACGGTAAAAGAGTGAGACTGAAGAGTAGGGTCGAGCAAATGTAATGTTTGTGTAGTGAGTGATGTTTATATATAATATAAAAAATAAATAAGATGTGCAGCTGTAAACAAAAGAAATAAGTAATATTTACATAAATAATTAGTAGGTGATTTAATTGACATTAATAATTTAGAGTTGTTTAGAAAGAATTCAACATTTTATATCTTTTATGTGCCATTTACCTACAGCACCATCTGGGTCTTCTAATATGTACACTAAAGGTGATAGTTTATTTAAAATTTTGGATTTGATAAATTTAGGGGCTAGTTTAGCATTGAAATATGAACCAGCATCGCTTAATGCATGATTCTTTCGCCAAACCGTATCCCCGATGTAGAATTCTTTGAACGACCTCCGAAGATTATAACGAGCGCTGTTTTTAACGTAAGCTATATGTAAGTTAGACTGAACTTTGTGAAATATAGACGTGAGGAACCCAGCATTTGTTGCGTAAATATCACGGGGCATAAAGATTAATTCTTCGAGGTTCTGACACGGAGAGTAAAAGGAACCGCAAGGAATTGTTTCCCTCCCAAAGACTAGAAAGGATGGAGTATAGCCTGTTACAACGTTAGTAGTATTGTTCATAGAAAATTGAATTTTACTAAGATGTTTGTCCCAGGATCTATGGTCGTCCTCTACTAGTGAAGCTAAAGCCGTAATTATTGTTTTGTTATAACTTTCAGTCGGGTTAAATTGTGGGCAATAGTAGGTCGAATGGAATATGAAAGGAACTTTGTATCTATTAAGAAAAGAGTGGAATTCACGTGACTGGAATTGTGGACCGTTATCCATTATACAAGTCTGTGGAACTCCATGAACTAGAAAAACAGAATTTTCCAAAATACTAGTTATATTAGATGCAGTCGCCTGTTTTAGAGGGAAAATCAAGGTATATTTAGTAAAGATGCAATTAATTACTAAAATGAACCTATTACGTTTTCTAGTCATAGGAAGTGGACCCATTAGGTCTAGAGATATAGTTTGAAAAGGTCTAGAGCAAATCTTAGGTTTGCCCATTAGGCCATATGGAGAATGATTAGGATGTTTATAAGCAAGACAGGTTTCACAGTTAGAAATTATCCTAGCAATGTCTCTAAACAGGCCAATAGTATAGTAAAGATATTTTTTTATATGTTTTAAAAATTCCTAGGTGAGGTTCTTGACTAGAGCCATGATTTGTTTCAATTATTAAACGTCTTTCTTGAGGTAATGGAACTTCTTTCCAAATGAAGTAGTCGTTCAGGCGGTCAGGCGTGTGAATACAACGATAGAGTTTATTCTCTCTTATCGTATAATTTGGGTAAGAATCAGGATTATTCGAACAGCCCAGAAATATTTTATTGTATTGTTCCAGTTCTCTAGTAGTATCATTCATAGAAATAGGATGTACACCTTGTGGTACATTACTATTTTCTTGTATTTCAGGGAGTTCTTGTGACTTGGCTCTTGATAGAAGGTCCGGTACTACATTATCTTTTCCTTTCTTATGTTTTAGAACGAAGTTGAAGCAAGATAAGCGTAAAGTCCAACGTGCAAGTCTTCCTGAAGGATTGGATAAATTCTGAAACCATTTGAGTGCAGCGTGGTCGGTGTAGATTGTGAATTCCTTCCCATTATCGAGATAGCAACGCCAGTGTTCTAAAGCAGTTATTACGGCAAGTGTTTCTCTTTCAGTAGTTGAGTAGTTCTGTTGGTTCTTGTTGAAAGCTTTGCTCATATAGGCAATCACAACTTCTTTGCCTTCCTGATGTTGAGTGAGCATTGCGCCAGTACCGTAGTTAGATGCATCACAATGAACTGAAAAAGGAAAGTCGAAGTTTGGACAGGCCAGAACAGGAGTAGTTATTAAAGCATCCTTAAGCTTCTGAAAGGCTGCATCCGCTTCTGTATTCCATCCGAATTTCGGAGCATTTTTCCCGGAGCAGGTTAGTTTGTTGAGTGGCGTAGCAATAGTGCTAAAATTTGGAATAAATCTTCGAAACCAGCTGCAGGTGCCAATGAATCTACGAACTTCTTTTCTGCAGGTAGGAATTGGGTAGTCCACAATAGCCTTGATTTTATCAGGATCAGCACGTAAGCCATGTTCATCCACTACGAAGCCAAGATATTTTAACTCTTTTCTGAAGAATTGGCTTTTGTCAAAGTTAATAGTTAATTTAGCGAAGGAAAGTTTTTCGTGAACTTTCAAGAGCAGTGATATATGTTCCTCAAAAGTTTCGCTAATTATGACAATATCGTCTAAGTAGCAGAACACTTTATTTTCAAATTCTGGAGTGAACAGCATGTCCATTAATCTTTGTTGAGTAGCTGGTGAATTAGTGAGTCCGAAGGGCATTACTTTAAATCTGAACATGCCTCTTCCAGGTACATAAAAAGCAGTCTTGTCCTTATCAGCAGGGTTCAGAGGAATCTCCCAGAAGGCTTTCGCAATGTCTATACTTGACAGGTATTTAGCATTTCTGAGGTTGTCAAAAATTTCACTTATAAGTGGCAGACTATAAGCATCACGTTTTGTAATTGCGTTAAGCTTCCTGCTATCTACGCAAAAACGCCATTCACCGTTCTTCTTTGGAGTAATTATTACTGGAGATAACCAAGGGCTTTCACATTGTTCAATAACGTTCCATTTCAACATTTTATCAACTTCAGTAATCAATGCTTTTTGTTTTTCAGGGGACAGTCTGTAACATCTTTGTTTGATGGGTAGCGAATCTCCGGTATCGATCTTGTGAGTGATGAGATTAGTGTTCCCCAGAACACCCTTTTCTTCGAATGAGATAGTCTTGAAGCGTTGGATGATATCATCAGCAATATTCTTCTGATTTGCAGTTAAATGATCATAAGGTAATACTTTGACATTCATTGTCTCGATGGTTGAGCACTCCAGTTCTGAAAGACCAGTCGATGAGAGAATATTCGGTAGAAGATTAAATTTTTTCCAAAAGTCTATTCCTAATATTAAAGACGGTGAAATATCAGGAAAAATATAAGCCTTAATCAAGTGGGTCTGTTTGTTAAAGTAAATAGGAAGGTAACAATGACCTACAGAATTAATTTTCTGGTTATTGGCTGTAGAAATAGTAATTTTATCTGACTTGAAAAGTTTACAGCCTAGTTTAAGAAATTCTAAGTGAGAGTTATTACCAAGAATAGTGATTGAACTACCAGAGTCAAGTAATCCAGTCAAAGATAAATTGTAAACTTTGATGTTAACAAAAGGTCGTTTAAAATCCTTTTCATTAGAGTATAGAGTTGAAGAGATTTTATAGCATGAAAAGAAATTCTTAAGAGTTTTAATCCAATCGTTCCAATCGTTGGCATCAAAGTTTGTTTTACTTTTCAAGTCAGTCGTTAGTTTTGAACTAGAGTTAGGTTTAGGTGAACAATTAGGACAGTCTGGGGTTTTAAAACCTTTAAGACCACATTTAAAACAAATTAGAAAGTGACGTTGAGTACAAGTATTTAAGGTATGACCATGCATACGACAACGAACGCAAAATGAATTTTCTTGTGAGTTAGCTTGTTTTAGACTGTTTACTTGTTTGGGAGGGTTTTTGTAAAATCTATTTGTGTATGAAGGAGGTTTTGGGTCAGAAGTAGAAAATTCCGAAGAAGTTGGATGAATTTGTTTATAAGCAAATTCTGAAATAAGGGGATTTTGTTGGTTATTTGGTTCTTTAAAATGTTTGTCTCGATCTAAGAATTTTTCATAATTTTGGCATGTAGCCAAGAGTGCATCAATAGAGTTAATATCTTTTAGTGCCACGAATACTGAGTAACATGGTCTTATATTTCTTAGAATGATTTCTAACTGTTCCGTTTCAGACAATTTTTTAGCCAGACGAGAGAACATTCCCGACATAATTGAGATATAAATTATGATTGGTTCATCACGACCTTGGGTACGACTTTTGATTGCCTCCAATAATTTAAAATCATAGTCAAAACCGCCAAAATCTTTAATTAGAGACAAAGAAATTTCATCCCATGTTAGGTCTGGATTTTGATTTATTTTAAATCTAAACCAATGTAGGGCACTGTCTGTAAAAATATCATACGCCTGAGTAATTAACAAATTTTTGGGTATATTCCGCACAAGACAATATTCGTCAAGTTTTTGTAAAAACGATCTAGGGCAAGATTTTCCATTAAACGTATATCGTTTCAGATCTTTGAATAAATTATGATTTGGAGAAGTTAAAATAGGAGAAGAAAGAGGAGCTGTGAAAGGAGGGTAAATAGGTGGAGTAGAGGGAGCAGTGAGACGAGGAGAAATAGGAGGAGGAGAGGGAGTGGCGAGAGGAGTATGAATAGGAGGGGTAGAGGGAGCAGTGATATATGAATGAGAATTCATAGAGTTTAGATTTGAACAATAAATCTTGAAACTTCCTTCAAGTGTCTCAAATTTTGATTTTAAAGTGTCTAGATTAAGTTTATAGTCAGGGTTTAAGTCTGTGTCTATACGTTCCAACCTGTAAAATAAATGATTAATAAAAGATTCTATTAAGCGATGGTATTTGAAATCACCCTGTAATAGATTATCTATTTTAATATTTAAATAACTCAGAGTACTATCTATCTGAGCTAACTCCTCCTCTATAGGAATGGGAGAAGTTAAAATATCTTCCGATGGAGTAGAAGGAGCTAGCAGAAGTATCTGCTTCTTTAACAATATAACTGTTTTTGCTGGTTCCTCCAGTCTAATTGTAACTTCATATTCAAGCTCGTTTTTATTTAAGAGTTCAAATTTGATTGGACGAGACATATTTAAGTGTAAGTTAGAAAAAGATAGTTAAGTATGTAAAAGTATACCTTGTTTTCCTGTTAGGGAAAAAAAAGAAAATTAAGTTAGGTGTAGTAAGTATATATGAGTGAATGAGTTATGTGTGTGTTAAGAGAATGAAAGGGATAGAATAGCCAAAATATTTAACCAAAGAGCTGAGAATGTACGACACTAGACGAAGTGTTTCTTTTGAATTTAGGAAGTTAAGGGGGTGCAGGAAATTTTAGTTGGGCGCCAAACTGTCGCGTAACGACAAGAAAAGACTTTAGAGGGAGACAGTATTTATTAAGTATACAGAAAAAGACAAGATGGAAGTATAAAAATGAATAATGTAGATGAATGATTGATGGGTGATGGTGAAGGGCGGCCCCTGGCGGACCGGCGACAGCAACAGACGAGCGGCCCTGGCGGACCGGCGACAGCAACAGACGAGCGGCCCTGGCGGACCGGCGACAGCAACAGACGAGCGGCCCTGGCGGACCGGCGACAGCAACGGACGAGCGGCCCTGGTGGACCGGCGACAGCAACGGACGAGCGGCCCTGGTGGACCGGCGACAGCAACGGACGAGCGGCCCTGGTGGACCGGCGACAGCAACGGACGAGCGGCCCTGGTGGACCGGCGACAGCCACGGACGAGCGGCCCTGGTGGACCGGCGACAGCAACGGACGAGCGGCCCTGGTGGACCGGCGGCAGCTGCAGAGGAGCGGCCCTGGTGGACCGGCGGCAGCTACGGAGGAGCGGCCCT
>JADWQK010000061.1:0-187323 GCA_017933935.1 Sesamia nonagrioides
ATTTGGGCGCACCAATAAACAAAAATAAAAGTGCCATGTCTGTTACTTCTGTGGTCTATGAATTTAACTTGTATTTGTAAGTACTTCGTCCGCCAGACGGCGCTAGTAATATTTTGCGAAGTATTGTAGAGGTGGGGCGCGGTGAAGAGGAAGCAAATGCTCGAGGTCATTTGGTGAGGGTACGACCTTAAACGTCCAGTTACAACATGACAGGACGAGTTTTGGCTCGTAAATTATGTTGGCTAATTAGTTTTCGTGGGTATTTAATAAGATATAAATAGTAAAACAGGTACCGTTTGTAGTTTGGTACTGTGTCCTCGCTCTGTGTTATCGAGTTAGCCGCTGATGTTCTCTACTTTGCTGCAATTTAAACTGGGAAACAGTGTTGTTTTTCTGCTTCATATTGCTTTAGATCAGTATTTTTAGTGATTTAGCATTAAATCAAATCATTAAATTGACTACTAACTTAAATTGCCCGTTCATTCAAAGATATCTCACATGGAACTCGACACTTTCCTGGACATTACATAGAACAAATCATACAATATGTATGATCTACCAAGCAACCAGGTTCCTCTTACCCTCCCATCTTATAAGTATCAGTCACCTTTATATTTGAAGATACGACAAAACGCGATGTAATGAAGTACCTCAACTGGAGCTGTTCCACAGCTAGTGCTCCCCAATTAGATTGTACGGTAACACACAGACCGACGGCCGGCATGAGAGCGCCCTAATGAAGGTTACAGGCATTATTATTAACCAACATTTGGACTTCACTCGACTGGAAACTTCTGCCCTACTGAATATTTTTTGAGAATAAGATAGTCGTTAAACGTTTGAAATTGGATGAAAGGCTCATATGATCTACTACACAAATTTTGCAAGGAGAGAGAGAGGGGCAAAATATTGAATAACATTATGAAGATTACTTTACAGGAATAATATAAGTAATTATTACTACTAAATTCTTCATCTTGGTAATTACCAAATTTACAAACCTAACCTTAAAAAATTACAGATTGGAATTTATATGTAATTACATGTAAATTCTAATTTGTTTTCAGGTTGTTGACCATAGTCATAAAAGTCACGGACTAAATTTTACTAAGTTTTAAGCTGTACAAAAGTTGTTACTTTTGATGAGAATTCCAGGAAATTTAAACTTAATGTTTTAAGAAAGAAACAAATTTGTTTATTCAGCAAAAACAAAATACATTTTACAAATAATTGTAATTTATACTAATATGTGAAGCTGAAGAGTTTGTTTGTTTGTTTGAATAAGCTAATATCAGGAACTGCTGGTCCGATTTGAAAAACTCTTTTTGCTTTGGATAGCCCATTAATCCAGGAATGCTTTAGGCTATATAATATCACGCTGCGACCAATAGGAGCGGAGTATAACTAAGTCCGTGCGAACGAAATCGCTGGCGGCCGCTAGTAATTTATAAAAATATAGTTTAAAAAACTAAAAAAACATGCTTTTAAAACATAGCAAACTAAAAAGTTAAAAATAATTAAAAAAAAAGCGTGAGGCGCTTTGTGCCATAATTTTTGTATATTAAGCGCCTCACGCTTCTTTAGTTTGATATTCTTAAAAAAAAAAAAACGAACGAACGAACGTATTGAAAACAGTGGGACATTTTACAGTAATGAGTCGCTCACTCGTAGTCCAAAGAGTTAGAGACGGAAAAACAAACCAACAAGCAAACAAACAAGCAAGCAAACAAACATACAAGTGAAGCTAATAAAAAGCATGTAAAAAGACAGATATAGAATATTATTGTAGTCAAAAGGTTCGTGCTCAAGCATATAAAATGTTGCTAATTTTGTCAATTGCTTGGTCAGACGACGGTACACTTCACAAGCTGACAACAATATTACATTTTGTACTCAATTTTCATATTTTTGCCCGGAATTTACTTGGTGTAGATAATGAAGATTATTATATTCTGGGATTCTATTAACTACCAACAAGCCAACAGCGTATAATTTTCTCGACCCTGTATTATTTCAGCCAACAGTAACCTTAATAAACACACCTAACTTTTACAAATGCAACTATAAACCCTCTCTACAAAAAGGCACCCCGGATAAGACAGGGTCACGTTGCCTGTAATGAAGGGCGGTGACCAACTGGCACTAAAAGTACAGTACCTGTCACAGAGGGCATAAAGGTACCATGCCGTAGTGTCGTTTTATGTAGTTTATGTATGTGAAGGACTGTTGTTTCTAGTACAATGTGCAACAGAACGATTAAGTATACGAGTAGTACCGTTGTGAAAAATGAAATAGAGATGCATTCAAAATCTTCCTTTTCAACTTCTTTTTTCTTCACATTATGATTATAAAAAAGTCGACTTAAAGTGTTCTGTAATGCCTGTAACACAGGCGTAGTGTAGTCATATGGTATTCTATAGGATGCATTTTTGGAAAGTGTGTGCGGTAATGTACATGATATATAGGATAAATCCGCCATCATCGTTCCATGATCGGACTCAAGTCGTATGGCAAGTATCCACCCTACGTTGTTGACATCATAATGAACTACCTAAATAAAAATACATAATAAATTATAGCCCACAGGTCCATGGGTTATAGTCAATAAAAATATGGTAGTGTTAAGTAAAGTAATAAGTAGTGTTAAGTAAGTAAAAAACTAATAAAGTTACATCACAAAAATATCCACTAACTTTAAGAAACTTAAGGATTCAATACATATCTTTTGAAACGCAATGCACTGCAATGCAGTGTTTTGGAATGCGAGTGTGTAAGGAAATTGCATGATTTAATTCCCCCATCTCCGTTCCACCATCGGACGACCCGTCGTGCGGCGACTTTCCACCCTCCCGTTGTTGACACAACTACGATCCGGACGAAGCGTTTCGCTTCTTCTTTTATACCGCGTACATTGAGGGACTGGGACGATTTGCCAGCGGCGGTGTTTCCGTCACACTACAATTTGAGTGTCTTCAAGGCTAGAGCGAATAGGCTCTTAATAAACATCGCGCTTTACCATCAACGATCGCATTACTGCTTACCATCAGGCGGGAATGCGGTCAAGCGCTGGTTTATAATATATATATATATATATAAAAAAATGTGGCAGTAGTATGTACTATCACGACCAAAAGGCGAGTTACAATCTCAAAAAACTATGGCCAAGCAATACTAGTTGTAGTTACGACCTCCTTCTATAATAAAGTTTGATACATACTCATACACTTTGACAACTTGCTGCCCGCTTAAGATTTTTAGGTACTACTTACTTATTTCAACGTTCACAACATTACGTGTCCGATGGCTAAGCGGTCCTCGCCGTGATTAACGTTCAAGGTGGTTCGAGTTCAAATTAAACTTACAAAAAAAATGTTTATTGGTGAGTTATGAATGCTGACAACAAAAATATGTAAAAATACTTCACAACTTAACGATGATAGGTACTTTATTTTAAGATTTTTTCTATATTAGAGTCATTATAAAAAGATGATGGTAGATTTGAAACAAAGTGAATCACTAGTTCACATATTCCACTACCTATTAGCTACAATAACTCAAATAATATTATTAAGGTGTTGTTGGTTGGTGAACATATGTATGATAACAAGTTTGTGTTATTAATTTTACTTTTTTAATCAGTATGCAGGCTAATACATTACGAATGGACTCCATTTATCTCAAATATCATATGAAACCCGCTTTTGTGTAAGTTGTTTTTATTATTATTTGGGTAAGGTGCAAACCAATCGCTTGTTGCAAGTGTGTAATAAAATTGTTATTGTTTTAGAGAAATACTGTAAGCCGTTGGGTCTAAAGGTTGGAGGACGAAGGTAGCTTAAAGTGTCGAGAGAAGTAGAACGTAACGACAATATATACCGTTGAATAAACGACCTTGTTTTCACTCCTATATAAACCCTTTTCTCCTTCTTATCTTACTTCTCATTTTCAATATTTATTCTCTGCGCATAATAAGATTCTTCGTTCTTCCAATAATTGTCTTCTACGATGTCCTTCTCACCGCACTGGTTTTCTTAAATCTTCATTCCTTGTCCTTCCCTTTCCTTGAATATCCTGATATTCAAGGAAAGGGAAGACTTTAAATGTGTACCAACTTGTCTACGTCCTGACGTAGACAAGTTGGTACACATTTAAAGTTAAAACTCGAGAATATCTACGTAAGAAATCGGCAGATTCGTCCCACATATAATTTTTTTTTTCTATCTATTATTTTTTATCTCTCACCCATCCGCGGATCAACCGCGGCAAGCGTAACTTAACGTGATCGATCGAACCCTGCGACTGTTATTATTTAGCCACAAGCCCATCTGTTTTGAGATATTTTTTTTGTATTAAATACAATCAGACACAAAAGTCGGTTAACGCTTGCTTTCGAAATCTTTTGTTACTGAGAAAAACATTTTATTAAAATCGACCTGAACTAAAGTTTTATTAAAGAACATCACTCAGTTTATTTTCTTTTCTTTCTCCCTCTTCTTAAATTCTTAGGGTCTATTATAAAATGTCTAAAAGTACATTTTTTGTTAATCGACTCCTGTTGCTAACAATACTAAGATTCCAAGAAGTAACAGAAAAATAAACAACAATTTGTTTTTAGGAATTAGAGCATCTTTTCTACAAAGGTTTCAACAGAGCTTAAGACTTAGTGGGTACTTGTTAGGTCTTTTAATAAATAAAGAATTGGAGGTACTACGAACTACTTAATGTACGCATTTCTAAATATTTCTCTTTGAGATCACAATAATTGTTTCTTTTCTTCTTTTTAAATAAACGTTGCCTCACACTAGTAGTTCCTCCTGTGTCGCGGGTGCGGTTCCTCCTGTGTCGCGGGTGCGGTTCCTCCTGTGTCGCGGGTGCGGTTCCTCCTGTGTCGCGGGTGCGGTTCCTCCTGTGTCGCGGGTGCGGTTACAAACATTTAAACTCACATACACAAACATACAGACCCGGAATAACTACTTGTAGGCCTTAAAAATATTTGTTTCGTGCCAGAATCGAATCCGCGGCTTTCAGTGCAACAGTCGATCGCTCAGCCACTGCACCAAACGTATCGTCAATTGAGAAAAAAATATCGTCCAACTGTAATCAGTAATGTAAGAACCCAGAATATGTATGTACTTTTTATACACGTATATTATCTGACATATTAATACCTAAAATTCTTTGTGAATTTACTTTTACATAAATGACATTTTACAGTACATTTACTAAATGAAACATACAAATTCATTTTCTAATTTAGTATTACATATTATTGTAGCTTATCGGTCTGTTAACTGCCGATCGAAAGGTCGCGTGTTCGAGGCGACCCATTGTGTGAACCCTCCCTAAAAATAAGTAATACGTCACATTTCAATGCGAGGGTTGAAGGGATTATTAGTAATGCGTTTTGCACATTGCTGTCCCCCATAGAAAAATATTAATAATAGAGTAATAGTAATAGAACTTCAATGAGTAAGGGTGCAGCTACAATTTAGATTTTTGGGCATATATTATAACTAGCTTTCCGCCCGCGGCTTCGCCCGCGTGGAGTTCGGTTATATCGCGCTTTTTAGATTTCCCTCGGGAACATCATTTTTTCCGGGATAAAAGGTAGCCTATGTTCTTTCTCAAAGTCTAAAGAGTGTCTGTGCCAAATTTTATCAAAATCGGTTGAGAGGTTTAAGCGGGAAAGCGTAACAGACAGACAGACAGACAGAGTTACTTTCGCATTTATAATATTAGTATGGATTTAGTTTGCTTGTCAATCGTGCCCATTTCTTGTTCACAAACTAAACTGAATTTAAGTTCAGCGCATGGTATTTTTTCTATTTAATTATTGGACTAATTTGATAGGGCTAAAGTAATCCTTAGCCCTAGCAAATTAGTCCGCGACGGACGCATGTTAACGTACTTTTAGACGCCATGTAGAATATCTTAATTTGACAGGACCAACCTTAAATATTAACTTCTATCCTTTCCTTATTCCAACTAAGTAGTGGTTATTTTATTAGCGGTATCTATGACCGACCACACCGATCATGATGATGACACAAACCATTGGCACTAGTTGGTATCATGATCTACATTAGACATAGGTTCATACCTACATATCGCGCGGGGAATTCCCTGACTCCTGCTACGTGGACATCGCAACGTCAATTATTTTTTTACTTGTTATTAGTGTTTTACACACACGACATGCAGTTTATATCATAACTAGCTTTCCGCCCGCGGCTTCGCCCGCGTAAATTTCGGTTATCTCGCGCTCTTTTGATTTCCCTCGGGAACATCAAATTTTTCCGGGATAAAAGGTAGCCTAGGTCCTTTCTCAGGGTCTAAAGATTGTGTGCTTTCCGCCCACGTCTTCGCCTGCGTGGTGTTCGGTTATATCGCGCTTTTTAGATTTCCCTCGGGAATATCAATTTTTTCCGGGATAAAAGGTAGCCTATGTTTTTTCTCAGGGTCCAAAGATTATATGTACCAAATTTCATCAAAATCCGTTGAGAGGTTTAGGCGGGAAAGCGTAACAGACAGACAGACAGACAGACAGACAGAGTTACTTTCGCATTTATAATATTAGTATGGATGGCCCCGATTCCTTGTTCACAAACTACTTACATTGGCACTAGTTGTTATCATGATCTACATTAAACCAGCTCATATCACAATGGCCCCGATTCCCTTGTTCACAAACTACTTACATTGGCACTAGTTGTTATCACGATCTACATTAAACCAGCTCATATCACAATGGCCCCGATTCCCTTGTTCACAAACTACTTACATTGGCACTAGTTGTTATCACGATCTACATTAAACCAGCTCATATCACAATGGCCCCGATTCCCTTGTTCACAAACTACTTACATTGGCACTAGTTGTTATCACGATCTACATTAAACCAGCTCATATCACAATGGCCCCGATTCCCTTGTTCACAAACTACTTACATTGGCACTAGTTGTTATCACGATCTACATTAAACCAGCCATATCACAATGGCCCCGATTCCCTTGTTCACAAACTACTTACATTGGCACTAGTTGTTATCACGATCTACATTAAACCAGCTCATATCACAATGGCCCCGATTCCCTTGTTCACAAACTACTTACATTGGCACTAGTTGTTATCACGATCTACATTAAACCAGCTCATATCACAATGGCCCCGATTCCCTTGTTCACAAACTACTTACATTGGCACTAGTTGTTATCACGATCTACATTAAACCAGCCCATATCACAATGGCCCCGATTCCCTTGTTCACAAACTACTTACATTGGCACTAGTTGTTATCACGATCTACATTAAACCAGCTCATATCACAATGGCCCCGATTCCCTTGTTCACAAACTACTTACATTGGCACTAGTTGTTATCACGATCTACATTAAACCAGCTCATATCACAATGGCCCCAATTCCCTTGTTCACAAACTATTTACATTAAATTTAAGTTCAATGCATCTTTTTCTTTATATTTCACTAGCTTTCCGCCGGAGGCTTCGCCCGCGTGGTGTTCGGTTATGTCGCGTTTCCAAGAGAACTCTTCAAAAGTCCGGAATCAAAACTATCCTATGTTATTTGAAATGAAATGAAATCGTTTATTAAGGAAGTAGGATCACTGATCACTTTTACATGTCATGTTTTTTTTTTCTTTTTAACTAGATCAAACCGGCATTTCCTAACTGACTACCTCTGAGAAACCGAAACAAACTCAGGGATCATCGTCTTTTTTCAAGTACAGACATTAAAAATGAAATTGTTTACAGTAATTTACGATATCATTACGCATGTTGCTTAATAACAATGCTTAACAGAGCGTGCAGCTCAGTCCCAAGCTTTATTGTCTTCTAAATATTCTGTGATTTTATAATACCCCTTTTTGCAAAGTTTGGACTTTATATAGTTTTTAAATCGTTTAATGGGTATGTTTCGAATGTCCATGGGAAGCTTGTTGTAAAAGTATATACACTGACCCATGAACGAGTTGCCTACTCTGTGGAGACGAGTGTGATGTACAGCAAGATTATGTTTGTTCCTGGTATTTCTCAAGGTCAACTCTATCTTTGTACCAAATTTCAATAAAAGACAAACAGAAAGACAGACAGATAGAGTTACTTTCGCATTTATAATATTAGTAGGGATTAAGAAAAGGATAGAAGATAATAATTATGTTAGTTTAGACTTGTCAAATTAGTTTATGTCTGACATAAATTGACGTATTTCTGGTCGCCATTGATGTATTTATAATCGCGTCTAAACTGTCTATTGAATAATTTAACTGGGTCTGGTTGTTTGGGTTTGTGTGTATATAAACTTGTTTGAAAACGCACGAAATAGAAAGAAACGGATGCACTAACAAATAGTTTAGCTCGTGAACATGAGGAGCGGCGCCAGGGTCTCAATAGTTTAGCTCGTGAACATGAGGAGCGGCGCCAGGGTCTCAATAGTTTAGCTCGTGAACATGAGGAGCGGCGCCAGGGTCTCAATAGTTTAGCTCGTGAACATGAGGAGCGGCGCCAGGGTCTCAATATTTTGATGGACTCCTAAAGGAGTACCGAAACATTGTGAAAATATAAAGATAACTTAATAAAAGTACCTACTTAGAATTTAATTTGAATATTGAAGAAATATGCTCCAAATGTAATTTTACTTCCACGTAGTATCGACAGATGGTGTGGACTTAAAGAATTGTTTCCCTCCCTTTATGGGGAAGAAGAAACTTTTTCCATACAGTATTTCTTTTTTAATTTCAGCTTCTATTTTTGGATGGGGAGAATTTTTCCGTATTAGGAAAAGAAAATTATGTATACAGTTTTAAATCGCTTTTGAAATTCATGTAAAAGGCTGTTTTTAATTTTAAATTACTTGTTTTATCCTTGCCAGGCGCATTACTCCTAGGAATTGAAATATAATAAACTTCTTAATACTTTATGACAATAGCAGTAGCGTAGATATTAAAAAGGTAATTCTAGTTTAGATTATCTGTGTTTTAAATTATAGTCTAGGTTTTTAAGTTAGATTGATATACTTAAGTGTAACAGTGCTACTAATATGTTCATGTCTTTACGCGGCCGTGTCAGCTAAAATTTTTCATACTGATGAGTTTTTAAGACTCGGTCTTTCATTAAACATCTACTCACGTACAGCGTACAGCGTAAAGTATCCGGGCTGAAATTAAAACTGTACTCCCAATTAAGTTACGCAGCAAACAGCACTCGCGCTAGTAACTTGACTCTCCCACTAAACTCTCCTCATGAATATTTACGAGCCATTACTGTTACTTCTCAGTGTCAAGTCGACAATTTTTGTAAATAAACAGAGGCTCTTGTTTCCAAAGTTTTAAGTTAATTCAACAAAAAATATTGTAAAGTTACGCGCGTATTTTAACTGAGGAATATTTTAAATGAGGTCGGTTTAACCCGAAGGCGATGGATTATTAACTCTTTAACTTAGTTAGAACTTTGTGCTTTCAGTGGTATTGTTGAGCTAACTTTGAAATTGAAGAATGAAAAATGTGTTAAATAATAATTTTTGGGTCGTCACTATTGGATAGAGAACGTGAAACATTTTCATATCCTTTTGAATCGCCTTTTTACAACGTTCTTCCGGCTCTAATTTCCTCATAAAAATGTGTACACGATGATTTCGTTTATTTTTATAGCAACGTAGCATTATCTTTAAAACCGTTGCCTTTATGAAACTCCCTACCTAGTTAAACACTGCCCTAATTTAAAAATAGTCATAACACAGATTTCCATTATTACAACGTTCACTATTCAGCATTCAAACAAATGCAACCAAACTTCACAAATCACACACGTCATCTATCTCAAATTGACCACTTCAACTTCTTCGAGTCAACAACAAATGTATACAGAATCTTAAAAAACTCTGTAGTACCAGTGCTATCAATTTACAAGAAGGTACCCAGACAGACACTACACAAATAGACACAAAAATCCTGATTACGACCCAGTCGCATTTCAATGGAAACAACAAACACATTTACATCTACTACTAATATCACCTTTAGTGCTAAAGTTTGAAGTTCTTTTTACAATGGCACGATGCAGTAATAATGTTGTCAAAAGTACACTTGCGGTCAAACAAAACGGCTACCGACCAAATAAAAATAAATGTCGCTTCGTTAAAGCAAATTTACATTTTTCTCTGTAGCTTTTATTTCATTAATTTTCGCGTTGTGCTATGTACTCTTTTACAACTCGTCGCATATCAGGTGACTTACACGCGAAATTTATAAAAAATGATTCTTTTTATACATATTTTAATGTAATTGGATTTCAGGATTAGTCAAGCAATGTAACGTTTGAGTTTTATAATCAATTCGCTACGAATGTTTCATTTAATTAGAAGAAAAAAATGTTTTATTTTGTAATGTAGCGTAAAACCTGTTCGGATTAATGGTGGTTATAATAAATATTTATTTAGAAAAAATTTTACCTAATACAGCTCAACATAAAGAATCATCATTCATCATTTCAGCCGAAAGACGTCCACTGCTGAACATAGGCCTGCCCCAAGGCTCTTCACGACGACCGGTCCTTCGCCTCCCGCATCCAGCGGTTTCCAGTGACCTTCACCAGGTCGTCGGTCCACCTTGTCGGGGACCTACCCATGCTACGTCTTCCGGTGCGTGGTAACCACTCGAGAACCCGTCGGCCCCATCGGGTATCGGTCCTACGGGCAATGTGTCCAGCGCACTGCCACTTTAGTGTTGCAATTATTCGGGCTATGTCGGTTACTCTCGTTCTTCTGCGGATCTCCTCATTCCTGATTCGATCGCGCAGTGAAACCCCAAGCATAGCCCTCTCCATTGCCCTTTGAGTGACTTTGAACCTTCTTTTAAGGACCGTTGTTAGCGACCACGTCTCAATTCCATAAGTCATCACTGGCAACACCCACTGGTAGAAGACTTTTGTCTTGAGACACTGCGGAATTTCGGACGAGAAGGTTCAACGTAGCTTCCCGAAAGCAGCCTAGCCGAGTTGGATTCGACGATTGACCTCTTTCTCGAAGTTGGACCTTCCTAACTGGATAGTTTGTCCCAGGTACACGTAACTACAACTTCAAGAATAGAGTCTCCAATATTTATAGGAGTCCGTACAACATGGGCATTAGACATGACTTTCGTCTTGTCCATGTTTATTTTAAGACCTACTCGCTCGGAGGCTCTACTGAGGTCTTCAAGCATTGTACTCAGGTCCTCCGCGGTCTCAGCCATGACTACGATATCATCAGCAAACCGAAGGTGTGTCATGTACTCGCCATTGATGTTGATGCCCAGTCCTTTCCAATCCGGAACCTTGAAGACTTCAATGCAGCGGTGAACAGTTCCCGGGAGACAACATCTCCCTGCCTGACACTACGCTGCAAAGGTATTGGTTTCGAGGTCTGGTCCTGTATTCGGACTGCCATGGTGGCGTTTTCGTATAAACCCTTCAGCGCTTCAATATACCGATAGTCTACTTGGCACCGCTGGAAAGACTGCAGTACAATCCAGATCTCGATCGAATCAAAGGCTTTTTCGTAGTCCACAAACGCCAAGCAAAGGGGTGGGTTATACTCCTCGGCCTTCTGTATAACCTGCCGCAGCGTATGTATGTGGTCTACTGTGCTGAAGCCCTTTCGGAAACCGGCTTGTTCGGGAAGCTGGAAGTCATCAAACCTGCAGGCGAGTTGATTCGTGAGGACTCTCGAAAACAACTTATAGACATGACTCAGAAGTGAGATGGGTCTGTAGTTTTTCAAAAGGGTGATATCACCCTTTTTGAAAAAGAGTACAACCACACTTTTGTGCCAAGCCTGTGGAATTTTTCCCTTGACTATGATGGAATAAGATAACGAAGGGCCCTAAGGATCGGTTCACCACTCGCCTTCAGTAGCTCAGCCGTTATTCCGTCATCGCCCGGATCCTTGTTGTTTTTAAGGTGTTTGAGAGCCAATCGAATCTCCTGCAGGCTGACGTCCGGGATATCATTCATTCATTTATTTATTCATAATATTTTATATTGTGTTAAACATTACATATAAAATTAAAATAGAAATAAAATAATAATGCGGCTATAAAAATGAAAAATGTCGAATTGGAATTTAAATAAAATATAATCACAGACAAACATAACAAGTCAATCAATTATACATAAGTATGTCAATAGATATATAAACTAATGTCAGATATGCTTATAAGAAAATTAAAAAAATAAAAATAAATAAATAATGTCAAATGCGTAGTTACAGTCAAAACTTTATTTATTTTGTATCATCTGACATGAATTCTGAACAAACAATAAGGTTTTTAATTTATCTTTAAATAAAAGACTATTATATATTAACAATTTCAAATCAGTTGGTAACCCATTGAACAATTCAACTGCTTGGTGTCTGGAGCAATGCCTGTATACGTTAAAATTTGGTGACAACTTGTGTTTAAACTCATTTCTTCTTCGTGTGCTTTTTCTTACCTTTTCAATTCAATTCAATTCAATTCAATTCATTTATTAGTGTGATTTTTTGTAAATACATTTTACAATGTGATCTTAATATCTAATACATCAGTTCCTCAAAAAATCTACCATAAAGGCATACACTTTTTAACAGAATTTAAAATAATAAAAAGGATTCACAATATATTAAAATGATAAATAATTTGATAAATGTGGAATATAATGCTATGTCAAATTTTTATAAATATTAATGTGAAATATCTTACAATGTCAAAATACAATAAAATGTCAAAATTAAATAGGTGGCAATGTCAAGTTAATTATGTTAAAGAAATAGTATAATGTCAAAATTAAATGAGTATTAATGTCAAATAACTTACAATTTATCATTAAGGAATTCCTGAATTGTATAATAACTTTTCTCCAATAATAGACGTCTTAATTTGTTTTTAAATTGAATAATATTTAGGTCCTTAATCCCATTTGGTAATTTATTAAATATTTTTGGGGCCATACAAAGTATGCTATTGTGCATCAAGGCGGTCTTTGAAGGTCGACCGCATAGTTCATGCCTGTATTTTTCTCTAATAATTTTATAGCGATGTTCAGATGCTTTTCTAAATAGATGCATGTTCTTTTTAACAAATACAGCAGTCTCAAATATGTACAAACAAGGCATAGTCATTATTTTTAATAAAACAAAATGAGGCTTACAGCTGTCGGTTATTTTTATACCAGTAATAGCCCTAATGCATCTTTTTTGTGATTTGAACACCATATCCTTATTGCAGGAGTTACCCCAAAACATGACTCCGTAGCGTAGTAGAGAATCGACATATCCATGGTATGCAGTTACTGCCGCAGTTTGATTGACTACTTTCTTCAGTTTAAATAAAGCAAAAGCAAACTTACTAATTTTTTTGATTAATATTGAAGTATGTTGTTTCCAATTAAGTTGATTGTCAATAGTTAGGCCTAAAAAATTTGTATTCTCAACTTCTTCAATTTTTTCATTATTAAAGCTAACGTTTAATTTCGAATTGGCAACTCTTTGACGGAAGTTCATAATTTTAGTTTTCTTTAAATTTATAATTAAGTTGTTATGTTCTAACCAGTTAACGGCTTGTTGCAATGCATTAGTTATCTTAGTTTCAAAGTCATTATTATTTTTGTCAAGTTTTACAATGATAGTACTGTCGTCGGCAAACAATGTCATAGGATAGGGTATATTTTTAGGAAAGTCATTTATATATATAAGAAATAGCAAAGGTCCTAGCACACTGCCTTGAGGCACACCATGGTATATTTTCCGTTCTTTGGATATGTACTTTATAACTGTTTTATTTGAGTTACAAATTCGACTTATTTCGGTGTGTTGTGTTCTATTTTTTAGATAGGACTTTATGAGTGATAAGACATTGCCCCTTATCCCATACGCGTTTAGCTTGCTCAGCAGTATATCATGGTTGACCAAGTCAAATGCCTTTGTCATATCCATGTATATTGCTGAAATTGGGATTCTCTCATTCATGTTAGGAATTATATCATTAAGGAAGTCATATATTGCCATATTGATTGAATGGTCTTTCCTAAAACCTTACGTTCCTCTTGTGATTCATACTGATGAATATACTTAGCAAAGTAACAAAGTATAACCAATATATATAAACTTGGTACTGTCAAAATATTCAACTTTTTAAAATGCTCTCTACATGATTCTGTTTGTGAGATCCTTACTAAAGTCCTTATAGCACGTTTCTGTAATATGAACGATTTCTGACAATTATAGTTGTAACTGTTACCCCAAAGCATGATGCTATACCTCAATCTAGCTTCGGTACGCGCATAATATATAGCCTTTAGATGCTTTAATTCTAAAATATCTCTAAGGCTCCTGAGTGCATAGCATGCTGATGAAATAGAAGAGTCAATAGCAGCTAGCTCATTTTTACAATTTAAGTTCATATCTATGTTAATATCTAAGAATTTAACTTTGTCTACTAATTCAATCTTGTCTCCATTAATTTGTACGTCTAGATTGTCACTGTTACGAGTTGTTGTCTTGAATAAAGTAATGTTTGTTTTACTTGTATTTAGCAAAAGGTTATTAGCTGTAAACTAATCGTAAAGATTTTTAAGTGTATCTTTTCCAGCTTGGGTCAATTCTTTTAAGTCATTGGCCCCTATTATTATTAATGTCCTTCACACCGCTCTGGTTTTCTTAAGTCTTCATTTCTTGTCCAGGCGGTTTTCCTTTTAAATGAAAGATCATTCAAAAGGAATATATTACCTCAGAATATCAGGACGTTGATCAGTCCGTACACATTTAAAATTAAAGCTCGGGAATACTTATACGCAAGAAATTGGCAGATTCATCAAACATATATTTTTTTTTCTCTATCTATATTTTTTTATCTCTCTCTACTGTTTATATTTTGTATGTATTTATGTATTTATTATAATATTTTTTTTTGTGTTTCTCTTTCAACTTCTCTTTTATATCTTTGCACCTACCATGTTTTGTCTCTGCATCACCTTAAGGTAGACTGGTAGAAAATGCCTAAGGCATTAAGTCCGCCATTGTACAATGTTTTTCTTTGTACATAAAGTTTTAATAAATAAATAAATAAAATTATTATGTTGGTGTCATCCGCAAATACGACAAGTTTTACATTAGGTTGAGTGTGATGCATAAAGTTCAGCAAGTCATTTGTAGATATGATAAATAGGACAGGCCCCAAAATTGAGCCTTGAGGTACACCACGTTGTATCTTTGCGATTTTTGACGTGTATACAACTTCGTGATTGTTTCTATCGATGCTTTTAATTTCTACAGACATTCTTCTATTATGTAAGTAGGATCTTAAGAGAGTTAAGGAATTTCCCCTGATACCGTAATGTTCTAATTTAGTCAGTAAGAATTCATAGTCAATAGTATTAAAAGCCAAGCTGAGGTCATTAAATAGTCCAGCCACTTTCATTTTGTCAGTTAAGATATCTTTGGTGTAATGTCGGGTTAATCTTGGTTTAGGGTCTTCAGCAATATTTTATCCGGGTTTTGTTGTCGAAGTGTAGAGCTGTCACATAAAGCAACTTGTCACATAATACAACAACATAAACCAATTGGAAATAATAGTCTTATAGAATAATACAGACATTAGCCATAAAACATCACTAAATGTTATAGTTGCTCAATCAAGTACCCTACACAGGTAATCTGTACACCTACTGGCGTACACAATCAGGTGGGCACTCGAGCTTATTCCACATATTAGTTCTGTCGATATTATCTCGCAATTAGGTACGTGTTAACGAGCTGTCACAGGTCTGTTGACCGACAATCACCCATTTACCGGTGTACACAGGATTATGTCCGCCAGTGTAATGGGTCGACACCTATTACGAGTATTACCATACTATTAATTGAGCACGTATTGCTATTTGCTATTAACTGTCATTTGGTGCCTTTGAGGATACTGCATGGATCATGAAACCGGTAAATTGGTCCCAGTGCTGTGATACAAAATTAATGGCTTCTTTAAATGGCAATTTTTGAATAAAATTATTTATTACATACTAATTATTATCTTTGTTATTTCATTTTAATACTTATTAATTACTACATGAATTATTGTATTTATATCAAAACCATCTGGTATCCTTTGTGTAAGAACTTTAGACTAAAATATTAAAAAAAAAAAACAAAAAAGCATCGAACCCAATATAGAACACCGTTTATTATAAAATTGTTTGTTCTATATCAAAAAGAAGTAAAAAGCGACAACATTTGGATAGTTTGAAAACCGTTTAAGACTATACAAATGTTCTTACTTGTGGTTTCATTTTGTTTTTGCCATCAGGAACAGGTTTATATATCAATAAATACATAAAACAAGACAACCAAAGTTGTCAACGTAGCCACGGAATAGAGAAGTTTTATCTGTTCTGTGAACGTAGCTCACAGAATAAATAAACTGAAGTGCCAATAAGCCGCAAGAGAAATTGATATTTGAAAAGATAATTATAATGTTAATGCAACATGATCAAAGAAAAAACTATACAACTAACTAGAACCAGATACTTATATTAACTGACATAACAAAACTATTCGTCACCCTACATCAAAGGCACGGAGGGTCACGGAGACCCCAACTATAACTAATCCGTCTGATCCGTCGCGGAACTAACTTCATTATCAGACAAAAGAGAGGAAATCGTTATCGGAACACAAGCTATGTTCGTCTTAATGTATGTCGATACGCTGCTTAACTTAATGGCGGGAGTAGGAAATGTGACATGTTGCTGTAGCTTGTGTTAGCTTGCTGCAGCTTACTCACCAAAGTTATAAATGATTTAAAACTATATGCAAGACTACATTTAGTAACAATGTCTAATTTATAGAAACCAAAACCTCGGTAGTAGGCCATAATATCGGCTGCCAGCAGCAGTTACCACCCACCAGACAAAGTCTTGCCGGCAAGTGAAACGTTATGTTCTATACGATACGATGTCTGGTGAAGCCGTACGGAGGGCGGGTCTGAGCAATTGTGTTGCGATGTGTGCCGGGTAAGATGCGACAAATGTTGTTGTGGAGGGTCTCCAGATCAATCTCCCTCCCTCTTATGCTCTTAATAAACTAGCGCGCTTTACCATCACTGCTTACCATCTGGCGGGATTGCGATCAAGAGCTAGTTTATAGATTTAAGAAAAAAAAAATCTGAATAGTCATCTTGTCTGATAATTATAAGGTGGAATATGTTTTTTTTTTAACATAGTAGGTATGACGTTAGTCAGATGATAAGTCCTATTAGCTATAGTTTTGTGATACGTGGATATTGTTTAAATATTTGCAAATTAATCAATTTGAATGTGGAGTTGTTTTTATCTAGGATACTAAATTATCTTGCAGACCAGGAATAAAACAATAATGTAATATAACGTTAATAGCTGCTAATGCACGTAATTAAGTTGTGTTAACATTGTTACGGACCCGCTGCAGGGTACGATGGCCGTCGTTGTGGGTTTGCGATTGTGTACTATACATGTGTCTCCCTACATATCTAGTAATTACAAGCGTAATGCGTTTATAGGTCAATTCAGCAGTCCTGGCAACCTCAGGCAAAATAGAGCTACTTGTATGCTAATAAACATTTCGTTAAAAAACGTGATTTCCCTCAGGAGTAAGTCAGACGACCCTCGGTCGTGTTCCACCGCGCTCTGCCTAGAATAGTTGGAGGTCCAACTAATGACTGCACGTTCACTTCCTCTATTAGAAACCGATCTTGGCGAAGAGCCAGAAACGTGAATTTTATTTAAAGTCATATTCTCATAGAATAGAATAGAATAGAATAGAATACTCTTTATTATGTACACCATATAGATTACAGAACATAAATAAAAATATTTTACAAAGGGTGACACAATGGGCGGTCTTATCGCTAAGAGCGATCTTTTACAGACAACCTTTGGATGGAATTCTAAGGGGAAGGATAAAGAAATAATGTAGGTAGTCTACAGTGTACTATTTACATAGATTATACAATAAATATATACGTTAAGTGTATACTAGTTTAAATAATTTTATACATCTAATTAATAAATATTATACAAGAGCATATAAAATATAATAATATGTTTAAAGAGAGAGGAAGTGCTTTTTTATCATAGTTTTAAAAGTAAACAGTGTTTGAGCACGTCTTACGGACACGGGCAAGGCATTCCAAAGCCGAACTGCTTGTACAGTAAAGGATTTATCGTAGAAACTAGTGGAATGCATCGGCATCTCTAATTCCAGGTTTTCCGATGACCTCAGATATCTATTATGTGTGTCATGAAGGAACTTGAAACGTTCTTTAAGATAAGAGGGGGTCTTAGGATTAAACAAAATGTTATAGAGCTGAAATAGTATATGAGAATTCCGGCGAAGACGTATAGGAAGCCACTTAAGCTTTGAACGAAATTCAGATATGTGATCATATTTGCGCAGGCCAAATATAAATCTTATGCAAAAGTTTTGAAGTCGCTCAAGTTTGTCTAGTTGTGCCTCAGTAAGATCTGGATAACTGACATCTGCGTAGTCAAGGATAGGAAGTAGAAGTGATTGTGCAAGCGCAGTTTTAGTGGCAGTAGGAAGAAAGTTCCGCAACCGTCTCAGAGACTTACCAGATGCAAAAATTTTGCGACTGACATCCTGTAGCTGTGGATCCCAGGAAAGATGCTTGTCGATCCAAACCCCAAGGTTCTTAACCTTATCACTGAACGAAATAGCAGTACCCTTAAATTGAACTTGGGGAAGTTGCGACCAGTCTATCCTGGGGAACATCCTTGAACTGCCAATAACAATGACCTGAGTCTTCGATGGGTTAACATGCAACCCATGCGCCTCACTCCACTCACAGATTGAGAACAAATCTTTGTTGATAGTTTGAATGGCATCAGCTAAATCTGAGTGGCCAGCTTGTTTATAAATCTGCAAATCGTCTGCATAAAGGTGGTAGGATGAAAGAAGGTTTTTGGTGATGGAGTTGATAAATATTGCGAAAAGTAAAGGAGATAAAACGCCGCCCTGAGGTACACCGGCAGAAGTATAGCACCACGAAGAGCAAGACTCTTCTATGCATATACGTTGCCGACGGCCATACAGGTAACTACGAAACCAGTCAATCGCCGTTGGAGATATGTTAAGCGAGCAAAGCATGCCAAGAAGGATATCGAAATCGACATTGTTGAATGCATTACTAAAATCCAGTAAGCAAAGAACCGTCAGATTTCCCTGTTCCATACCCAAGCGTATGTCATCAGTGACATTCACTAAGGCTGTAGTGGTACTGTGACCAGGACGAAAACCAGATTGGAAAGGATTCAGTAAACTACTCTTACAAAGAAAAGTACTAAGTTGATGATGGACAAGACGTTCTAGGACCTTGGAGAGGAAAGGCAAGATGGATATGGGACGGTATTCAGAAAACGAAGTTGGATTGGATTTTTTGGGTAACGGAATGACTTTGGCATCTTTCCACATCGATGGAAAGGCACCATAGGATACAGAGTAGTTAAGGATGTAGCACAGGACAGGAAGGATCTCGTCGAGGACAGGGAGTATCATTTTCTGACTTACACAATCACTACCGATTGCGTTGGACGTGATCGAAAGTATGCTCTTCTTAACATCACAATCAGTGAATTGACTAAAAATAAATGGGTCATGATCCGGAGTTGGAAGGTTCGAAAGGTTGTTAATTGTAGTCGCCTTTATGAACCCATTACAGTGGGATGAAGAGGAGAAGTGTTGATTCAGTAGATCAATATTTAAGTCTTTGGGAAGCGATTCTTGGCGTGATTTTCCAACACCCATGGATTTGAGAAATTTCCAGACTTTTGCTGGATCTCCGCTTTCAACGGAGGTGTGGATATAACGGCGTTGTGCATCTCTACATACCTTATTGCAGCGATTGCGTGCATCAACAAAGATTTTCCAGTTCGAAGGCGAGGGTCGGCACTTATATTTAGTTTTAGTCACAGCCTTCCTGTGCATGATAGCCCTAATATCATCAGTAAGCCATGGCGCCGGAAGGTGTTTCATTTTCACTGCACGGATTGGAGCGTGAATATCATACAGCTGCACCAAATTGTCAGTAAGTAGCCTGACTTTATCATCCACCGATTCAGCATCAAATAAAGGAGCCCAGTCAATGTTGGCAGCGCCTCTTCGGAGATCATCAGTATTCATACCACCAAAATTGCGCTGCAGGAGAACTTTAGGTTTTGCCTTAGGTGGGCGAATTTTATAGGAAAGGAATAATAGATGATGATAAGAAAACATGTCAGCTGGGCATTGACCATGCTTGCTGACGTGTTGCGGAGAAGAAACAATGAGAAGATCCAAAAGTGAAGGATTACAGTTGGGAAAATGATGTGTGGCACTCAAAGGGAGAATTGAAAGATTTGACGACTGGACTGTTGATCGAAGAGAAGAAGAGCGGGAATCGTTTTTCAGTAAGCAAGTATTAAAATCCCCCATAATGACTGTATGACTGTAAGAGGGTGTTAGGGTTTCTAGGATCTTTTCAAAGGAAGACATGAAACTTATGCGTGACGAAGGGCAATAATAAACACCCAATAGAACTCTTACATGGTGTAGGGTTACTTCCAAAAAGAGATGCTCGCCTGCATGTTGCGGTGGAGGCTGTGTGGACATATCAACAATTGAAAAAAGAATATGTGAACGAAGGTATATGGCAACACCACCACCACCGCCACTCCTGCGATCATTTCTTATCAGTTGATAACCCGGCAAGGAATAGGAAGAAGAAGGTAGGCAAGGCTTCAGCCATGATTCTGAGACAAGGATAGCGTGGATGTTCTTACAGTCAAGGTTAACTAGCATGTCAGAGTAATGTGCCGGAATACTCTGGGCATTTATATGGACTACATTGAAATTCTTAGATACATCGGAAAACTGAGACTCAAGGGTGTCAGCAAGAGACTGAAAGCTAACAGAGCTGTTATTACTACAGACCGACAAAAAGCCTTCGGTGTCGCTATCGTCATTGTTAAATGACATCAGCACTATAAAAAAAAAAACAATAATAAAAAAATAAATAATAACAAACGTAGTAAAAATAAATAAATATTTAAAATATAAGTAATAATATAAAAAGAACAATAATTTAAATCCACCCGCCAGTTGAGTGTTTACAAATTAAAACATAAAACAACACTTAAATAATTTCATTATCCGGGTGACAGTGAGTTATTACATAGGTAAAATTTATAATATATTTAATTTCATTTAATGTATCAACTTCATATAAAAATAAAATAAAATTAATATATGACAGAATAAGTCCTGTCTTCATTTGTCAAGCACACCGACACTCTATCCCTAAAGTTTCTGAACGAAAACTTCAAAAACAGAATGACACATGACGCGAGATAATGAATTGACAGCTGACAGACAAAAATGAAATGAGTAACATTTTAAGGGAATACAATTTAATAGAAACAAATATTTGCATGTACCTACTATAATATGTATGTGGAAAGATAAGGATATAAAATTTTTAAGGTTACAAGTTATTAATGAAATCTGCCACCCGGATGATACTCGCCAAAAGAACGACAATTATGAAAGCGCGCACCGGCTTACTTCTTCTTCCCAGCAGCACGCCGGGCTTTCTTCGGTGCTGGTGATGGAGACAGCGACGGGGACAGTGTTGAGGCACCAGGAGACATGGCTCATACGTAGGCACGAAAATGATTAGATGTTACATTTTATGAAAGTTTGAAAAGCTATTAGTAATATTAACTTTATAAAAAGGCCATATTAATAATAATATATCACTCCAATTCTAGTTGCTTACTCTGCACTCGAAGTTATTAACGACTATTTATACCTGGGAGAAACAGTCCAATTTCGAGAAAGAGGTGTCCCGTCGAATCCAGCTCGGCTAGGCAGCTTTCGGGAAGCTACGCTACATCTTCGTGGTCGTCCAAATTACCACAGTATTTCAAGACTAAAGTCTGTTGCCAGACAGTTGTTGTACAAATGTGTTGCCAGTGATGACTTACGGACTGAGACGTGGTCGCTCACAATGGGCCTCATACGAAGGCTCAGAGTCACACAAAGGGCAATGGAAAGGGCTATGCTCGGAGTTTCTCTGCGCAATCGAATCAAAAATGAGGAGAACCGCAGAAGAACCAAAGTTACCGACATAGCTCTTCGAGTCGCTAAAATTAAGTGGCAGTGGGCGGGGCACATTGCTCGTAGAACCGATGGCCGATGGGGCAGTAAGGTTCTGAAATGGCGACCACGTACTGGAAGACGCAGCGTGGGGGAGGTCCCTAACAAGGTGGACCGATGACCTGGTGAAGGTCATGGGAGGTCGATGGATGCGGGCAGCACAAGACCGGTCATCGTGGAAAGCCTTGGGGGACGCCTTTGTCCAGCAGTGGACCTCTATAGGCTGAAGAAGAAGAAGAATCATATATTATATTTGAAAACTATAATAACCGAATAATCGCCTAACAGACGGAGGCAAACTCCAACTTATGATGAAGATGTATTGAAGAAAAGGACCAACGTGTGCGAACCTTTATAAAAGTGGATGAGCACAGATATATTATGATTCAATTAAACCTAGGGATTGCCATAATTAAGATCTAGTTTCTCAAAAAGCATTTATTGCATGAAGTTTCATATTATTCAAATCATAACCCACCAAAACCCTTTAGAAAATTCCCACGAAGATTCACATAACAATTACATACTAAAAGATCCTAAATCCATGTCTAATCAAAGTAGAGACAACAAACGAGAGAGTCATTATTATAATAGGATTAGAGGCATATCTGCGTAGTTTATCTTAGCCAAATAATATCGGCACTGCAGGGATCCGATTACGAGCTTGGATCGCTTATGGGTGCAGAGCCGGGAGGGGCGATGCGGTATCGGACGAGTATTTGGGAAGTTGAGGTTGTAATATGGATTATATATTGGACTTCGATAATATGCCTAAGGAATTTCTAGTGCTCCTATGAATAGTCATAATAGAGAGTAGGCAAACGACGCTGCAATCGTGCACTTAAATACTTTATTGAACTTATATACCGTACTTGCTTTGTTAAACGATTCATAGTAAGTTA
This sequence comes from Sesamia nonagrioides, assembly GCA_017933935.1. Lineage (NCBI taxonomy): Eukaryota > Metazoa > Arthropoda > Insecta > Lepidoptera > Noctuidae > Sesamia > Sesamia nonagrioides. Next base: position 23,114 of record JADWQK010000061.1, read on the forward strand.
TTACATCTAATTTTATTAATTTTTTAACCATAAATATATACTTAAAGCTGAATTACTTTAAAGGACGTTTTAAAGAGGCGATTCGAACTTCAAGAACTTTTGAGTAGGTCCATATAAAGAAACGTAGTCTTTGTCTTCTATTAAATAGGGTGCTCCATTTTAAGAGAACGCTAGAGCCAACGCAGATTCTCTAATTCCCGTTACACATAAACAGCACAAACATATACAGGCCTTATGCTAATGCTAGTTCCACTTCCACCTACACATTCTTAAGAAAATAGATCCTTAAAAATATCATCGCAAAATAAATAAAAACTGTGTAGCCGAATACGATGTATTTATTATTCCTCACTTCGTGTACAGGATGTTGTTTATCTCAGCTTGGCGCGCGCCCAGCAGCGCCCATGTTACAACTATATCATACGGTTTAACATCGACGTGGTACAACTGCTGTTAAATCAAATTTAAATAATAGACATTTGCAAGGCTTTGTCTTTGATTAGTAAGGGTAGCAACGTCTAATTGCTAATACCACTATTGTATCGATAGACCTGTGCCGGGTTTACTTTGCCGGAATAGTCTAAGATGAGAAGCCTGACCAAAAGAGATTTAAAAACCTGCAGTGTATATGTATATATGTAGCGGTACCTACAACCACCACATGCGCCACACGCGTCATACTGACGTCACCCGAATTCTACATCTAGCAATGAGAGTTTACCGTGCAACTAGCATATATACAACTTCCCAACATCAACCGTTGGGCAAGTGTCCGCCAGACATAACACCCATCCGGTCAGAGAATCCTCCCTTTTCTACGGAGGATGAGTGAACTTTACTCCCTGTTCCTCATGCCTCCACATATATATCTGACATACTGTTGGACAAAGGCCACTTCATGCAACTTATCACCCTGGAGAAATCTAGTTCCTCATCTCTGGTTTGCCTTTATTGGCTGGTTGGAATGAATAATAACATCGGCTGCCGGCAGAAGTTACCACCCACCAGACAAATTCATTATGTCTAGTGAAGACGGCTTCACCATGGAGGACGGGTCTGAGCAGTTGTATTACGGTGTGTGCCGGGGACGAGGCGCCAAATGTTGTTGTGTCGGGAGTTTGGTTATGGAGGGTCTCCAGATTAATTTCCCTGTGGTGCAACATCGTTGGTCGTGTTGTTGGGTTTAACATTGCATTACCTCGCTCAACAGCCGTCTTCCTTCCTACTCACTCAGGTTTTTTGAGTGAATAGGCTCTTAATAAACTAGCGCGTTTACCATCAAAGATTGCATCACAGCTAACCATCAGGCAGAATTGCAGTAAGCAATCCATACTAATATTATAAATGCGAAAGTAACTCTGTCTGTCTGTCTGTCTGTCTGTCTGTTACGCTTTCCCGCGTAAACCTCTCAACCAATTTTGATGAAATTTGGCACAGACAATCTTTAGACCCTGAGAAAGAACATAGGCTACCTTTTATCCCGGAAAAATATGATGTTCCCGTGGGAAATCTAAAAAGCGCGATATAACCGAACTCCACGCGGGCGAAGCCGCGGGCGTAAAGCTAGTAGTTTATAATTATAAAAGAGATAAAAAAGAGTATGATCTCATTTTTGCCTTTATTGTCTGGCTTGAGTAGGGATTCGCAAAAGCAAACTTTCTCAGGGGGAAAAAGTATATCAGTGAGTAAGTACTGATCCCTATTAGGATCAGTATTTTTAGGATTGTCCTGGCAGCCGTGGAATATCCCTCCACTGCTTATAAGCACCTTAGGGCACGTTGAGTTTGTAAGTCACCTCTATCATTTATCCGTGTAACTTATATAAACCATTGATCAGACAGGGGCTTGATAGTTGTTTCAAAATTATTGGTGACCGGTCTACTTTAGCCAATGAAACCCATAACCAATTTTTTTTAAATTTCTATTTCCTGCAGTAGTCCTATACCAACCGGGGTTTGCTGTTCGAGTGCACTTGCATAGTGCTCACAGAGATAATCGTCGGAAAATTTCATTATTTCTTAATGGGCCTCTGCAAGTTGGCTTCGGGCCTGCGTTCGCCTTGCAAATGACCGGAATCTCAGGGACACTAAATTATGTAAACCTTAAAAATAATAAGGATTATCTTCATTTCAAGAGCCAATAAAAAAAAATAGTCCATTTCAATTAAACGAAACAATGAAGTATAAGGTTATACATTATTTGAGACAAAGATTAAGTCCGTATTTAAGTTAATCAGTTGACACTGAACTCAAAATTATAATAACAATAATTTAGTTCAGTTTATAAACAAGAAAATTAGCGCCAATGTTGTATTTTCAACTGTCGGTGCTGAGAAGAGCGATGAAAATATAGAGCACTAAAAAAAAATCACCGCGGAACAAACAAGCCCTTGTGCACCTGTGATTAGCATTACCATTTATTATCATCACCTTCACAAACAAATAAACCTACAATTTTCCACTTAATTCAAGAAACCACGACCTCATCCCTCTTTAAAGTCAACATTATCTGGGTTACCCCGTTAGTCCCTCCATCGTGGTGGCATTATACCGACTAGACACGCGATTGGACGCATTGTTGGTCCTGATTGATTGATCACCGCGCTGTATTTGTTCATTACCGCTACCTATTGATCGATGGCTCGCTTTAAAGGATATACATCATTTTTGTCACAAGATATTACTCGCGAAAAGGGTGTGAAAGCACCTTTAATGTGTCATTTCACTTTCTGACAAATAGGGACAAAGCTAACGTTAGATAATCTGGATGACTAAATAAATGGGTCTATTGTGAGGTGGTTGTTTCGTGTGATAAATCACGTTTAAAAATGTGATTTATTCACACGAAAATACCCTTCTTTGCATACGGAAAGGATGTGCGGTATTTTGTGTTTGTTAACTAGGTAGGTTCTTACCCGAAGTAGATCGCCCCCTCGTCGGTGTTGTGATCACGAGCGCAACTCCTGAGCGAGCTCCTACGAGCGATGTTCGATTCTCGGGGCGGACAAAGTGGGTTTTTTTTAACAATCTCAAAGTTTGGAAGAGGATTTTGTACCTCGAAAAACATGTAAAGCCGTTGGCAGCACCAACGGTTGATCTCCTTCCAGTGAAGTGAAATGAAGTCGTTGATTAAGCAAGTAGGATCACTGATCACTTTTACACGTCATGTTTTTTTATTGTTTTTAACCTAGATGAAACCGGCATTTCCTAACTGACTACCTCTGAGAAGAAATAGCCGAAACAAACTCAGGGATCATCGTCTTTTTTCAAGTCCAGACATTAAAAATGAAAATGTTTACAATAATTTACCTTATAATTACGCATATTGCTTAATAACAACGCTTAACAGAGCGAGCAACTCAGTCCCAATTTTTTTTGTATTCTGAATAATCTGTAATTTAATAATACCCGTTTTTCCAGTTCTGTCGGTATTCTCATCGCCATCCCACCGAAATGTGAGATTAAGGGAAAATAGAGCGCTCCCCTGTCTGCGCACACACCTGGACACTATAGTATCTCCCACACCGAAGATAGGTCTCCGCAGAGATGAGTCTCAATGGTCTGGAGGAACATTAGGTACTGAGACGCTTAGTTCTTGCTTCCTCACGTAATTTGAGAGTTCTTCAATTGCATCTTTACACGTGGTTTATGTATCAACGCAACGTTATTCTCAATGCCGTTTAACTAATTCTCTTCTATTTGTATTGTATAGTTGCTCGACACACATTGGACAGAGCCCCTTGTTCACAAATTAAATTCTTCTCTTTTCTTTTTAAAAAAACTTTGCCCGACACTAGGAATTTCTCCTTTACCGTGAGTGCTTTTACAAACATATAAACTCACGTAACAAACAGCCAGACCAGGAACAACTACTTGTAGGTAATGCAAATATTTGTTCAATGCGGGAATCGAACCCGCGACACGCAGCGCAGCAATCAATACCTTAACCACTGCACTAACCATGCAGTTGAATTAAATTCTTTCTATTTCATTGTACAAAGGACAGAAGAAACAAACATATTAGTTAAGTCCTGCCAAATTAGTCTGCACCTGACGCATCTCTTCATCGTCGTATCGCATAAACCGCATCTAATTTGTCTATGGAAAGTCATAATTTGACAGAACTAAATTAATATTTTACCTTCTGCCCTTTTCAAAACGAATTGGAAAGAAAAAGATGCAAATGTACTTAAATTTCATTTAGATTGGGAACAAGGGAATCAGAGCTATTGGCTACTTGACGCACACTTCTGTTGAACCGTTGGAAATGGCTAATGTTTACCCGTAACGTAACGTACGAACTCAATTTGAAAGCGTGTTTCAATTAAAACGATCTAATTAATTATCTAAACAAGAGCAGCACTAAACAATACGTAGTGGTAATCGCAGCGCGATTTATATCATGTATCGGCGATTGGCAAACAAAGCTCGCGTTTTAATAATACGCGAATCGGAACTGCACGTAGTAATGATACGCCAAACAGTCGATTGTGATGTATTGCTGATTTGTTCACAAGTGTTTGCTTTCATGGTTATTGTTAGCTGTAAGTGGACTGATGTAGGTATCTTTGTTTTAAATTGATGAGAGCGATTTGCTTATTTCTGTGAAATTGAATGAAACCCTAAGAATAATTTATTTTTGTCCGGAATCAAAATCAGCTTTTAATATAATCTACTTACAAATTATTTCCACAAACGGGGTTTATTTAATTATTAGTTATCAATACAATTTTCTAACTGAATACAACGTCGTCTTCCTTAGGAGTTGGATAATTGCGTCACATCTTACCAGCTACAAGAAAGTGGATAAAGGTGAGCGTTTTGGGGATGTTTGATTTGATTTAATATACACAAAACGATTTTTTTTTGTTTATAAATTATAAACTAGCGCTTGACCGCAATCCCGCCTGATGGTAAGTAGTGACGCAATCGTTGATGGTAAAGCGCACTAATTTATTAAGAGCCTATTCACTCTAGCCTTGAAGACACTCAAATTGTAGTCCGTCGGAAACACCGCCGCTGGCAAATTGTTCCAGTCCCGCGATGTACGCTGTATAAAGGAGGAGGCGAAACGCTTCGTCTGGATCGTAGTGGTGTTAACAACGTAAGGGTGGAAACTAGCCATACGACGGGTCGTCTGATGGTGGAACGGAGATGGGGGAATGAAATCATGCAATTCCCTCGCACACTCCCCAAAATGCATCCTATAGAACACCGAAAGGCTGGCTACTCTACGCCTATGCTCTAGGCTTTGGAGACCATCTCGAGTTAAATCAGGGTCACCAATCAGCCTCTTCGCACGCCTCTCCACTGAATCCAAAGTGGCCAGGTGACACTTAGCAGCACCAGCCCAAATGTGGCTGCAGTACTCCACACACGAACGGACCTGTGCTTTGTACAATATTAGAAGCTGCCCAGGTGTGAAGTACTGCCGGACCTTTGCGATAACGTCAAGTTTCCTGGCAGCCACCCTGGCCTTGGACTCAATGAACCGCCCAAAGTTAAGGTTAACGGTTGGTGAACGGGCTCCTTTTGGCGTTGAAAAGACACGCCTGTGTTTTGGCGGCATTGAATGCGATTCAAATTGAATTCAAACGATTCTGGTAATAAATAAGGTTTTTTTGCCTGTGAGAAGATCGCTGCTACAAACAACAATATTTAGAGTAAATATCGTTCACCAATATTTTAACATCAACGAAATTAAAATACCTCTCATATCGTACGAATTTATTATTTCACAAACAAAAATTATAAATTCAGATGTATAGTAAATACAACCAGCGTCCGTGTCCGTGGCGGTAATTAATGAAAACAATCGGAACTGGCGACAATTAGTTATGTCGCACAGTCGCGCGACTATGCGACACCGCGACCTGACGCGCGACTAATGATCTCAGGACTGTTTCAGACTAAGTTCGTCTGTTCATTATTGGCAAAGTCGGGAATTTCAAAGAGCTACATAAACTTTAAAAATACAAATACGTTCTGTAAATGACTAACAAAAGTTTGTCAAGATGTTAACTTGTATTTTTCAGAGTTTTGTACTTAAATATATAAGATTACATGGAATATTTGATATCATGCTGGCAATAAAACTGATCTTCAAAAGCTTTTTCCAAAAAAATACAACAAACAGAAATTTCAAGGATTATTTTGAAATAATTAACTTTTGACTTTGATAAGCAAAACAGAATGAAAAGGTCAACCCTTTAGCGGCATCCATCACGCCCTAAAACTAAAAACAACATGAAAAAATAAACTCCACTCGCAAACTACTGAATTTTTCATGACTGTGTCGAACGTCCATCTACCTGGCAACACGACCGTTTCTTTGAGCGATTTCATTTAACTCCCGATCCACAATTACAGGGAGACTGTCCCTTTCGGAGTTCGGTGTCAAAGCAACGAAAACTCGAATTACACTCACCAGTTTCCGTTTGAAAGGGTTGCGAGTGAGATCATCATTAAGAATACATTGCTGTTTTTGAATTGAGAGTGTTAGAAGATCAGTATAAAAAGCAGCAATGGATGGGTTGCTTTGAAATTTGATCGAAGTCTTTCGAAGTTAGGTGTGTAAGGATGTCGAGTTGAATTTATCAGGGCTGTCGTTTGGTAAAGCTAATGTATTCTCAAAGTTTGACAAAGCCGACTCACCGGGTAGGAGCGGGTAGTGCCGGGTAGTCTCCGAGGAAAAAGCGAGGGTGTAATGGAAACAAGTTTGGAATTCGTCAATGGATTACTTTGGCATTTCACGAGATAGACTTTACATTGAACAGTTTCGCTATTTTGTACAGTAATTGTTTGTACCAATTAACACTAATGGAGCTTCAATCAATCATTTATTTTGTTGGTTAGCTTGATTTTGGAACAATTTGAAATGAACTTGTTAGAAATATATAATTGAAGTGTTTTCTAATGGTTGTACTAATTATTGCATGAAGTAAGAAAATTGACTAATGAGTTCACAGGAGACAAAGGGGAGCAACGTGGCGTTCGAACCCACAGCTCCTCATCTGCAGTTCAAATTTATTAACCTATTTCTGTATGATCTAGTCAGACAACAAGAAATGAGCTGCAAGAATGATCTTATTTAATTGATAAGCATGCTTAAAAGGTGTCAGAGATCAACTGGATTTGAGAGGCGAAGAATCGAATCATGAAACAACACATAAATTAACTTACTCGCCAGCTCGTACAGAGTTGACAAAAGCAAGTGAGAGAGTGAGAGAGAGTAGAAGTTCGACTCGAAGAAGAGCTCACAAACCCACTCTCATCCACACCCCAATATACTTATCTACTCAGATATTGTTATTCCTATGTAGGGATTATGACAAGCCTACTAATGCAATGAAAGCCTTAGGGAAGGCCTTTGTACAGAAGTGGTCCTCTATACGCTAAAGAAAACGAAGAAGAAGTGTAAGTGTAGTCAGATACATACACATACAACACACACACACACACACATATTATATTCTAATACCCTCACCTCAACCTGTTTGCTGTTTTTTTTTTTATAACTTCATATCAACTAAGCATTAGTTATCCGTTTCCAATTCCCATCGTACCCAAAGTCCAATATACTCACCAACAATACCAATACAATCTAACCCTGGCAATAAATCGCACAATTGACGCACTTTGACGTCACAGTTCAATTTGCCGCGTCATTGCCCGCTAAGTTCTCCATTCGATATGATGACGTCACTTGTTTGCCGCCCATCTTTATATATATAATTCTGCTGTACGTGTGTATGTCATTGAACTCCTCCTAAACGGCTTGACCGATTTTAATGAATTTTTATGTATGCGTTTGAGTGGCGCCCTGAATTGTTTAGATTCACAAATCAGCCCGGCAGATGGCGCTGATTGCTTGAAAAAGCATGTGATCTCGGAAACGGCCCTAACGATTTCGCTGAAATTTGATATGTGGGGGTTTTCGGGGACGAGAAATCGATCTAGATGGGTCTTATCTCTAGGTAAGCGCATGTTTTCGAGTTTTCTCTTTCGCAATATTTGGGCATAATATGGGCGCTAATTTAGCGCGGCTTGACATAGCCCCTGTGGCGTAGTCGATAGTGGTATAGTCTACTTGCGATGGCTGGTGTTCCTCGGTTCAATCCCGGGCAATCACAAGTCTTTTTTTTTATTTTAGACAGGTTTATAGTTTTTTTTTAAATTTTTGTAATTACTTAAAAAAGAAAATTGTACATAAAAACTAAAAGGGGAAAAAATAAACAAAAATACCTATTTACATTTTTTTTATTTATTAAAATTGTACTTAGGTATGAACTAAAAGAGAAAAAAATAATTAGAAATAAATAAATATTTAAGATTTTTTATTTAACCTTAAGAGACTGAAACAAGAGCTCTAGATTTGTTACAAATGTGGATGACAATGCTTTCCATGGGTATATTCCTAAATCTGCTGTACCTGTGTACGTCACTGAATAAAGGGCTGGTCCGATTTGAATGAAGTCTATGTATATAAATGAAAGTCGTGTTAGTTACTCTATTTATAACTCAGGAACCGCTTAACCAGTATGGCTCTAAATTGGTAGGGAGATAGATAAGAACTGGGAGAAGGACATATCACATAGCATACTTTTTATCCCGTTCCCGTTGTTCCCGTCGTTCCCGTCTGACGTGACATGGAATAACAAAACAACTCAGTCAAAATTAAGTTAGCGGTTCATTTTTAAAAATGGTAAAAAAGCACACTGCTGCACTACTCAGCATATTAAAAAAAAATCTTACCGATTGAATGTTGAAGCATTCAGTTAAAGCAAGGAATATAAATACTCTCTGCCGGTTTAATTTTTTTAATAAAAGCCCAAAAGCAAACTTCAACTTCAAAATTTCTAATATTGTTTTGCAGTGCCATTTACCACTTCACTACATACTTTAAAACAAAGTAACTTTCTCTTTCCCTATGTCCCTTTGTATGATTAAATCTTTAAAAGTACGAAACAGATTTTGATGAGGTTTCTTTTAATAGATAGAGTAATTAAAAAGAAACGTTTATATGTATAATAACATCCATTAAATTGTGTCCATATCCAATCCATAAAATCCCAGTACAGCGGACAGAGCTCCGGCGGGATCTCATGGCGACATGGAAAGTGTGATTGTTGCAATCCAGCACAGAGCACACCACAATTGCGGCGGTAAGTCGTCTCTTTGAGGAGTAGCTAGAGAGGCGCCACGGCGCGCGGCGTCCTCACCTTCCGACTGACGTAGGTCCTCACCGGACACGGCTGTTTCGGGAGGTTCCTGTTCCGTATAAGGAGGGAGGAAACGCCAGGGTGACCACTGTTTGCATCGCCCTGAGGACACGGTGGAGCATATGGTGGAGGTCTGCCCGGCTTGGGTAGAGCACAGCCGTGTCCTCGTGGCGGCGATCGGCGGCGATCTCTCGCGTCCGACCCTGGTCCGGGCCATAGTCCGGAGCAAGAGTGCATGATGCAAGCTTTCACCTCCTTCTGTGAAGCAGTGATGCTGGCAAAGGAGGAGGCGAAGCGCGTGAGGGAGCGGAAATCCTACTCTCACGCCTCAAACCGCCGCAGGAAGCGCCCTGGTCGGGTGGCAACATCGGACTCCCGACCAGCGTAGGCGCGGGCTTGCGGGCGCCGAGCGATAGGCAGCTCGCCTCCTGGTAAGAACCAGGCCCGAGTTGACGGCGCGTTGTGTTTCACACGCGCCTCAAAGAGATGTCAGCACACCTTGACGGGGTCCACGAGGACTGGTCCGCAGGGTTGCGGGTTGGTTAAAAAAGAAACCATGGCACTGGCCGTTGCACAGGCAAGTGAAGGAACACGGGTGGGTTTTAGTCTAGGTAAAAGTCTGACACGCCCTTCCGCTCCGCCCAGAGCGGGAGAGGTCATTTGATGATTTCCCATCCAAAACAAAAAAAAAAAGAACTGAAGAAGAGCAAAGGGAGGCAGCCCATGAAACGGCTCAGTTGGCAATGCGAAATCGTCGAGCAAACCTCAGAGATCAAGCGCTAGATAATAATTTACGAAGCACAAGAAGAAATTCATCAAATACTGATTTGAATCGGGCAGCGTTTCTATACGCATATAATATAGCGCAATGACGTTTGCATTGGGCCAATGGATGTTGTTTCCGAGTATTGTAGCACATTAAAGATTTCCGGAGAACCGCCAGGATTGTGCTCCCAAATAAAGAATCATTGAATAATAATATTTATTTATTTAAAATTATCCTATTTTAAAAAGTAGTCATGTGATATTGCCTTTAAGGCGGAACGAAGTTCGCCGGGTCAGCTAGTGTTTTATAAAATGAATATTTACTTTAAATAATCGATTAATAATCATTATTTATCGTACAATATAAGTATGCATTATACAAAATTATTATTTAAAACCTAAAAATATATAAATAAAGCACCATAAAAACATTTTTTTATTTTAGTGATATATTTTTAATTAATAATCATTAAATATTTTCACAACATACATCAGCTTTGTGCTCTTTCCTATCAAATATCACTTTAAAAAAGTTATTTATTTAAAGTTATCTTTTTTAAGTTGGTATGTTAAAACATACCTGCAATTTATAGCATGTTTACATAATAAGTACACACACAACTATATTATAGTTGGTATGTTAAAACAATATAGTTGGTATGTTAAAACAATATAGTTGGTATGTTAAAACATATCAACTATATGTACACATGCTATAAATTGCAGGTGCTGTATTGTACATGTAACAGGCCCTTGCCTTCTTCTTCTTTGTAAGAGGTAAAGTAAGGTGGAGGAATAACTGTACGATGGACATCCCTATTAGTTACCAGCCATGCCCATAGGCATTGTATTATATACATAAGGGTTTTAGATCAGAAAAACAGTCGCTCCATGTAGGTACAAAAATTGTCCGGTTAGACTTGAATCCGTCCCCAACATAGTTGAACAAATGGAGACAGATTACCTTTTACCCTGGTACAAGTACAAACTTATAGCAAGATTCGTTAGAATTGTCCAAAACTATGATTGTAACATCGATCTCTTGTCTATCACAGACGGGGACTAGAGAGCCTCTATCATATACTTGGGCCTACGAAGGATTTCCTAATTATTTGCCAGAATCGGTAAATAGATTAACGTGGGCGTGATACGAATACGTTTACACATACACCGCTTGAACTACACACACACAAACACGCCTGAATGTACAAACATATACATACAAACTCATCAATTTGCTTTTAATTACACCGTGTTGAACATCAATGTTTAGTAATGTTTTGTACACATTTGTACGGGATTGTACGAGCAATGATTTAAGTGTTTGCTTTAGGAATTAAGTTACATTTGTTAATGTAATATTACTAATCCATTTGCAAATTACATGAATTATAGTTAGTTTGGTTTCAAATGGGTATGAGCTGGGCTTGTGGAGTGATAAAAGGTTTTATGTAGAGATAACTGTAAAAAGAAAACTAGGAGCTTATTAATTTCGAAATACTTTAATTTTTGTACATTGCTAGTTGGGGCCTGTAGTTTCACCGCATAAGTTTCAATCTCGTGGGAATATTGGGATTAAAGTAGTTATTCCTAGTTATAAACCAAATTGTGCCAAAATTTCGTCCAAATCCGTTCAGTAGTGTTTGCCTGAAAGAGTAACAAACATTCATTCATACATTCACACAACATACATTCTTGCAAACATTCACAATTATTTATTATTATAATAAACCTTAGGTTGATACGCAACTTGGCTACATTATTGTAGCTAAGAATAGTATTTTAATTATGTCCAGCAAATAAGATTTATTTCAAATAAAAACTAACCACGACTCTTCTCTCATTAAAACCTCAGGCATGTAATTAAAATGAAATCTCTTACAAAAGTATAAGTAAAGCAATTCAAAGTATTTGTCGGCCTGAACTTCACCTTCAGTGGCAGCACTCAGGACAAGTTCCATTAATTACCGTCTGCGGCTGAAATCGACGTTTGCGCTGAACGGCGCGGCGCGTGGCGCTCCCACTCTGTAGTTTTGTAAGTACTGCACAGAAAACTTTAAGTAAAAGTTTTATAATATTTTTTATATTTTATTTCACACTTATTTTTATTTTAATATTATGGTGCATATATATTTACGTATGTTTGCACAGTGGTTCACCTCTCAGGTAGTGGACTCGAATCTGGGAAAATATATATAATGTACCCGTGATAGTACATATAGTGGTGTTTGTTTTGTCCACTTCATTGATAAAAAACAAACACGTAATTGCGTTTCTCTGTAAAAAAAGAGAACGAAAGTTTCATTTAAATATGTTCTAGATATACAAAATAAGACTTAATTATCTGTATACAATAATTAAGTCAAGCAATACACCAGAAACAAGGACAAACTGCGAGCCCCTTTTCACCGACTTCAAAAGGTTCAAAATCAAAATCAAAATCAAAGCATTTATTTCAAATAAACCAGTTACAGGCACTTTTGAATTGTCAGAAGGTCGGTCAGTCAATAAGATGAAGCTAGTCGCCCATTCCAAAGAGTAGGTACCTATGGAGAAGAACGGGCAAGAAACTCCATGGACACTCTTTTAAATTCTCAAGCTATTGTTACAAATATTTGATTACATCATTCATGTTGAAATCAACCGTGTGAGAACGATGCAGAAATAAATTGTACGCCGAGAGCGTCCATTATGAAAACAACAAAAATCAATTCAGAAATTAAAATACGCCGTGGCAGCTAAGAGATGACCAGTCCCTCCGACGGCGTCCGTTCACGAACATGACGAATGGATCAGCATCATTCAGCTCAACCATATTCAAGGGAACCTAATGACCCAACACACACGCCACCATCAGCGAGACATTTGAGTGAGCATGACATACTCTCAACAGCCAGAGCACTATCAAGTCAATAAAAAAGACTAACCCAACAAAAAAATGCCTTACAGCACATTGGTACATTGTGCTCACACGTTTGCCATGCAATTTTATAACTCTTTTTTGGGCTTGGTATAACTTTTTATAACAAGATACCCTCTGCTTTGCTAGACTTGCCTTACAATGCATTTAGAGCAAAAATCAAATCAAAGCTTTGTTCAAAGGCATATTATTCCGTAAATGATTATTTAAATGATAAGAATAGCTGGTCGCTCTGATTAACTCAGGACAATGTTTTGTGTTCTTTCTCCGGAATTAACTTACTGACACGTTATATGAGTTCATATAATTCACTTTTTTTACAATACATAAATAAACTTAAGTATCGCCGTCATGCCCTTTATGCCTGGGTCTTTTATTGAAGTAACAAGTTATTGGTTATTTACATTTTCATTTAAATATATATATATTGTTTTGCTTTGCTGGTATTTTGGCGTGGTAGCTGGCATATGGTCAATAATTTCATTGTTATTGTATTTTCTTATGTTCACCACTATACATAGTATTGTATAAAGTCATGTGTTTTTTTAAATAAACAGGCAGCTGTGCTGCTGGGGAGTTTCTTCCGCCACTTCTTCTTCCCAGCGAAAGCACTAGGAAGTGTCGATGGGCGGGCGTTTTGGGGGACTGTCTTATATAATATCGTTCAAAAAGTGCTGACTCCCAGCCTAAATTAAATAAATTACTTTTGATTTTGATTTTGTAAAACGAAAGAAACTATGATGATGATGATGATGTTCCCGACCGATTTCGGCCACGGCGACCACTTCGACTCCTAGCCGATGATTTGGCGCTCATGCGCCCGAAGATGGCTTAGTAGCCTATTTTGGCGGCGAAACTTAAGAAACTATATATAGAGTCATAATTAAGAGCCTTTATTAAGAGTCTTACATTCAACGTCACCTACTTAGCACATTCCGTGGCAGATCAAGAGTCACGTGCCAGGCACTTGCTGGTCAGCTCCTATGAAGAACATATACCATTTCACATTCCGTGGCAGATCAAGAGTCACTCTCCAGGCACTTGCTGGTCAGCTCCTATGAAGAACATATACCATTTCACATTCCGTGGCAGATCAAGAGCCACGCGCCAGGCACTTGCTGGTCAGCTCCTATGAAGAACATATACCATTTCACATTCCGTGGCAGATCAAGAGCCACGCGCTAGGCACTTGCTGGTCAGCTCCTATGAAGAACATATACCATTTCACATTCCGTGGCAGATCAAGAGTCACGCGCCAGGCACTTGCTGGTCAGCTCCTATGAAGAACATATACCATTTCACATTCCGTGGCAGATCAAGAGCCACGCGCTAGGCACTTGCTGGTCAGCTCCTATGAAGAACATATACCATTTCACATTCCGTGGCAGATCAAGAGCCACGCGCCAGGCACTTGCTGGTCAGCTCCTATGAAGAACATATACCATTTCACATTCCGTGGCAGATCAAGAGCCATGCGCCAGGCACTTGCTGGTCAGCTCCTATGAAGAACATATACCATTTCACATTCCGTGGCAGATCAAGAGCCACGCGCTAGGCACTTGCTGGTCAGCTCCTATGAAGAACATATACGATTTCACATTCCGTGGCAGATCAAGAGTCACTCGCCAGGCACTTGCTGGTCAGCTCCTATGAAGAACATATACGATTTCACATTCCGTGGCAGATCAAGAGTCACTCGCCAGGCACTTGCTGGTCAGCTCCTATGAAGAACATATACCATTTCACATTCCGTGGCAGATCAAGCGTCACTCTCCAGGCACTTGCTGGTCAGCTCCTATGAAGAACATATACCATTTCACATTCCGTGGCAGATCAAGCGTCACTCGCCAGGCACTTGCTGGTCAGCTCCTATGAAGAACATATACCATTTCACATTCCGTGGCAGATCAAGAGTCACTCGCCAGGTACTTGCTGGTCAGCTCCTATGAAGAACATATACCATTTCACATTCCGTGGCAGATCAAGAGTCACTCGCCAGGCACTTGCTGGTCAGCTCCTATGAAGAACATATACCATTTCACATTCCGTGGCAGATCAAGAGTCACTCGCCAGGTACTTGCTGGTCAGCTCCTATGAAGAACATATACCATTTCACATTCCGTGGCAGATCAAGAGTCACTCGCCAGGCACTTGCTGGTCAGCTCCTATGAAGAACATATACCATTTCAGACACACCACTCCAGATATCTATTCGACGTCTGTAATGAAATAAAAAACCAAAAAAAAAAAAAACCTTTTCATTCACTTGAATTATTAGTTTTTATGGTTCTATTCCTAAAGGGTGCAAAGGCGAACCTATTACTAAGGTTTGCAGTTAGTCCGTCCATCTGTCTATTCCGTTCGTTCGTCTGTCCAGGTGCTGCTGCTGCTTTTAAGGGTTCCGTGGACAACTAGGAAACTTTACAGTTTTGCCAAGTCTGTCTGTGTGTCTGTCTATCTGTCTGTTCGTCCATCCCTTTGTAACCTTAGTGACCGTTAGCACTAGAAAAAACTGAAATTTGGTACCAATATGTGCATAATTATATTAATCACGACGACAAAATGGAGAAAAACTGTTTTTTAAACTGTGTTTTTATCGTAATAAAACAGTTTTTTACTCATCCCACTTCCACAAATCAAATTCCGCTATCCTGTAACATCTAAGTAAATAATTTCGCCACCCTTAAGTCTATGAGAATGTGTTTTTGTTTATTATTTCTAAAGATAGGTGTACGTATTTTAATGAAATTTAATATCCGCTTATATTCAAAAGAACGGATCTAATAAAATACATCGTTTATCTAACGATGTATCGTCTTAATATTCCACCTAACATGTCATATTATATATTATGTAGACATGCTATTTCAAAATGTCATGGCAACATTTATCTAATGGCGTCGACTCCGTCCCGACTCAGTGGGAATGGAGAATATTTACAGTACTTATCTTGATCAGAGCGACACGGTCGTGTTGCTGAGGAGATGGTGAACGTAAGTAATTGGTTCTAAAGCCTTTGTATTTTTACCCGACTGCCGAAGAAGGGACGGTAATGTATTTTACAAATGATTATTTAATTTTGTTCCTTCCAAATCCAAAGACAAACACTATTTAATTCACGTACGATTTAATTCAGTTGACTTCTGAATAAATATAATGAGGTCACGACTTGACACTGTTCTCTTGTGATACGCCCGGCGCGTGACGTTAGTGTCTGGTCGTTTATCACTGGAGCAATGGATCCATTGCTTGTACTTACTGAAATGTGACAATCTAGGGACTGTTATTGATAGATAATCATTTGGTATGTCATGATATTGCTTTTAATGTAATGACCAGAATCAATCATAATAATGTTGTGGAGAAATGTTAAGAAAAGAAAGCAAAAGTATCTATTGGGGTTGGCGTGGGCTGCTCACTAACTAAACTAAATACACGCATAGAATGATAAAAAAACGGCCAAGTGCGACTCGTACTCGCGCACGAAGAGTTCCGTACCATTACCTACATATACATATAATGACGACGTTCAGCGACGGCGGAGCGGTAGGGTCGTCACCATCTTGGTGTGGTGGTAAGGGCTCCATTTCTGGGTGAAGTATTGAATTAAAGTTAAATTATTTTCTTGAAACCACATTTCACTGTCTCAATTGAACTGCTTCGTAAGAAAACTACCTCTATAACACATACATGAGTTGGTTCTTCTGTAGTGCCACTGCGTCTTCACATAATAGTTCAAAGGAGAATTTTTATAGCAAAGTATAAAACTCCTTTATTGCAGACATAACGTTTTTACTATGTTAAATTAATGTAGATTTAGTTTTAATGGCAGACTGTCTCTCACATTTCAGAGTTTTTGTACCCAAACCAACATATCTTCATGGCAATCACTGGCATTAGAAAAATACTATTTAGTAACAAACTTGTTTCCACTTGTTTTGTTAATAAGGTTACGTTTTAAAGCAAACTGTTTCTTAATGTGTGACTTCCTGATACATACTGATACTTTATGATTATTTTGTAACCAAAATCTCATGTTAAAGTAAATGTGTATATTCTGCAAAAAGTGAAAGTTTATAGTCCTTTTGGGTTCTCCAAAGATAGTGTCGATACACAGATTTACTGACACCAAGGACTGATAAGAGGGGTCTTCTGTAGTTGTGTACTTTACGAGCTTCGGGCCTTTTGGTGGTCATAATCTTTAATAAAATGTTGAACTTAGTCATAACCTACATCCGCAAGTTATTACCACGGTTTCGTTTCTATTATCATATAAAATTGCTGCTGTAGTCGTCTTGCTAGTAAAATCCAAAAACACAGAACAGTATTTTATCTGCGTTATGAGGTGCTTACATCATAAAGAATCATTTAATTTTGAATACCATGACAGTCAATATTTATTAATCTAGCCCCGATCGTAGCAAGGTCATTTATAATTGTGTCTCAAACTTTTGTTGGTTGGTTTAACCTTTAGGGCCCTTGAAATGGTTATGTCACTAATAAAGTTTATTTGAATATAACATTTGAAGTGTTTGTTTGTCTCAGTCAAACAACGCAACAAAATAGAAGCTAAAAGTTTAAGTTACATGCTTACAGTGAGATACGTTTTTACATAAATAAGGTTTGTCCATTGTATGCAATGGAATATAGACGTACAGTAATGGCGCGTAAGTTTCCGTATGCGGCGGCAACCGCTATAGCTGTGGCATTATTTGTAAACGCCTTTGTTCTACTATTTTTATATTGAAACATATTTTAAAATTGCAAATTTTTCAGTGAAATAACTTTTAGGCGAAGAAAATGTATTATGATAGCTTGACATGTTTCTATACAAAACTGTCAAACGTAATAATTGGCAACATTGATCAAATCTGACACGACCTTAAAACATAAATACCATTTCTTTATTTTCATATCTTGAAGTTTAATATATTTTTTTCATTTTTCTTATTTTTGAAAAATTAAATGTTGGCAGTTCTACAGTTTTATATTATCACAGACTTTTTGGCGGGAAGTCGACCTGAGCGGCAGCTTTAAATTTTCTATTTAAATAAAAGTTAATTTTCCTTGCCTTTCCTATCATAAACGTCTGAAAAGTAAAAATAAACCAAAATGGGCCCTCCTAGTGATGGGGAGGACCCTGGGGACGGAAAAAAGAAACGGAAATACGACAATGTTTTCTCCAGCCCAAGCAACCAGCAAGATAAGTACAAAATATTTACCAAACCCAATTACAAAAGACAATTCCTAGAAAGCAGTACTGGTGATTTCACAGTATTTGTTCAATCAACCGAACAAGAAAAACTAGGCAACAGAAATCCGATATCACTTACGAAACTATTTACAGAAAATGTTAAGGGCATTACTGGTGTCCACCGTGTCAATGCGCACAAAATTGGAGGCTCTTTTAGGAAAGCCATACCAGCTAATTATTTTCTTAAAATGGATGAATTTTTATTAAAAAATAAAATGAAGGCATTCATACCGTCACACTTAACTGAGAAAATAGGTATTATAAAATATGTACCTAAAGACATGTCCAACGAAGAAATTTATAAAAATATCACGTGTGATGTCGAAGTTATATCTATCAAAAGATTCATGAAAAAGATAGATAACATACTAACCCCGTTGACCACAGTTGCCGTAACCTTTGCCACTACAACATTGCCACAACATGCTTACATTCAATTATTTCGTTATCCTGTACATCAATATATACCTCCAGTCTTACAATGTTTTAAATGTCTTAAGTTTAACCACTCGGCCAAGGTTTGCAGAAGTCCTCAGCAGATGTGCTCCTCATGTGGTGGAAATCACTCTTATAAAGAATGTGATGTGGAAGAAATAACTTGTATTAATTGTGGTGGATTTCATTTAGCAATATCCAGAGATTGTCCAATAAAAAAACAGAAAATAGATGAAAATATGAAGAAATATACTCAGCAAAACTATGCCACTGTGGTGAGTTCTCCACCATCTAATGATTTGAAAGCCTATCCACCTCTGAATGTAAATAATGTAAAGAAGTCTTTAGATGTAGATACAATTGTCAACAATGACATTATCCTAAATGCTATTGTAAAATCATTATTGGCCCTAGGTAATAACAAAAATAAAGAACCTTTAACAGCTAAGAAAATAAAAGAAATATTTATATCAAACTTAGTTTAATGGAGGATTATTTACATATAGTTCAGTTTAATATACAAAGTTTACAGAGCAAGAAAACATTGTTACATAAATTACTTAAAGATAAGAAAATAGACATTTGTTTACTTAATGAAACTTGGCTTAGTAATAAATCTATTATCCCTTATATTCCAAATTACAATTTTATTTACAAGAACTCTGCAAATAGATGCAATGGTGTAGGTATTTTAATTAAACATGGGTTGAAATATTCTGTATTGAACACTAACTTTCATGAAAATATCCAAAACATAGCCATAAATTTTGAGACAAAGTCGGGGAATATCAGTATACTTTGTGTATATTGTCCACCTAAAAGTGGCAGATTTAATACTAATAAACTTAGGCATATTTTTAACAATATTCCCAAACCTTGCATAATTATGGGTGACTTTAATGCACATCATATCAGTTTTGGTTGCAATAGCAATAATAATAGAGGAAATAATATATATAACTTAATTGATGACTTAGATTTTTGCATATTAAATGATGGTACTCCAACAACATGTCCATATCCCAACAGGCAGGCTTCTGCAATAGATGTCACTCTTGTTAGTCCTTCAATTGCTCATTTGTGTAATTGGCAGGTTCAAGATGATCCTTTAGGCAGCTACCACTATCCAGTTTCCCTCTATGTAAATATTCAACCATGCATGTATGAAGTAGGTCCTGTGGAAGAAAGATTTATTTATAGTAAAGCTAACTGGTCTGAATTTTATGCTCTATCTGAAAATTTGTTTTCCAATTTAACCATTGATTCTGAAGATTGCCTAGAATTGTATAATCGTTTTGTAAATACTTTAAATGATTTAAGAGATATAACTATTCCTAAGAGTAAGAGAAAAAATAGTAATGTTGTTCGTAGAAAACCTGCCCCATGGTGGAATGCAAAGTGTGAGGTAGCCGTGAATGCATCTAAACAAGCTTTAAAGCAATATAAGTCATGTCCAACTATAGCTAATTTTATAGAATATAAAAAACTAGATGCTCAAAAGAAAAGAATTATTAAAATTGAGAGCTCAGAGTCATGGAAAAATTTGTGTAGCAGCTTTAATAGAATGACTCCAGTTTCAAGGATTTGGGATTATGTCAAAAAATTTAAGAGAATTGGAAATAGTAGTCACAATAAGAACTTTGATGATACATGGATTCCAACTTTTCTAGATAATCTATCAGACAACCACAGCTTCAATGTAGACAGGTTGTTATCATTGTTTCATAGTGCTCAAGAAAATGCAGCTAATTCTTTTCTTAATAAACCTTTTTCTTTTAACGAAATGACTGCTTCATTACAAAGTAGAAAGGATACTACACCAGGCTTAGATAATTTACCCTATTTACTTATTAAAAGGTTACATCCAAATGCTCAAAAAATACTACTTTGTATATATAACAAACTTTGGCAAAGTCATATTATACCAAAATCCTGGAAAACTCAATGTGTCATTCCAATATTAAAGCTAAATAAACCTATAAACACTGCTTCTTCATACAGGCCTATATCGCTATCTTCATGTTTGGGTAAGTTATTTGAA
This sequence comes from Sesamia nonagrioides, assembly GCA_017933935.1. Taxonomy (NCBI): domain Eukaryota; kingdom Metazoa; phylum Arthropoda; class Insecta; order Lepidoptera; family Noctuidae; genus Sesamia; species Sesamia nonagrioides. Next base: position 43,749 of record JADWQK010000061.1, read on the forward strand.
AATATGCTTAAGCTACGTTTGGAATACTTTTCAGAAAGTAATAATTTAATTCCTGAAATTCAGCATGGTTTTAGAAAAGGTAAAAGTTGCTCTGAAAGCTTTGTCTCTGATTCATGACATTAAACAAGTCAAACTCAGTAATTCTAACATGGTTTGTGTTTTCTTAGATGTTAAAGGTGCTTTCGATAATGTAAATATAGAACAGCTTATTGAAGTTTTATGTGACATTGGCATTCCAGGAAGTACTTTGAAATGGTTATTTGAATTTTTAAGTAATCGAACTATTTTTGTAAAGTACAATAATAAACTGCATGGCCCTAGATTTGCTAATAAAGGAACTATGCAAGGTGCTACTTTGTCGCCCTTGCTGTACAATCTATATACTTCAGAGATTTTGAAATATGTCAATACTGAAATGGTCAACATCTTACAATTTGCAGATGATTTACTATTATATAGTATAAATCAAAATATAGATTTAGCTAAAAATAACATAAATAATGCTTTAAACCAATTGTATAGATATTATCATAACAAACTTAAATTAGAAGTGAGTCCAGAAAAGAGTTCACTTTTAATATTCAGTAAAGAAAATACAGTAATGAAAATTTATTATAATAACACAGAAATTCCCATTGTTGACCACCATAAATTTTTGGGTGTAGTAATAGATTCACATTTAAAATTTGATAAACATATAGACTATATTAGTAAGAAGGCTATGAAAAGTATAAATATCTTACGCCATTTAGCAGGTACTTACTGGGGATCAGACCCCAAAACTATGAGTATGTTGTATAAGAGCATAGTCAGAAGCCACTTTGACTACAGTAGCTTGGCTTACTTAAATGCTAATAATTCCTACCTCCACAAACTGGATGTAATACAAAACATAGGGTTAAGGCTAATTTGTGGAGCAATGCGCTCTACTCCTATAAACTCATTAGAAGTGGAAACTTGCATACCTCCTTTGTTCCTTAGAAGGCTTCAACTAGCAGAAAGATTCTTTTTAAAGTTAGTATCTTCAGATAATCCTCTCAACACTAAACTTCACAACATGAGAGAGGCTATGCACTTCATGCCCATGCCTACTATATCTCCTCAGTCACTTCTTTCTGGAACTGAAATTATAACTATTTATAGTCATGTTAAAAGTAAAACGCAAGATGTACATAAATGTAAGAAATGGCCAATTTATGAATGCTCATATAACAGTCTCATAAACTATGATAGAAATAAGTTTCATTTAGATTTAATAAAAAATAAAACAGATTTCTTAGAATTCAAACATAAAAGACCTGATTGTTATTTTATATATACAGACGGATCTAAAAAAGAACAAAATGTAAGAGCAGCCTTTTATGATCCACAAGCCAATTACAGTGAAAGCATTCAGTTAAATAGCAATTTTAGTATTTTTTCTGCAGAAAGCTATGCTATCCTTAAATGTCTAATGTATATAACTAGTAGTGTAAGTAATGTAAATATTGTTTTAGCCACTGATGCTAAAAGCGTTTTAAGTTCATTGTTTTATGGACTTCGGTCCTACAAAACTAACTACATTTTATTTAAAATATGTACTCTCATAGAAAATTTACACAACAGGGGCATTAATATAGAATTTATATGGGTTCCCTCCCACAGTGGTATAGATGGTAATGAGATTGCTGATACTATAACACATACAGATTCTAATCGAGATGACAGTCAATCACAGCGAGTACCATTCTCCGATTACTATGTTTACTTCAAAACCAATTTGCGAAAGCTTTGGAAAGAGCACTGGGACACTACAGTTGAGACCAAAGGAAACTGGTATGCTGAGGTGCAGAAAAACTTACCAATAAGACCGTGGTATGATAAACTTGACGCAAAAAGAAGCCGGAAATTCATAACGATTATATCAAGAATGCGGCTTGGTCATTGCCTTGTTCCTACACATCTCCATCGAATCAATATCTATCAGAACAGTCACTGTAAGCATTGTCCTGAGGAATCTTCCGATTTGCAACATCTTGTTTTCTGTTGCCCAAAATTCAACAACCAGCGACAGCTACTCTTCCAAGAAATAACTGACACTGACAATAGTGAGAGTGATAGTGACAGTACTCGTCCAGCAATACATATTAATTTACCCCGCCACGTCAAAGATTTATTAAATAGACCGCAGTTTTTTGTTCATCTCTTTAAATTCATTACAACAACAATAGAAAAAATTTAGCTTAATTTGTTTGTTTATTTGTAAAAGTTTAGTCATTTATTTTAGAAATTAACTTAATTTTAATATTCATTGTTATCCCTCGTATTATTGTCTGTATAGTTTGTAAGATTCCATTTTTTGTTGCTTTTGTATTAGGGTTTATATTATAATGTATACGGCTAAAGGACTTTGAATCCAGGTCAGAAATAAATTAAAAAAAAAAAAATATTATCACATATACACATCTATATATCACATATATTCATTTAATTTTTGTATGGCCCTATTTTGTATGGCCCTAAAACGTAAAGAATGTCTGTGTAAATGCATATTGAGAAGTAGAGCTTGGGCTAAAATTAAAGTGTTATTCAGCTTTTGTAGAGATGAGATGTAAATAAAAGGAGTAAACAAACTAAGATAACGGTGACTCAAACGTCAGCAGCATCAATAAGTAGCCCTATCTACTAAAGGTGAAACTACAAACGTCAGCAGCGTCAATAAGTAGCCCTATCTACTAAAGGTGAAACTACAAACGTTAGCAGCATCAATAAGTAGCCCTATCTACTAAAGGTGAAACTACAAACGTCAGCAGCATCAATAAGTAGCCCTATCTACTAAAGGTGAAACTACAAACGTCAGCAGCGTCAATAAGTAGCCCTATCTACTAAAGGTGAAACTACAAACGTCAGCAGCGTCAATAAGTAGCCCTATCTACTAAAGGTGAAACTACAAACGTCAGCAGCATCAATAAGTAGCCCTATCTACTAAAAGTGAAACTACAAAGTAATGGTTGGTGATTTCAAAGTACTTTTAGATTGTGTTGTTCACAAACTAAACTAATTTTAAATTATGTGAATCTTTTTCTTTCCATTCCGGCAAGATAAGGATAGAAGATAAAATTTTAATTTAATCCTTTAAGACAGTTTAGACGCGATAATAAACATGGCGACTAAAAATACGGCACTTTACGTCAGGAGCGCACTAATTTGACAGGTTTAAACTGAAATTTTATCTTCTGTCCTTTTGTCAAAGCAATGGAAAAAAAATGCACATAACTTAAAATTATTTTAGTTAATGAACAACAGAATCGGCGCCAGTGCAAGGTTCACTGGTAATTGTGTACTTAATTCGCACTAGCTAAATCACATTATTTTCCTATTTACTTGAATAGTCATTGAAAATAGGCATCAAAACAATATGATTTAATATTTAAGACTTAAAATTACAAAAAAAAACCTGATTAAGTGGCTTAGTGTTGAAAAATTATCCCGTTTTCAATCGAAATCAACCCAATACTATTCTTTGTTACAGATTGCCTCCATCTCCAACTATACCGTGACCCAAAGGATCGCTATAAGAAAGGCCAGACGAAGGCTTCTCTCTCGCTCCAACACTTTCTAGGCTTTGAGTCAGGCTTCACTCTAGACAAGGAGTCCAACACTATTGCTATTATATGCCAAGACGTCACAGTGGTGCTAGCCTTTGAGACAAGAGAGAGACTAATAGCCTGGCAAGTGAAGGTGGGGGGACAGCTCGGCTCTTCCAAAGAGTTCCTGGTGATGATTGGAGGAGGTGGCTCGAGAAAGCTTCCCGCTGGTCCTGCCAGGATGCACCTTCAAGGGAGGAGGTTTGCGCTGACGAGTGGAGTACCACCGCGTTTGCTGGGATTGTGGGAGTTAGCGCATTTAAGGTGAGATGCACTTAATTTTTATCGGAATCCGAATAGAATCAGTCCTCAACGGTCGTTGAAGTTTTTTATTAGTTGACGTTATGACGTTTTTTGTTCATAAATCAATGCCAAATAAAGGAATAACATTCCAAGTGCTCGTTAACTGTATAACAGTCAATGTTATGTTCGTAATCTTATTATCCTACCCTTTATAATATTTTGACCTAGATATGAAAACTTATGACACCTCAAATTAATTTGTGCAAGTTTATTGAATTCGTGTATGATAGTTGATGTGTGTGATGTGAGTGATGCGAAAACAATACTGCGACATGAACTCTCATAGATGGAGAGTTATTCCGAATAAAATAGAGTAATAAAGTGAACCGTAAAACAACATCGGAAGATATAATCGTGACAGTAAAGCAGGTTTATGTGATCTTTAAGACCGTCCCAGGGGAGTGAAAAAACCGAGGCGACGCCATGTGAAATTATTTGACACTTATGACGATGAAAACAAAGCTATGCGTTAAATTTCGTCACTTTATTTGCATCAGCAATCTAAACCAGTAGCCAACGAAAGTTGTTTGGTACAGTTACTTTCTCACGATGTCCAAATTAGGACAAAACCTAAAAAAAAATCATTTATGTTACTAAACATTACAGTGTTTAGATAAAATTCAATTCATTTTTATGTTTGTTAGTTCCACCAATTGTGTTGCTGCTGTCAGCTATTTAACATTTTAATATCGTATATCTAGGACGATAGATAACGTATTAAAGCGCGTGACGACTTTATGCAGTCGGGCTCGTGGACGCCAACCAACGTTAATGGCCGCCACTTCCGGCCGCCATCTTGTGGAGTGATGCGCGAACTAGGGCTGCCACGGTGCGGAAATACGCTCGTTGGGAAACATTTTTTGAAGGAAATGATGTATCAAGTAGATCTTAGAAGCAGGGATTACAATTAAACCCGAAACTTGAGGGATAATAAAAATATACAAGCGGTATTTTTTATATAAAGTTATCTTTAATGTGCAGAATTCTTATTTTTAAGTAAACATTCTAACTTTATTGGCAACTCGAGACATACATTAAAGTTAAGTAAATAAGTTCAAATCCCAGAAGACAGCCCATGTCCGATACAATCACTCAGATAGACAGCTAGTATTCACAGGAGACATACACAAAAATTATCTTTCAAAACTTTTAAGAAACGCAAGTCACAAAGAAAAGCAATAGAACTCACAATGTATGAAAATCTATTCAATAACTGAATGTCCGTTGGTTTCCGCAAAGACAGTATGTTAGTTCACAAATGCACATGAGTTGCTTAACTGCACTTTGCGACACACTGCACCAGCAACTAAATCTGCACTTTGTCCAAGTGTGAAAGAGACAACGCCACCCTATGCCGTGTGGTAAAAAGAGAGTGCAAAGCAGTTATGTCATAAAGCGCTTGATAATTCATGCCGAAGTTACCGAAAGTATATAATACTAGCTGTTGCCCGCGACTCCGTCCGCGTGGACTTAAGTTTTCAGCGTTCAGAGCTCAGTTGATATAAAATAAGCGCCTGATAAAATAATGGGAGCAATATGTACGTCTGCATTACCTCACGTTATCGCAAATATTTTTGTTACTGCTCTTCCCCAATTGGTCACAGCGGGTTGTTATATAGCCTAAGTCCTTTCTCAAGAAAAATCGCACCAAATTTCGTTACAATCGGTTCAGTAGTTTTGGCGTGAAAGCCGGACAGACACACAGACAGACAATGATACTTTCGCATTTATAATATTAGAATGGATTTTCTGAATTTTATTAATGGGTGATGACTCCTTATAAGCTTGTGGGTCATGGATGGGTAATTTCATTGAAATTCGAAAATCGGGATTCATAATTATGTTGTTCCGCGTTGTTATATTTCAACCGATAAACATCGCTTATATTGAGAGAATTAAGTTATCGAAAGCAATTATATCGATCGGAAGTTTAAAAGGTTCATATTCAGAATTTGTTTAATAGTTGTATAGATTATAAATGTGATGATTCGTGAGATGATATTGACTCGTGTATGTAAAAAATATTCCAATTTTATGAAAGTCCTTATTCGTTCAAGACGTTATCTACTAACTAAGTTTAGTAAGCTGTAAGTTTATATATATTCAAAACTTTATTTTGTCACATGCAGGCGCTATGGCGTGGTGGAGGGCAGGTTTTGCTTCGAAGGGGGTTCCCACTGTGGCAAGGGTGAAGGCCTACACATGCTGATCACTGACCAAGCACAAGACATTACTGATGCATTTGACATGGCGGCTCAGGGAACGCTGCAAAGGACACCGGTGGCTTCCAGAAAAAACACAGGTAACATTTTATACTTGAAGCTTATTTGAAGATGTAGTCAAAAAGTTATTTGGTAAGACGAAAGCGGCTAATTTGTGAATTTCTTTGCAGGAAACAAAACCCGTCCCAGCACACGGCTATCAGACTTCAACTCAACAGAACAATCAATCCCAGATACAGCTAGTGCATTGTACGAAGAAAACTTCTATGGAGAAGACTGCGGGGGACTTTCACCCTACTGGCCATCCGATGAAAGACAAGTTTTTGACGACGATGTAGAAGTTGGTGCGAGGCCACCTTGGACGGGAGCCGATCAAGTTACCTTAGAACGTTGTAATAACTGCCTCACTAAACTTGGTGCGATATCTCGTTCATCAACAGTGGCACTTACTTCTGGCAATATATTCAACCCTGCATGGACGATGGAAGCTGTTCCTGAAAGCAGTTCTGATAACTCCTCAAATAGCACAGAGTATTTAACGCCGAGAGCGATTAAGAAGAGTCTAGAAGCATGTCAGTGTAAAGAAAAACCCCCAGAGAGACCACCAAAGCCTGCTCGTCTCGATCAAAAGAAGCCGCCAGCACCGCTGCCAGTACAAGTTTGCTCGTGCTCTCTAAATGATAATAATTACCCAACAAATAACCCTAAAGTAGGACCTTACGAAAATTATGACGTTCCTAAAACTACACACACTGAAGTAAGTATTTATTAATCTAATTCACACACAATCAAAGTTAGAAATTATCTTCTTTGAGACATTTAAGTTTATTTTATCACTCTAAACAAGACATTGTTACAGATTGATCCTTCAGAACATTACGACACTCCAAAAAGAATAAAACAGGCGCTAGTAGATGACCTCTTCAAAGTAACAAACAGCTCAGCCCCCGGATCCTTAGTACTAAAAAAGAATTGTGGATGTATACTAAAGTTTGCTTCAAAAAAGAAACCAGTCATTGTAGAATGTGAAGAAATCATTCAACCTGTAGAGTGTCCCTGCCAAAAGGTTACAAATTGGGCGAACAACCTAATAAGTCTACCGTACTGTAAAAGAACTAGTGAACACGTAAATACTGAAGTTCTAACGCATCAAAAGTCAGAAGAAATGGCGCTATACGCTACCATTGATGTTTCAAGAAAAACTAATAGACAAAGTGCAGTAAGTGCTGATAAAGAAAATACTAATGAATATCCCAACGAAAAACAATTTACAAATTATGAGAATATTGAACCGAAGGAAGTGGATAAATTCGAAGGACCTTACGTAAACTACGAAAATCTAGAATTCGCTTTATCACTGGAATATTACGAAAATGCTAAAGATTTGCTAAAGAGGGCGGGAGTAACTCAGAACGAGTTAGATGCTCTTAGTGCAAACATAGATCTTGCTGTTAATTCAATCCCAAAGAAACCTAAACTATGCACAAAATGTGGACACTCGCAAACTGCTCTAAACAAACAAGACTCGAAGAAGAATCGAAATAACGAATACTTATTAATGGAACCTACCAATGAACCGAAACATGAATACTGCACTAAAACGTTAGGGCCTAATCCAGGATATACGCCGATGTCTCCAAATCCAAACTGGTCACAGAGTTTGAAGCATCCTATGCACAAGCATAGAGTAGAGATAGAAAAATCTTTAAGCATACCGACGTTAACTAGCAATGAAAGCAGAATATCAATCTTCGGAGCAGGACACATCAACAACAAAGAATCACTACAAAAAAGATCAGGTTCAGTAGACTCTGCAAGACTTCTGGAAGACTTGAAAGAATTTGATAGCAGCATAGGAAGCCACGCAACATCATCTTCACTTGAAACGTTAAGGAATCTGGCTATAGAAAATAGAAGAACCTCGTCACCATGTGAGAACGAGACTGAATGCTACGACTGTTGTAAGTCGTCGGGATCTGAGAACAAAACTTCGGAAGAGAGCTCTGCCAAAGAGATACCACACTTGAGAAACAAACTCATGGACAATGCACAGATTAAAAGATCCTCAAGCGTCCCTTGCAAGTCTGGCGGGAATAGGGACTCTTCAAGCTCAAATGATTCAGGAGTATCTAGTTGTTCTATGAAGCACGGTGGGCCAGACTTCAATGAATTTGAGATGCCATTGACCTCAGGACATTCACGGTACCACTACATGGTACATAAGAGGATGAGAGGAAATATGACAGGTTGTGTGCACTCTTCGCTGCCAAGGAAGTCGAAGTCATCTGATCCCCTCAGAGATATGTCGATGCAGCTACACAAAGCTGCTGTGCCGGCGAAATCGTCTTCGGCTGAGGCAGAAGTGCCGGTTCTACCTCCAAAGCAATTCAAAGGTATGTCAATTTAAGGAACTTGTATGTCAATATGCATTTAATACTAAGTGGAGATAGACACGTACGCAACGCTACGTTTATACTTAACCCTCAACTTCGACATAAAATACGTTTTAAAAGCTGCTGCCTAAATGCTATTTTTAAATATTAGTAAGTGTAATTGACTAGCCCGACTACGCGCCCTACGTTCGCTTTTTATTCTAAACAGAGGCCTAACTTAGGTTAACCCTTATATCACTAGTCTACTACTTATAACCACTAGTCAGTGAAAATACCGTCGAAATCGGTTCAGCCGTATTTGAAAAAGTAATAAATTGAATTGAATAAATTTGTTTTCGTTAGGTATTTATTTTTAAATTAATTCATCTTCGAGCCGATAATCCGCCAATGTTATGTAAGGGGAAACAAAGGGTGAAAAGGTGACAGCATCCGTGGCGTAGCGGTTGCGGACGCGGCCGCTGCGCAAGGTGGCGCGGGTTCAATCCCCGCACAGTGCAAGTATTTGTATGCATGAATATGAATATTTGCACTGGTCTGGTCGTGCCTTGGAAAGCACGTTAAGCCGTTGGTCCCGGTTGCCATACGAACATCTAGTGGCAGTCGTTACGGGTTGTTGGAGCCTTCAAAAGTCTAACAATTGGTCTAGTTGCAATCCTTCGATGTCGCCTTCGGGTTGTGGAGGTCAGACGGCAGTCGCTTCATGGAAAATGTCGAAGTTTAGCCATATCAGCAGTTGGACTAGTAAAGCGGATCCCAGACTCCAAAAGCTGAAAAGGCTTCGGATGCGACTGGGATTAACGCTGGGATGATGAATGATGATGTTATGTAAGGGGAAAATAAATAATAAGGTTTAAGTTATTCTAAATATTAAATGTTTGTGATGTGGCAGTACTCATTTAAATAAATAATAAACATTCATCCATGCATAAAAAACGATCATGTTTATAATATGTATAGGATTAGTGGAATGGATTGAATTTTGTATATACTTTTATATTAACAAACATTCAATAAAATGCTTATTGGTTTGGTTAACCTAACGGAAACGGCTTTACTGATTGTAACGGGACTACCATTGGCAGGTAGCTGCAGATATGTTCTGTGACTATTTCACCGCGATAATTAATTTAAACCTTACCTAACTTCTCAGGATTACATTATTACGGAATCAATCGGCAAATGTTATAAAGATAAACTTTTGGCATTACAACTAGACACTTCAATTCCATTTAGTCTTACTTATTGTCATTTTAATAGAAGACTTGTTGTGGGTGGAGACATACATGCAATTATTATTAAGTCACTGTATGACTACATTATTGCTAATTGAGTGATAGCCGAATATTGAATATCCTGACGTGAGGACTGTTTGTAGGAGTGATGGACACGCACAGCACGTCGAGCGGCACGTCCGACATGTCGGACTACATCGAGACCCTGTCGATGTCGTCATCACATTCCTCTTCGGACACAGGAATGAGGTAAGTATTGTGTACAAAGTTTAGTAATTACATTTTTCATTGTTGGTCTATCCCTACTAATATTATAAATGCGAAAGTAACCCTGTCTGTCTGTTTGTTACGCTTTCACGTCTAAACCACTGAATTGCTTTTATCAAAATTTGGTACAAAGATAGAGTTGACCTTGAGAAATAACATAGGATAGTTTAGATTCCGGACTTTTGAAGAGTTCTCTTGGAAACGCGATATAACCGAAATCCACGCGGGCTAAGTCGCGGGCGGGAAGCTAAATTTATCTACAAAATAAAGATTATCAACTTAATTTTAAATGTGTTACTGGGGTAACTCTTTTAACTGAATATTGATCTATAATAATACATAATGACATTAATTAAATATAATTATTGTATACTAGAAACACATGTTTACTATCACAAAGAACAAAGCCCACAATATTGTTCATTTATTCCACAGTGGAAATTAATATGCCAACCAATCTACTTTGGCCCAATTTCTAACACTGTTCAAAAACAATATGAAACCAATCATATATTATGTTCGAGTGTCGATATTAAAACAATTTCAATTTGCGTTTCTCTTGTTTGACTTGTGGTCATAAGTGAGATTGCTAAAAGTTCTTAGGTTCGATTCCATTCTGAGGCATAGTGTTACCTCGTCAAGGGCAATAGGATAATAGGTGTACTGTTACACCAAAAGCTACCCTTTAAGGGCATTTCATTATACCTGCTTATTGTGATGTGATATCTATATTTAATACTTACCTTTATCTTTTCACAGACTTAGCCGACAACCAACAAATACGCTGCGGCCGCGCTCGGGCAAGGAGTACCACAACATTGACCCCATTATCACCTCAATGTATAAAAATGGAAAGGACCTGGCCAACTACACGAATATTCCCTAAAGCATGTCTTTGTACTGTTGCGAGTTGTAAACCCGAGTTTAGATTGTTTGTTTAATACCTGAACCACACCTTCTGGTTGTTATGGCTTTGAAACCTTTCTGAACTGATTTTGTCAAAAGAGTCTGTTAAATACTGGTACAGAATAAACAACAGTGAAATATTAAATAAGAACATCCGGCATTATGTAGAATATATATAAAAATTAGCAAATAACTTCTATTTTATATATTCTTAAATGAAACTTGTCAACACTGACACCGCTAGTCTGTGGTTTACACTTTAGTCATATTGTTTTTATTCACCACAATATATGTACTTCTTCATATTGTTATTTACGCATTTGTTACCTATTTAGTAATACTTCACACGACAGTGTGTGCTCAAGTTATACCGTTTTGTTAGCCCTATTTATTATTTATCTACGCATATAAGACTGAATGTTTAAATTATCACCTAATTTATTTCAAAATAAAAACGAAATCTAATCTAGTCATCATCCGAAAATGTAATATTAAATGTAAAGTAAGTGTTTACGTGTAGCGTAAATGTAAAGCTGTAAAAATTTTGGATAATTTTTATTAAACAACGATTAATTTTTAAACAATTTATAGTCACTAGTTCATAACGTGCATTTTATACGAACTTTTACTGAGAATAGATTCGTTTGTATTGTGATATGTGAAGATTTTTCAATACTAAATATTTCAAAATTCGTAGTCAACTCTAGTTTAAAGATTTATCCATATTGAACAAAGATATTTATAAAGATTTCTGTAAATAAGTAATAAATTATACTTTATTATTTTTTTTTATTTATAATCAACTAGGTTAAAACAATCAACAACAACATTCTTTGCACCGTTTTCATTATAAAACCATTTACTCGATCGTGTCAAACGGTCTCAGTGATAAACACTTTCGTAGCACGCTACAAATTTCGTAGACCCACCGTAGCACTTGCTACGAACATCAACGGCTACATTATTATTTGACATACCACAATACAAACCATATTGATCGTGTACATTTGATATAATCCTACTAATACATTCGTTGCAGCAATAAGTATAAAATTCCAGAGAGTAGTGTTATCGGTTAAGATGTGACTTGTTCTACTGTAAGGGTCGTGTTAACGTTATGAAGCCATGAAACGAGCTTTTTATGTGCACTTGCTATGTGATTGGACTATCAAATGAAGAAAATATGATTGTTTGTATTAAACGTGACTTATACGTGTTATATTCAGACGTTTCTTTTTGCGTTTTATGTTTCCAATCACATATCAAGCTCTAGGCATGGGACTCGGCGTGCAATACCACAGGATGGCGTGTTTATGATATACCTATATATCTGTAGCATTTTCGCTAGCTCTTATACTACCCACATACCAGGCTGTATATCATCCTCGATCTAAATGTATACCTTATACATATTATGAATAAACATTATAGTAATTTGTAACAAAGACTTTTATTGAACCCAATTCCTGTCGCCAAATATGAATAAAACTCGAAAATATATAGGTTGTGCTTTATATTCATTCTTCTTAACAATCGCAACCACAAGCGTTCAAAAATCGCAATTCGACAAAATGGACCCTAATACAATCCTATTTACTGTCCACTGCTCCCAAATTGTCTCAAATTCAATTCAACCACAAATTGCGACTTTGATTCTGTGCCAAAAGAATTGACATACACTGATTGCACAAAACTCCTTTCTATTGTTACCTGCTATATAAGACGCAGTGGAAGCGCCCGACGATCGCTTGTGTGTTGAGAGGTTCGAGGCGCATATGTCAGTGGGATGCACATGGACCGTGACATCAGGACCCGAACACGGCACATCGGGTCGAGAGTGTGCAGATAGCCTCTTAGGAAGCTGACAGAGATTTTGTATTTTTTTCTTCTTTTAGCTTGGTGTTTTGCGTCGTGATGCTGTTTCCAAAACGTTATGTCTATTTGATTCACTTTCAAAGTTTTGGAATAATTATTATAATTCTTACTACATGCCGGTTTCCTCACGATGATTGCCTTCACTGTTTTGAGAAATTTGAGAGCAGTGGTGATGAAATAATTTATACAAAGTAAATCGCTTGATGGAGTACCTACAACTTGTAAATTACGCCGACAGCACTTAGAACCCGCATCGCAATTCCTGATTGTACTAACCATAACCTATGATCAAGTATTTCTTTTAACTCGGACCATCACATAATTTAACGACAACGTCTCAGGGCCGCAAGAACACAATAACGTACGTAATATATAATATTATTTCATAAATAAATAAAAACATCACAATTTCCCAGAATGAACAACATAAAATATCACCATTTTAAAAGCGGAACATAAATGGAATTATTCTTTGCTCAAACAACTGAAACGCCAAAGAAAATAAAATGTATTAAGAACGAATGCTACACAATACATAAGCAGTAAAGTGGAGAGAATAAAATAAATAAATGCTTATTTAAGTATGAAATGAACAGAGACATAAAAGAATATGGCGGATACTTGGGTTAACAAGTTCAGCAGGAATATAATATGCAACCTTGTGTTCAGTTGTAAAAGGAATGGATTTTATAATATTTTTTGGCTACAATTGAAGGCTTATAAATTGTATACAAAGTCATCGCTAGCAGTAGTAACTGCAGGTTGTATTTAGGTAATCAGTAGCACTGTACGTTCCGCCCTCATTAGTATTCATCTTTATCATGAAATCCAGGAGTAGGAAATGACTAGTCTCATTTTTGAACGAAATCTTCGAATCGAAACGTCTCGGTGATAGGCCATAACATCGGCTGCTGGCAGAAGTTACCACCCACCAAATAATGTCTTGCCAACAAGCGATTCGTAGTATTCCGGCACGATGTCTGGTGAAGCCGTAAGGGTCTGAGCAGTAATTGTGTTGCGATGTGTGCCGGGTACGATGCGCCAAATGTTATTGTGTCGGGAGTTTGGCGCAGCATTGTTGGTCGTGTTGGTCTTGGGTTTAACATTGCGTCACCTGGCCCAACTGCCGTCATCCTTCCTATTCCTAAGTTTTTTTAAGTGAATAGGCTTAATAAACTAGTGCGCTTTACCATCAACGATTACGTTACTGCTTACCATCAGGCGGGATTGCAGTCAAGTACTAGTTTATAATTATTAAAAAAAAAAACAACATCGATTATTCTGATCTTCTTCTTTGCATTCACTTTAGATTAGCCTCATATTCAAGGTACTTAGTTTAACTTTACTAGTAAACTAGCTGTTGCCGGCGACTCCGTCCAAGTGGACTTCAGTTAACAGCGCGCGGAGGTTCCCTTTCCCGTGAGAATACATACAGAAAAAAATTATAAAGAGTCAAGTTAATATAAAATAAGCGCCTGTTAAAATAATGGGAGCAATGTATATTTCCGCGTTCGCTCCCGTTTTCTGTTACTGCTCTGCTTCTATTGGTCATAGCGGGATGTTATATAGCCTATGTACTTTCTCAGGCTCTGCTTTTGTACCAAATTTCATTAATTGGCGTGAAAGCCGGACAGACAGACAGAGAGACAAATACTGTCGCATTTATAATATTAGTATGGATTGTGTCGTGCATCAGTATTATGTACTTTTAAAATATTTCCGAGAGCAGTATAAAAATTCCATCAAGCGCCGAACATTTCTGCGGCATTTCCCACTATCTCTAACTAGTTAGAGAAGAAAATTCCACAAAAAAACAATATCAAATTCCATCAATAAGAGGTCGGGTAACATCGTTTCAGGACAAAATGAACTCTCTCTGCGGGTAGTTGAAAAATGTTTCGTCAAAAAACTGTTATAAATTGCGCGCGAACTTTTCCTTCCCAGGAACATTTTTGGACGTATTATTTTTTTAATAATTTCCTGGGCGCGTTGTATTTGCATAGCATTAACATTACAATACAGCGGTTTATTGTGCTCGGCCGCGCTACGATATAAAGCGCTGGTCCGACACAAAACCAGATGATAAATATGTTATTTTTGCATTCTCAAGTGTTTGTTCTAGCGAATACTAGTTGAAACTTTTAGTTTGTTAGGCAGCCTAATATGTATTACACAATTGGGTTAAATTTTATAAATATGTTCATGAAGCATTTCAGGTTTTCTTATCTCTTTCTGATGGCGAAAGTACGGAGGAGGTACTACCTGTTTGTTACAAGACTAGGCAAAGCAGTTTGTTGCAGAATCAAAAGAAACAAGTGTGTTTTATTAATAACACAAAATAAATAATGATAGGTGTAATCGTCATGATCCCTGAGTAGAATAACACCACCACCTAATAAAAAAGCCATCACCTCCTTTTCTCTCTCTCATCAAATTTAGTGTATTAAAAACAAACGTAATGAGATTGATCTGCCCTCGCACAAACACTCACGCGCCACATGCACGTGCTGTAATTTTCTCATAAACGACGTGTAAGCAATATGACCCCATTCGAGCACATAACGATAATGTAAAAGGTAATGCCACTAACATAATGATACAGTCGTGCTTTATTACCTGTAATCATTACACTCTGTGGGTTTATTGCTACTGTAACTGTTAAACTCGAATTATAACAGTTCATAAAACGTCCAGCGTTACAACATGGAAGAATGAATTTATTTGGGTGTTAATAAATTCAACATGAAGGGACTTAAATAACGTTTCATTTGATACACAGCGAAACATCATTCCAATTTAGTCTACTGTTTACAAAACCTAATCAATCGTTTCATATTTTCCAATAACACACCCTTCAAATATTTACACAAATGGAAAAGGATACTCACTAATCTTAAAAACAATTACAATTACGTAATTTGCTATGAAAAACAAACGACTGCTAATTTCATATTTACCTCTTCATTATCATCATCCGTAGCAATTAAAATAACACTAAGTGAATTAGGGATGGGCAAACACGCAAGCGATCCCGCTGTGATCCCGGGACGAGCACGGCAAAGGCGGGACGGATAGATTGGTGTACCGACGCGAGGCTCGCTGTTGTCGCGTTTAGGAGTGATTAACGATGAATGAAACGCTAGTATAGTTGCAGTGGAGTTGAATTAAATAGATTACTCAGCTGTTATTACTTACATCTTATATTGCATAGGGCAAATAAGGTGTCCGGTGCGAATCTATTAATCAAATTAATTTCTTGAATTCCTTCGTCGAAACGTACATGACTAACGATCATATCTAGGTTTAGGAACGTTCCTTGCTCCCAGGTCAACGTCCACTATCTAAATGAATACTCAAGTAGTGGTAGCAGTGAACACATTTCATCAACGGCATCCCGGGACGAGCACGGGAAAGGCGGACTGGACTAATTTGTGCAGCGCCGCAGCTCAGTTTACACGGTGTACGAGTGGTGGCACAGTCGAACCATGTCACTGACCTAATTCAGCAGATATATTGGACACGGTGCGTCATACATACATACATTTAGAAATTAATGACGTTTATTGAATGTATCAGTGAAACCGCATTAATTTTCTATCCTACTCATCTGATTGTCATGAGGTTTTGAATATTGTATATGTATGGGCTACAGGTAGCTGTTCCGGGTCTGACTATTGGTGTATGTAACTCTAAATGTTTGTAGACGCACCCACGATATAAGAATAATTCCGAGTGTGGCCAACGTATTTAATCCTAGATTTAAGATTACTAACCTTAGTGAAAACGACGACGCGGTCTCGAAAAGAGTGGTATACGTTTTAAGTGCTTTATCGTACGCATTCCAGATTCGGGTTAATCTCAGTCGACCCGTAGCTCGTGCGGAGTCCGGGCATGTTTTTTATGTAGGGCCCCTAAATGCGCCGTACAACCACCATGAGTCGGCGTATCGAAGAAGGGTAGTAATAAGCTTTGTAAAATAAGGTTAGTGATCTAGGATGCAAGTACTCAAAGACCCATTGCACATAGGTAATTAACACTTAAGGACTCGCTACTGGGTCCAGAGGACCCAGTTCCTTGTATTTTGTTGAATTGCTTAAAAATGACGAATTTTATGATGGTGCGGTTCCTAGTACTTTTCGACCACAGTATAAGGTGGTAGATTACGATCTCAGCTGTCAGTTAGCGCGCTGCGTATGAGTGTTATGGACGTGAAAGGTGCGTATGGGTCCACTGGACCCGGTAGCGACTAAATACGTTAGTGTTTTTTCTTATAGTTATTTCTGTTTGTGTACTGTTTTTGCTATCTTATGTTGTAGGAAATAGGTACCAACTGATCTTTGAGACCGCATGAAATAGAAGAACACCTAAATTAGTACCTATGTCATTCAAATACCTATTTTAATACTTCTAATCTCAAAAACAAAACGGCGGGCCATACCAGGTCGGCAACTCTAATAGTAAAAAGACTGGTGGAGCCGATAAAAGGTTCTAATTGTGACGAACTCAAAGATGACCTCTTTGTATATTTTTTGAGTTACATTTTTTTGGTAACACTGTTATTCAAAAGGCCAGAGTACCTTAACATGACATCACACGGAGAGACTTTATCAAAACGTCAGCTATTTCTTTGGTTGAACCACATCTATCTACGTGTAAGAATTTCTATCACTAATATTCTACAGCATATTAAAATCCGTATCCGAAACATAATCAACAATACCACATGTAGGAACCAACTGCAGCATCTAACGCACCCCTGCCAACAAATGGACGAAAAGTATGATGCGGTCTATGTAACTGGAAGAAAGATAGGAAAACCAAAGTCTTTTTTGCGTAAAATATAATACACCAGTTTTTGGAGAACATATGAAACAGATTTGTGTAAACTATTGCAGCTTAGATTGATGAAGAAATGTGTAGAACTGTTGGAAAGTCAGTATATCCCAAAACTATTAATCTAGAATCTGTGGATTTTGAAAGTTGAATTTGCTTCTTCCTATGATAATTGATCTCTTATTCATATTTTGTATTAGTAGATACATTATAGTAGTAGGTATATTAAGGTAGAAAATATTTTGTTTAAAATAAATCAATATAGAATTTTTTTTTTATATATTATAAAGTAGCGCTTGACCGCAATCCTGCCTGATGGTAAGCAGTGACGCGATCGTTGATGGTAAAGCGCACTAGTGTATTAAGAGCCTATTCACTCTAGCCTTGAAGACACTCAAATTGTAGTCCGACGGAAACACCGCCGCTGGCAAATTGTCCAGTCCCTCGATGTACGCGGTATAAAGGAGGAGGCGACACGCTTCGTCCGGATCGTAGTGGTGTTAACAACGTAAGGGTGGAAACCAGCCGTACGACGGGTCATCCGATAGTGGAACGGAGACGGGAAATTAAATCATGCAATTCCCTAGCACACTCCCCAAAATGCATCCTATAGAACACCGAAAGGCTGGCTACTCTACGCCTGTGCTCTAGGCTTTGGAGACCATCTCGAGTTAGATCAGGGTCATCAATCAGCCTCTTCGCACGCCTCTCCATCGAACCCAAAGTGGCCAGGTGGCACTTAGCAGCACCAGCCCAAATATGGCTGCAGTACTCCACACACGAAGGGACCTGTGCTTTGTATAACATTAGAAGCTGCCCAGGTATGAAGGGCCTTTGCGATAACGCCAAGTTTCCTGGCAGCCATCTTGGCCTTGGACTCAATGAACCGCCCAAAATTAAGGTTCGAGGAAATCTCAACTCCCAAAAGCTGAAGGCGGTCGGAACACTCCAAGGACACATTCCGAAGAGTAGGAGCCAAGGTGAACGGGCTCCTTTTGGCGGTGAAAAGACACGCCTGTGTTTTGGCGGCATTGAATGCTACAAGATTGGCATTGCCCCATTCGGAGACTGCCTTAAAACTGTTAGTCTAAGTTAAGTCAAAAAATTATGCCAAAATGCCTTATATTTTTGTACTGACTCCTGGATTAAGTAAAATAAAAAAGAAATCATATTTTATTCAATTTTTGTTTATATTTTGTACATCATTATAATAACAAAAGATATCAACCACTTTCATTGAGCAATTTTGAAATATTCACGTAATTTTGTCCACGTCCGCTAGACCCAGTAGCGAGTGATTATGTTGCAATTTCAAGCGCGGGTCCCTAAGTGTTAAAAAGAAGTTAATTAATAGAGACAAACAAAATTTCACGGTAGTTTAAACAAGTCATAAATCACACCATTATAATAACCACGAAACAAACACAAAACTCGAACTATTTCTCTAACTAAACAATAAAACAAACACTTCCCGTTGGCACAAACTGGAACTTATCTCGAACTAGAACAAAGACAAGTTATTTATATAACAGTCCATTCTCAGGCGAAATTATCGCATAATCAATAGAGGCTAATGGGAGCGATCACGAACCATTGGGAACAGGCCTCACTACCACCGAATAAATAGAAAGGCACAGAAGGAAGGCTTCGTACAACAAACGAATACTGGATTCATTTATTTATGGCATTTAAGATTTACAGAAATATATTTCTGGCTGAATTTTTGCATTTTTAGAAATATTAATACCAAGACAGCTGTTTATATCAATGCATATATCATTAGGTGCGTTACGTAGATGAAAGTACCTTTTTTTTTTTGACGCTGTGGGAATGCCTTTACACACCGTACCCCGCCTCGAGCTCCCAAGGCGGGGTGCCCGCCAGAGCGCACGCCGCTGCGAAGCCCACCGTGCGGTAGGCCCGCGATGCCCGCTGGGTGATGGCCCTTTGGGGTAAAAAGATAAGAGAGATACCTACAACAATCATAAATAGTAGATTAGTAGTCAAGGGCTGTAAGGCATCAATTGCAGCCGGCGATAGTTCGAGGGTGCAATTGGTGCTTACACCCGAGCTAACTACTCTGCTTTACATCTCGATTGTGAGATAAGTAAAAAAAAAAAACGGACATGACGGAAGAATAAACAATATACACGCCTTTTTTCATCTTTTAAGGGTTCCGTAGCTAAATGGCAAAAAACAGAACGACGAATCTATAAGGATAGATTCGTCATGTCTGTGTGTCCGTCTGTCCGTCCGTATGTCACAACCATTATTATCTGAAACTATAAAAGCTATACTGTTGAAACTTCGTAGGTAGATGTATTCTGTGAACCACATTAAGATTTTGGTGCAAAAATAAAAAAGTAATTATAAATATTGCGGGCTCCCCATACATTTTTAAAAAATTTTTTTCATCAAACACATACGTCTGGGATATCTATGGATAGGTCTTCAAAAATGATATCGAGGTTTCTAAACAATTTTTTTTCTAAACCGAACAGTTTGCGTGACAGACGCTTCCAAAGTGAAAAAGTTGGTCCCCCTCCCCTCTAACTTCTAAAATAAGAAAATGAAAAATCTAAAAAAAAAACATATGATTGTCCATTACTATAAAAACTACCAACGTAAATTGTTTTCAACGAGATCTAGTAAGTAGTTTTTTTAATACCTCGTAAACCGCTTATTACCGCGTAATCTTTCTTAAAAATAACTTAAATCCTTTAATTTCATAAATCAATGGTACGGAATCCTTTGTGCGTGAGTCTGATACGCACTTGGCCGGTATTTTTTAATTATTAGTTTTGGTTCGTTTGGTATATCAACCTTCACGGATGCATCTCCGTGAACCTTCTCTAACTATTATTTGGTGTCGCTACTTAAATGTTTAGAATGGCTACTATTCAGTGGTGTTGAATAGTTCGACGATTTGTTAACTAAATCACTGTTAAGTTGGAGATTAGTGGTCCAGGTGCTCGTAATTGTCGATTTATTTCATTAGCTTCGGATTTGGTGTGAGTGTTTTTAAGTCAAATGTTGTTCAAATGAGCCAGTTTTATGTGGCTGTTAGATTCTTCATATCATGTACTATTATGATATCTTTACATATTCTCCTTAAGAAAAGAAACAACTATATCTTAAAAGAAGTATTATATTTAACGGATTACAACGAAAATGAGGATGTTCTCAAATCGACTGGTTTTTATGTTTGTTACCTCAGAACTCTCGACTGGACAGCCTCCGTGGCGTAGCGGTAACGAACGCGACCGCTGCGCAAGGAGTCGCGTGTACGATCCCCGCGCAGTGCAAATATTTGTATGCATGAATATGAATATTTGGACTGTTCTGGTCGTGCGTCGGAAAGCACTTTAAGCCGTGGGTCCCGGTTGCCATACAAACATCCAATGGTAATCGTTACAGGTTGTTGGAGCCCTCAAACGTCCAACAATTAGTCTAACTGCAATGCTTCGATATCGCCTTCGGATTTTGGAGGTCAAACGTCAGTCACTTTACGGAAAATATCGAAGTTTAGCCAAGATCAGCAGTTAAACGGGTAAAGCGAAGGTTTTTCAGCTTTGGAGTCTGGGGTCCAGACTCCAAAGTTGAAAAACCTTCGCATGCGACTGGGATTAACGCTGAGATGAATCTGATGATTTATCTTGATTGAGATGATTCTCAGCGTTAATAATCATCAGATGACCTCAGAACTCTCGACTGTTTAAAAGGTATTAATGATTCCTGTTTGAAAGCTGGTGTTTCCCATGTGGTCCAATTTCGCTTTGGTCCAGTTCTGGCAATGAAATCCATAAGAAAATCGTTTAAGTTTTAAATTTACATTAAATATGTGTGCGACAAATGGACGCATATCTCAATATGACGCCAACTGATTTCGATGAATCATTTTCATTGAAAAGGACACTTCTTCCCATAACTAAAAAGTGAAAAATAGTAACTTTTTTGTATTTTCGATTTTTGCCACCGACGATTGTTAACTTTGTAGTGTTTTTTTGGAAGCCTCCTGTATTGAAGCACTTCTATCGCCTCTCATTTAGGACTGATATAGTGCCCAAGTCCTGGAAGCTTGCTAACGTGCAGCCCATGCCCAAAAAGGGTAGTCGTGTGTGTGGAGTACTGCAGCTACATTTGGACTTGTGTTTCTAAGTGTTACTTGGCCACTTTGGATTCCATGGAGAGGCGTGCGAAGAGGCTGATTAGTGACCCTTTTTTTTTTCTTTTTTTTTCGGGGTGGAAATCCTCATAGGATGTCCGCCGCCCTAGGGTGGGCGACGGGGTCTGTCAGACTTTTACTGACTAAAACCACCCCGGTGTCTCTTCTATCACGAGCGCGCGTGGGGCCGCGGGAGTCTAAATTCTTCCGCAGCCCCACACTCTCGTGCTGGCCTGGTCTGTCCGGGCCTCGTCTCCGGCACGGGGTAGTGGGGTGTTAAGCTACCCCGTGCATCGCCTCAGAGGCGCGCGCTGACACTCGCGCGCGCCTCCGCCTCGGGGTCCATCGAATAGGGGGCGGGGACTTCCCCATGTCCCTCGCCCCTGGACCCATTCATGGGGGGCGGAAGAGGGCGTTATCCGCCCTTCTTCGGCGCCCGGTGCGTCTTCTGCGGCCCGGGAAGGGAGTTGAGATCTCCCTCTCCCGTTCCGCAGCTTCCTTCTGCGACATCACGTCCTCGCAGAAGGACACCACCGCGTCCCACGCCTCTGCGCTGCCGGCCATCCTCCGCACTACTGCCGGCAGCGTCAGGTCGCCTCCTACTTCATTTGTGAGGACACGGCGCTGCTCCTCCCAAGCTAAACACTCGGAGAGCGTGTGCTGCGCCGTATCCTCCCCGCATTGGACGCAGTGGTGGCACCGAGCGTCCGGCTCCCTGCCTAGGCGACACAGGTACTTGCCGAAGCAGCCGTGCCCCGACAGCACCTGCGTTACCCTGAACGACAGGGAGCCGTGCCTTCTCCCGAGCCAGTCGTCGAGTACTGGCCGGATCGCCTCGACGGTAGCGAGGCCGGCGGTAGGGCGCATAAGCCTCTGCCGCCAGTCCGCCACCAGGACCTGACGGAGCTCCTCTCGGCGCAGCTCGATCTGCCGCTGCGCCGGACTGGAGCCCCGTGTCCGCTCTTCCTCGCGCCATCGGTATAATGACGCGAGTACTTTCGCCTCTAGGTCCCAGGGCGGGGATCCGGCCAGGACGCAGGCCGCCTCGTAGGAAATCGTGCGATACCCGCGGACGACCCTGACGGCCATTGCCCTCTGCGGCTTGCGCAGAATGGCGAGTGTTCCGGCCGTCAGGTCCATCGCCCACACAGGGGCCCCATACAGGGTCATGGACCGCACGATTCCCACGTATAACCGCCTACAGGCGGCGCTCGGGCCCCCCATGTTGGGAAGCAACGTTGACAGCGCGCCTGCTGCACCCATCAGCTTGGGCGCCAGCCGCCGGAAGTGGGGTCCGAATTCCCATCGGCTGTCGAGCATCAATCCCAGATACTTCATGGTGGACTCGACAGCTATCCGGGCACCACTGACCACGATATGTGATCCCGGCGCCGGCGCACGCCGGGGGCCATGGAAAACCATGGCCTCCGACTTGTCAAGGGCCACCTCCAGGCCCAGGCGCCGGATGCGGGTCACCACCTGTGATACCGCAGCCGTGGCTATCAACGTCGCTTCCCTGTGCGAGCTCCCCCGGGCAGTGACAAGCGTGTCGTCCGCATAACACGTCAAGTCGGCGCCCGACGGGAGCTCGCCTCTCAGCACCCAGTCGTAGCCGATGTTCCACAGGAGCGGTCCCAGGACCGATCCCTGTGGAACACCGCACGACATTTGGTGCCGACCGGCACCGTCACGTCCCCGATAGATGACGCATCTATCCTCTAGATAAGCCCCTACTATGCGGCGGAGGTAGGGAGGCACCCGATGGTATTTCAGGGCCTCCCTAATACAGCTCCAGGGTAGGGTGTTGAAGGCGTTGGAAATGTCTAAAGACACTGCCAACACCACCCCACCCCGGGATACCGTATCCTCCGCCAGGGCTCTCACGCGCATGATTGCGTCTATGGTGGAACGCCCCCGACGAAAACCGAACTGGTTGTCGTCTAGGTTCGGCCCGTCTCCGCACAAGTGGCCGACGAGGCGATCTGCGATTATACGCTCAAAAAGTTTGCACAGGCGTAGAGTAGCCAGCCTTTCGGTGTTCTATAAGATGCATTTTGGGGAGTGTGCGAGGGAATTGCATGATCTAATTCCCCCATCTCCGTTCATACGTTGTAAACACCACTACGACCCTGACGAAACGTTTCGCCTCCTCCTTTATATCGCGTACATCGAGGGACTGGAACAATTTGCCAGCGGCGGTGTTTCCGTCGGACTACAATTTGAGTGTCTTCAAGGCTGAATAGGCTCTTAATAAACTAATGAGCTTTACCATCGACGATTGCTTCACTGCTTACCATCAGGCGGGATTGCGGTCAAGCACTAGTTTATAATTAATATATAAAAAGTCAGTTGTTCTTGTAAGAAATTTTCAAAATACTGTTTCAGGAGTTAAAATATTTATATTATTTTCAATGTTACAAATGTTCTGTTTATTGCGTGTGGTATTTCCTTAAACTTTTCTTTAAAAAAAATTGTGAAATTCTGTTTCTAGGCAAAACATGTTTTTTATTAAAATGCGTTCGAATAAGACGATTCTATCTCAAAACAAACACTGCAATTAGGCAGGTTAGCTATAATTAATCAGGTCAGCTTAATTGAAGTCAAAGTGAACTCGTAAAAATTTTGCGAACGCAAACACATAAAATAAAATTCGATCGTCAAAGGGTTTCAGGAGTGAAGTGAAAACTTTTAATTGCCTTTCATTTTAATGAGTTATAAAGGATGACTTTTTATAGAAAACCTTAAGTAAATACCGTGCGGTAAAATGTTCGGTAAATGAACGTCTTACTCAAATCATTAAGAACCTGAATTGTGTTTGAGTGACACTGTTTCATGGACATGGCAATTTTCGAGGTTTAATTTTCGGTTTTTGATGACTAAGGATAAAAAGAGTAAATTAGACACTTGATTTCGTTGATCAAAAGAAAATTAAATTATACTACTCGTGGCTACATCTACAGTTAATTAAATTATACTACTCGTGGCTACATCTACAGTTAATTAAATTATACTATTCGTGGCTACATCTGCAGTTAATTAAAATATACTACCCGTGGCTACATCCACAGTTAATTAAATTATACTACTCGTGGCTACATCTACAATTAATTTATATTATACTACTCGTGGCTACATCGACAGTAAATTAAATTATACTATTCAAGGCTACATCTACAGTTAATTTATATTATACTACTCGTGGCTACATCGACAGTTAATTTATATTATACTACTCGTGGCTACATCTACAGTTAATTTATATTATACTACTCGTGGCTACATCTACAGTTAATTAAATTATACTACTCGTGGCTACATCTACAGTTAATTAAATTATACTATTCGTGGCTACATCTGCAGTTAATTAAAATATACTACCCGTGGCTACATCCACAGTTAATTAAATTATACTACTCGTGGCTACATCTACAATTAATTTATATTATACTACTCGTGGCTACATCGACAGTAAATTAAATTATACTATTCAAGGCTACATCTACAGTTAATTTATATTATACTACTCGTGGCTACATCGACAGTTAATTTATATTATACTACTCGTGGCTACATCTACAGTTAATTTATATTATACTACTCGTGACTACATCTACAGTTAATTTATATTATACTATTCGTGGCTACACCAGCAGTTAATTTATATTGTTACGAATGGACCTTATGTCGATGGCATAAGGTTCAATATCGCGTGACATGCAGTGTGTCACTTTTCTGAAGAAGGGAATAGGTATATCATCGTCATGCAAGACTATTTCAGCAAATGGCCAGAAGCTTTTGCAGTGCCTAACCAAGAAGCTCATACAG
The DNA here is from genome assembly GCA_017933935.1 of Sesamia nonagrioides. Taxonomy (NCBI): domain Eukaryota; kingdom Metazoa; phylum Arthropoda; class Insecta; order Lepidoptera; family Noctuidae; genus Sesamia; species Sesamia nonagrioides. The sequence continues at coordinate 69,396 of JADWQK010000061.1, forward strand.
TCGCCAAAAAGCTAGTTTACGAGGTGTTCTGTCGATTTGGCGTTCCCTTGGAGTTACACTCTGACCAGGGTAGAAACTTCGAATCTTCACTATTTCAAGAGGTTTGCCAACTACTCGGGATACATAAGACTCGTACAACACCAAATCACCCACAGTCAGATGGAATGGTCGAAAGATTCAATCAGACGTTGGAGAATCATTTGGCCAAAGTAGTGGAAGAACGTCAAAGGGATTGGGACCAATACATTCCACTCTTCTTAATGTCATACCGCTCTGCAACACATGATAGCACAAACTGCAGACCGGCGAAAGTCAACTTCGGCCGAGAAATTAGACTACCCATAGATGCACTAACCGGAACACCTCCCGATGCTCCTATCCTAGCCGTCGACTATGTAGCCGACCTGCGGCGTAAATTAGATGGTATACATGAGCTAGTGAGAGAGAATGGTCTGAAAACCAGTGAGAAAATGAAGATCCGATACGACCGCAAAGCTAACGTGCCCGGATTCGAAGAGGGAACTTTGGTATGGTTACATAATCCCATTAGAAGAAAAGGAAAGAGTCCGAAATTTCAAGCCAAATGGGAGGGTCCGTACAAGATAGTAACCAGAATAAACGATGTCACCTACAGGATTAAGAAAGGGCCTAGAGGGAAGCTGAAGGTCGTACACGTAGACCGCCTAGCTCGCTATTATGGATCAAATCATGCTCGGGACGAGCATGACTAAGAAGGGGGCAATGTTACGAATGGACCTTATGTCGATGGCATAAGGTTCAATATCGCGTGACATGCAGTGTGTCACTTTTAAGTCCTATTTCCACAGATCTAGACATTTTCTAGGTACAATAATAAAACGCATTACTAGACTTAGGACGGCCTATCGAATGGTACAGGTCTCAACAGTTTTGTCAACAAACTGTCGACATCGAAATTTCTAGAAACCCGTTTCCGGGAATTACCGTAGGTACTTCCGAGTGACCTCGAAGTTATGTGCTATTATTATTACGTCTAGAGGAATCTGGAATGTTCGACCAGCTGGACTATATATAGCACCGTGACGCCGGCACAGTGTCAGTTGTCGCCGACGCCTTGGACGTGAACGAGTTGGCTGAGGGGCTCACCGCCTGCATCAAGAGCGCCTTGGAAGCGGCGACATGCACATCCACCGCGTCACAGGGGCGCTACCAAAAGCTCCCCGCACACATCGCCAACATGATCGCCGACAAGAGGCGTCTGCGCAGGCGGTGGCAACAAACAAGATGCCCCACCATTAAGAACCAGCTCAACCGTGTCACGGACAAGGTTAAGGCCGAGCTACACGCGCACGCATCGGAGAGCTGGGAGTACATTATAGACTCGGCAGACGGCGACTGGGCGTCGGTACACCAGCGGTGCCTAAAGAATACCCCAGCCCCGGTGCGCCCGCTACGCAACAGCGACGGGGCGCTACGCTACACGGCGGCCGACCGGGCCGAAATATTCGCCGAGCACCTGGAGCGTCAGTTCACGCCGAACCCGACAGACGCCCTGGACCATGTCGCAGCGGTGGAGCAACACCTTGGAGAGTACTTCAAGACGCCGGTAGCTCCAGACGAAGACCCCATATTTTTCTCCCCGGGCCAAGTACTGGGGGCAATAAGGAGCACTAAGCCCAGAAAGGCACCCGGTGCGGACGGAATTACAAACACCGCCCTCCGACACCTGCCACCGAAATCGGTGGCGGCAATAGCGCGCCTATATAACGGCATACTCCGCACCGGAACCTTCCCCAACTGCTGGAAGCAGGGGAAGGTGATCATGTTGCCCAAGCCCGGGAAGAACATCTCAAAGCCGGAAAGCTACCGGCCGATCACGCTCCTCCCCAAACCAACAAGGTCAACCTCCAAGGTGTTTGAGGCACTACTGCTGCAACACCTGCTGCCGCACACCACGCCCCGCCCGGAACAATTTGGCTTCCGGGCGGAACACAGTACGACGCTCCAGTTGTCGAGGGTACTGCACACACTCACCGCGGCCATGAACAAGAGGGAGTACGCCGCTGCAGTATTCCTCGACATGGAAAAGGCATTCGACCGGGTCTGGCACGCCGGCCTTATTTACAAGCTGACCAAGACCACCGCGCCTCGTCGCTTGATACAGGTAGTCTCCTCCTTCCTGAAAGACAGGACATTCAAGGTTTCGGTGGAGAACGTGTCATCGAGCGCGCGCCCCATTGGAGCGGGCGTGCCGCAGGGAAGCTGCGTCTCGCCTGCGTTGTACTCGGTATACACCGACGACATCCCCGCCACGCACACTGCAAGTCTCGCGCTGTACGCAGATGACGCCGCGTATATCACGACGTCGCTGTCGGCCAACCACGCGGCCATCAAAATGCAGCGCGTTCTGGACGACCTCCCCGACTGGCTCAGCAAGTGGAGACTGTCGGTGAACGCAGGTAAGACGCAGGCTATGATCGTCACGGCACGAGGCGGACTTCATCCACCGAACCTTCGGCTCATGGGGACCGAGGTCGAGTGGACCAGGACCGCCAAATACCTGGGGGTCACACTCGACAGCCGGCTCACCATGGGCCCGCACGTCTTCGACACCGTCGCGCGGGTTAAGGTAAGTAGAAACCTTCTACGCCCGGTGCTCTCGTCATGCCTCTCCACGCGAGTCAAGCTGGGGATCTACAAGACCTACGTGCGGACGCAGCTTACATACGCTGCCCCGGCTTGGCTCGCCCTCACGGCCGAGACGCACAGAAAGAAGCTCCGGACGCAGCAGAACATCACGCTGCGTCAGATCGTCCAAGCTCCCCGGTACGTGAGGAACTCGGTTATTAGCAGGGACCTGCGTGTCGAGGGCATCGATGACTTCGTCGTCCGCCTGGCGAAGGGGATGTTCTCGCGTGCCAGCACCTCCGAGCTCCACCACATTAAAGACATTGCGCCCTGGCACGCGAGGCCTTCCGATAAGAAGAGATTCCCGCGCGACCTCATAGCAGACGTCGCGCTACCGGATTTGACACCCGGGTAGGTCACAAACACAAATACACGTGACCTACTCAGACAAGGATAGACACTATACATTCGCAACACGACGCCGCCGTGCGCATTTGCGGACTATATTCATATAGGCGCTATGCACGCGACGAACACACATGCACTACTCCACATGCAGGTACACACTCAGAATACCGTACGAGCGGTGAACACACACCCACAAACCGCCCGTAACACACACTACCCCCAGTCTCGCAGCCTACTGTACATAGCTGGTTGAGCTGTTAGGGGGTCGGGGTATTCACCCGCTGTAGCGGAGCGCCAACTAAAGCCGACGCCCGGTCGCTGATCGACTCTTGCTGGGCCTTCAAGGGGGTAACCCGTGATCCAACCTGGTAGGGGTCTGATCGCACGGGCGTCGTGAAACACTTCAGGCGCTCCTACAGCTACACACAACAAAGCACACCGTCCACCGCCGGAGGGAAGGCACACCCTCGCGGCGTCGACCTAAGTGTGCGAAGACAGAAGTACAGCACCCCTAGGGTGCAACCCAACGACGGGTCTCCATTTTTGGAGGCCGAGAGACCGACTCCACGGTCACGGGGCCATTAAGGAGCCCCCAAACCGTCTCCTCGCGCCCCCAACTCGGGGTCGCTGAGAGGACCACGAAGCAGAAGCACAGTGTCAGTCTACACTCGACTAGCGATACGAAAACAGCGACAGACAAGAAGCGATAATTGAGAATACTTACCGCGACAACTGTAACGAGAACTGTAAGTACTACGTGAAGAAACATCTGTAGCGTTATTGTGTGTTTACAACACGGACTTCGTGGACGTAAGAGAAGACTTCGGTGCGACATCAGCTACATTCTACTTGTCATTGCCTACAACCGACTGTACCTTCGTTGCCAATAAACTTCGTAACCCTTAACCGGCATTTCAGTACCCCTAGCCCGTAACAATATTATACTACTCGTGGCTACATCTACAGTTAATTTGCCACTTTAACACTTGGATACACACTACACAGAGTAGGTAAGTTGGGACCAGCCCCCTAATCGGCAAACACATTTTTGTCAAATGATTGCGATTAGTTGGGATCGTTTGGACCGAACGGACCAATAGGCAGCCCGAACGATACCAATTGATCCCAACTAGTCGCAATCATTTGACAAAAATGTGTTCGCCGATTAGGGGGCAGGTTTGAGCAGATTTATAAATATATTTTACTTTGTACTTTTATAACCAATAAAATACCTAGATGATGCCAAGAAAGTTAATTTAACATTGAGGATGTGTTTTTCCTGATAAGCATGTGTGGCGTGACTAGATATGCCAGGCCGAGGAATGCTGTAGTGAGGCAATGCTACGGTTCGAAAGAAGATGTAGTGATACAAATTGTGTAATTCAATCCTTATATGATTTAAAATGGTTGATAGGATTAATGGACAATGTCTTAAGAAATGTGTTTTTATAACTTATGAATGGACGGTGAATTTAAAAGACAAGATGCACGTCTAGTGACCTTATTGGTGATGTTCTTCAGAAATTTCAGTTGCATAGTACTTGCAACTTGAGTAGGGTGTATGAATCTGGTTGTATCAACGTAAACAAAGCAAAGCGAAGGACCGCAATAGGTGGCGTAGGTCTGCTTGCCTCTAAATATGTGAAGAAGTTTTTATGTAACAAATACCTTATGAGTACGACAAAGGGTAAAAGTTAAGGTTAATTTTGATTTGAAATTAACCCAATATAAACATAAACCAACACCACCTGATCTTAATATCGTAGGTGCCTCTAAATTACTCTGTGGTCACCACCCATCAGTTACATTATAGTTTGGGACAGCCATACCGACGCAATGATAGCGGTCTAATATCTTACCCGACAAACTGTTAGCGATTAAACTCTAAACACGGCCCATTGTGTTGAAGCGCGGGCAAATGGAGGATCGTATCGGTATTACCGCAAAGTACTGTTGTGGGTTTTACATGTAAGTAGGTATTTGCTTTCAACGTTCCTTTGGCCTTTTTAACGAGCTGAAGTATACTTTGTAGTTCTAGCTATATTTCCATACGCACTTATGAATATATTTTAGGTTGGTTTCTTTCTCGTTACTGCGCTAGTGAATTAAAATGGTCCCTCATATTCACAAAATAATAAATTAAAAGCTAAGTCCAAAATTAAATCCTAAATAGCAAACAAATTTGAAACATTTGCTGTAATCCGTGACTGTCATAAATACTTAATGTAAACTGAAAGGTAAGAATTATTAGTCTAACAAAGTAACTAAAGACTTTCAACTTCTAATCCTGTCCTACATCCTAATAAATAACAAATAATTAAATAAATTAAGTAATCAGTAATGCGATAGTTTGTGAGGATCTAAGTATGTTTGGTTCGATGGATGTTTCTTACTCTTTCACACAAAAAAGATTAAATGGATTTGAATAAAATTTGGTTTACAGATAAAATTTATAATCGGAAATAATACATATTATGATACTTTTATCTTGATATTCCCACGACATCGAAACCTACGTGGGTGAAGCCGCCGCTTGCACCTAGTACTAAATAAACTACAAATTATTCAAATAGTAAATAAATTCTACTCAAAACGACAATTATTGTGTGACATGTAGCACTGCACAATGTTATGACCTCCTAGTATGTAAGCACCATAGTGTTTCTACATATCGTAAAAACTAGGGTTGTAACGGATCTTCGCCTCCGCTTCCGTTACTGCGGAAGTTCCGCAAGAAATCGTATCTTCGCTTCCGCCTCCGCCTCCGCACAATTTTTAGCGGAGTTATAACGGAGGTTTATTTACGTATTTTTAAAATAAATAATGCGAAAGCTGCGACGCTCGACAACCGTCCGGCCACGTTTGAGCGCGAAATGGTCAAGAATCAACTAGTGCGAGGCGGGAATGCGGCAAACACAATTTGTTTCTCCTTAATTTTCATTACAAGAAGGTAATATTTTTTTTACCAAGTATACTACTATTAATGTACGTATTTAAAATAAAAATTTTGTTTTCATTAACCATAAATTTCAATTTTTTCTATATGTACTTTCACCTCCGCCTCCGCCTCCGTTAACCTCCGCATCCGCGGAGGTGAGACTCGTCGCCTCCGCATCCGCCTCCGCCTCCGCTAACAAGCCTCCGTTACGAAATCCTACATCTATGGTTACAACCCTAGTAAAAACATATTTGACGGCCTCCGTGGCGTAGCGGTCAACACGCCTGCCTGCGACGTGGAAGCTCCGGGTTCGATCCCCGGCCAGATCATGATGGAAAACGATCTTTTCGTGATTGGCCTGGGTGTTGAATGTTTGTCTATATATATATATATATATATATATATATATATATCTATTAAAAATATAGTATCGTTTAGTTAGTATCCCATAACACAAGTCTCGAACTTACTTTGGGGCTAGCTCAATCTGTGTGATTGGTCCGTATATATTTATTTATTTATTTATTTATATTCTATTCTATAAAACCAGTTGATTATTCTATTTTATATGTTCATACGAAAACGTATAAATAATATGTTATCGTTTCCTTAACATAAAACTTAACTTACCTCGCAAATTGCTAACTACATAAGCAGATTCAGTTAGTCGGCCATATTTCACGCTGGACACGAAAACAAGGGGGGTGACACAGAGCATAGCTTTACATGAGATAAACAGGATTGAATCACGCAGCATCCCCACTGTCCTACTGTCTCGTTTATGAATCTAATGGCAGAAGAATACGCTCATAATTCAGAATGAATACTTACATAGGGGTGGGCAAGATAATGCAGAGTGAATGGAAGAGACAAAGAATTGGTCGGGTTAGAAACAGGTGAGTACTGAACTGTAATCTTAGAAAGTACAAACAGCTTTTAATAAACCACATAAAATCAAATGACTTACATGAAATCGTTTCGTTTAAAATAATGTCTAAAATACAATATGTAAAGAAAACCCTGTCCGTTCCTTGAAGGTATTGTTAGGTATCGATAACTGATTCTACTAATGCCCACAAAGCAGGGCTAAACTTAAAAAAAATAAATATTATTTCGCAAAAAGAGGCAACATAATACACGTGCGGTAGGTAATACATGCGCGGGCGAAGGGGGACAGGGCACGCGGCACGCGGTCGTATATCTATTCGCTCATAATAATACCGTCAAAAGTGGTGTTATCACATTGTAAACAATTACCAATTTTTGGGGAAGTAGGAAAAAAAAAAAGAATATTTCAAAATTCATTAGTATTGTTACTATTAGTCATGTGTCTATCTAAACTTTATTATCGTTATGGATCGGACGGGGTTTCCTTTACATACCGATTGTATACAGGCGGTGATGAAAACGATAGACAATAATATGATCTTAGAATGCACTTCAAAGAACAGATATAGGAACTAAAAGGCAACTGGAGTAAACAATGAACAAATATTTGTTTCTTTATGCTGAGAGCAGCTTAGCGCTTCCAGTTATTTATATTTCCACAATCCTGGAGTGGGGCAGCAGTATAAAAAGTAAGAAGTAGGGTACAGTGGCACATAAATCAGAGGCAGGCAGTTGCGGCGCCGCGCCCTCTACTGGCATGCACACCGGCTACCAGATCTTATTGGTGTTAGATACGATTTAAAGATTTACTTTAATCCAGTCTTGCATCAAATTTTGCATCTAAACCTAAGGAAACGTACTCAAAGTAGCAACAATAGTAATTAGGTATCTACGGTCTAAGTAGCAACAATAGTAATTAGGTACCTACGGTCTAAGTAGCAACAATAGTAATTAGGTACCTACGGTCTAAGTAGCAACAACAGTAATTAGGTACCGACGGTCTAAGATTTTTCACATAAATTTTCTACTGATGGCGGTGAATGTGTGGGAACTTCGGATATTATCGTAGATCTATCTTCGAACTCTGACTCAAATTGCATCACGTATGTACCAACCAACATGTCCAATAAACCGTGTCTCGTGTAAGAGTTATAACTATAAGCTCATAATTTTCGTCGTCCAGAAAAATACGTCGTCATCATCATCATTTCAGCGTTAATCCCCCAGTCGTATCCGAAGCTTTTTCAGGTTTGGAGTCTGGGGTCCACTTTACAAGTCTAACTGCTCATTTGGCTAAACTTTGACATTTTCAGTGAAGCGAGCTACTGCCGTCTGAACTCCACAACCCGAAGGTGATATCGAAGCATTGCAGCTAGCCTTGATGAACTTTTGAGGGCTCCAACAATCCTTAACGACTGCCAATTAGATGTTCGTATGGCAGCCGGGACCATCGGCTTAACGTGCTTTCCGAGGCACGACCAGACCAGTGCAAATATTCATATTCATGCATACAAATATTTGCACTGCGCGGGATACGAACCCGCGCCTTCTTGAGCAGCGGCCGCGTTCGCTCCCGCTACGCCACGGAGGCTGTCGTTCAGCAAAATACGTAACGAAGGTAATTAACTCATTATAAAATAAGTAAACCTTAACAGCAGATTCAAAACATGGATATAATTTGCTGAAAAATCGCAAAAAAATAATTCTTAATTATTTTTAGAGAAAATAATATAAAAAACCTCAATTACGGCGGTCCAATTAGATTTTAGATCCGCTGAACAAAATTAAGTGGGATATTAAAAATGCTGACTTCGTCCGGGGAGACTTCAGCCTGCCAATTATAGGATTAACCACGAACTGATCAAGTGTCTCTAGAGGTTGGTAAACGAACACTAGGTCGGAGGTTATCTACGAGGGAGAAACATCGATTCCTTATGGACAAATAAATAAGTTTGCAAGTGGTATCTCCAATTCGTTTGATGTACTGTGCTCAATCAATCCTATACGTTGTTATTCTATCTGTGATAACAAAACAATACTATAACAACTAAGCCATCGCCACAAAGCCACCGATACCACACATCTCAGAACGTGAAGGCAGCGATAAAGTCCTCCACAAATTCAAATCCCGCATAAAAGTTGTGTGACAATAACTTTGTCGTAAGTGGGTCGACACTACTCGGCACTAACTAGCGAAAGATTTGTGCGATCCGCATAATGATAAGGATGGCAGTAGTGTTATCTCGTTCCCTCATTAGGGTGGCCATGTGAGTGCCATGAGTTTTATTAGAGGGGACCAGACGGACGAAAATTATTCGGAAATAAATGGAAATGAGACAATCGGTCGTCTTTGAAAGAATTGAAATTTAGGCAAGAGAGGGGTGTACACTCTTAGCATGCCATTGCACTAAATTATAGACATTAGCCAACAATTTAGTATATGTTTGAGTATTGAGTATTTAAATGTAGGAATTAACTGAGGATTTTGGATAACATGAAATAAACAGACGTTTTGTTAACAGAGTCAGGTTTATCTTCAAGCAACTAACAGTAATGAGTAAGTAACTCGTACATTATCATTTTATTTTATTTCTTCCAAAATAAAACAGAAACATTTTTCCAAACAAAGAGTAGATTCCCCGTTTGGGATTGAAATTAATCCGCACCACCATTGATTTTGGCGAAATTCGGGCCCAAATTCAGAACAAGCGTGTCCCTAAAAATCGTGTTACTTAACTCTAGGTCCCCTATTAAGAGCGAATGTGGGTCAACGTTTAATCCCATTACAGAATTGACCTCCGCAAGGGTACCTATTGAGTTAACTTGGCAAAATCTTGATGAAATTCTCGTTACACAGCACCGTATTCAGGACAACATAAAAATGATGGAATTAACTGCGTGAGACATCATAAAAGTCATTGCTATTTGTGTTTTGTTTAGATGAGATTGTAGTTATGAACAGACGTGGTGTATGTTAGCAGATTGGGACAGTTGTTTGAGATTTGAAAGAAAAAATAACATATTATCTCGAATGATAGAAAAGATTAATGAATTTGTCGAGTTTTTTATTTGACACGTTGAACTGTTATCATTTATTCGAAGCAATAATATATTTCGTTAGCTTTTGGAAATATTAATTAAAAGTAGACATCAGAAGAAGTCCTGAAATTTATTTGACATCTTGAATGTATTTAAAGTATTATCTGATGATAATACTCATCCGTCTAACCCTTTCCCAACTATGTCGAGTCGGCTTTCAGTCTACCTGGATGGAGCTGAATATTACATTCTATATGAAGCGCCATCTGTCTGACTTGTACAACATACTTGATTGATAATACGATAAAACTGAATGACAATTTTTCCTTTTTTTTATCTATTTCTGACGATCCATAACAACGATTAAATAAAGATTCATAAAGGCCTGGACTAATGCGTACAGCGACGGTCTGTACAATTATACAAATTTTTTTTAATGCAACCGCTTGTGTTTGCCACATGAATGTGGATTTCGAGATAAAAATCAATTAAGGGCGTGAAAACTTCGTATTTTCTGACTAGCTGAGTTTGAGTAGAACCAAACAAATGTTCTAGAATAACATGACTACAAGATGATAAATATGTTAAGTACAAAAGATTTCCGGATATATGTAACTATTGTAAGTATGTAGGTAACTAATGACAATCCAAAACGTTTTTCCAACACTGTTCCATCTCCTTATGTAGATTTAGTGTAAGTTTTGACTGATAAGATTGTTGTGCTTACGCAGATTTCAGGTCATTTGGATTGAGAACAATAACTATGCACGCGGAACTCGACAGAACAATAGTTCGCAAACACAACAAAAATTGTTGGAACCGATTGATTTATAGAATTACTATTGAACGCACTCCCTCCAACCAGGAGGGTTACTCTCCAAGCCCCTGCTCTCCGGGGACTAAGATTAGGGTCTACAATAGCGAAGTGAACCAAAAATTTACATAATCTTGGTTACACCGGCGGACCGTGAATCCAAAGGTTGCGGAGGGCGAACATTTTCGGCTTTTCAAACGATGGCAAACGATTGCGGTCTGAATCCCATAGGTTGTTATCTCTGAAGACCTTCCTACCTGATAGTAATATCCTTCGTTTATAAAATCTCTTTATAAAATCCAAATTTTGTAAATCCACATTTACAAAATTTGGATTTTATAAAGTTGTTTTGTTAGTGAGTAAGAGTTTGCTTAGCGTGATGGTAGCGAGCCATACCCGTTGACATAAAGTATTCAAGTGACAGATTGCACGAATGTTCACGCTGGGACACATTCAGCGAGAATGTGTTACCTGCGTAAAGCGACTTCCAAAGTTATTATTTATGTTCATTTGTTTGTTACTACTTTTATTGAAATGTCTGAACTTATTTATCTTCAAGACGTAGACACATTGGGAGCTAGAAAAAACTTGGTAAACCAATCCTAGATTACAATATCTTCAAATAAGCACATTACTCTTTAAATATTCATCGGTTTTCTTTACTTGCGCTGCCAAAAACCGATCAAACTGACACGGGTTTGTGTATAAGCCGCACATATTACGCGCCGTTTGCATACATAGTGGAGTAAAAAAATAAAAAAGTATTTTCTGCCCGTCACGTCTAACAATTGGTATCGAGAAGTCGGAGCTTTTATCGATTCTCGGCGCGTATTGTGCGGCTGCCCTAGTCGCAGTGACTTACAAAGGGAGTGTTCCAATAGGTGATGTGGTGCAGGTTCAGACGTAGGGATGTGTTCCAGCTTCTATTGTTAGAAACAATCTGGTCCGGGCTTTAATTGAGGTTAGTAATGATCGTGACTTGAGTTTTTTGTTGCAATGTCTGTATTGTCTTGCTGTAGTATTCAATGCTAGTCAAGATTTTGTGTAAATATTTTATTTATCCACCTACGTTCGATGTTGCTAACCCGTTCAACTAACTCAATTCTAACAGGAACTTAGTTTTTGTACCTACATATGTACATACATACAGGTTTATTTTGTAGACAGTCATGTCTAGTCATGAATGTTATGTGACAACATGTTTGTAGTAAGTAAACTAACAAACAGTTTAGGATATAGAGAACATTTTCAATGACGCACTTTCTTATATAAAAACCTTATTTTCTATACATGAGCTGTTAAACCGCGATCTAATCGTTTCTCAGATAAAATTTATATGAGTATTGAAAAATCAGGTCTTAGTCATGAAGCTAGAACATAAATCGTTTTAAATACAAAATGCGCGCCGTGAAACACTCACGTGGGACGTTGCTATAAAATATTCAGCGGCACTCAGCGGCAGGCAGAACGACGTCACAGGAATGTAGGACCTAGTCCAGGAGCTAAGTCACGATTCATAAGATGTCTACTCCGTCTCCCTGTGAGTTATTCAATTCTAATATTAGCGATGAATGATTATGGAGAATTCTTTTCGAGAGAATTTAAAATCTCACAATGACATGATTCGTTGCTGTTACTTTAGCAATTCGCGTAGGTATAATTATTATACCGCAAATATTATTAAGATATTATTTATTAGTGACTTACAATACCATATGATGAAAATTTACGATTTCTTTTTTATAATTATAAACTAGTGCTTGCAAGCAATCCCGCCTGATGGTAAGCAGTGATGCAATCGTTGATGGTAAAGCGCGCTAATTTATTTAGCCTATTCACTGAAAAAACTTAGTGAATTGGAAGGAAGACGGCAGTTGAGCGAGGTGATGCAATGTTAAACTCAACAACACGACCAACGAAGCAACGACGCTTATTTACACACTGAATAATAAAAATAATAATCCACTATAAGTAGGCTGAAAATGCATTAATAGATTCATATCTATTAATGCATTTTAATGTTAGTTTTTTTAAACATCCCGCTATGACCAATAGGAGCAGAGCAGGAACAAAAAATGTTGCGGAAACGAGAGCCAATGCGGATGTACTACATATTGCTCCCATTATTTTAACAGGCGCTTATTTTATATCAACTGAGCTCATTCGGCTAGAAGGTTACGCGGGTGAAACCGCAGGCCACAGCTAGTATTTATACAGTTTTAGGTGTATTTCTCTTGCTGTGATATCAAAAAACGCATTTTTCTTTCTTTCTTTAACCATTAATTACGGCCCAAGGGAGCCGTCAAAAAACGGTTAACATAGTGGACAGGCTATAGCAGGGAAAAATGTTATACCTACACATGACCATACATAATATAGTCATTAATAATCAATACACCCCATAGAGTTCACATGTAGATCATTAACAATAAATGCTTGCTCTGGGGACACTGTAATTTTTGCTAACATTTAGCTGAGTGGTGTGGCTGACTCCATTTTAATACTACGTTTCATTAGGGCTGCGAGCGCCTGCAATTAGATCAGGACATTCAAGTGGGAATACTGCACGATTCTCTGAAATGCTGCATTTTACTGAGGTGCTCCTGATTTTGTACGGGGAAACTGTTTATTGGAGAGAATTTATCTTTTTTTTTTCATTTCTTTATTTATCTTTTGGTTGTTCATGAAAATCATATTAGGTATATTATAACTGCAAAAGTTTGTGAGGATGGGTGGAGGGTGATGATGTTTGTTAATTCTTTAAGCAAAAAAAAAGTTAAAAACTAAAACCCAACTACGACAAAAAACGACGCTGAAAAAGTATAAAACAAGATTTTCAGAATACTGAACTGAACAAAGTTGCTAATATAGTTGCAAGTAAATGGACACAGTAGACTCTACCAAGATGCCTTCGTTGTAAATTGACAATAATGTCTTACGATACTATTCTGAAGTATGCAATATTCACTATTTAGAGATAAATTTTCATGTTTGGAAAACCGCAGTCACACGTTATGAAAGTGCTACGGTAGGTATATGTAACGTGTGACTACGCCTTTCCAAACATGAAAATTTATCTCTAAATACATACTTCAGAATACTTGCAACTATATTAGCAACTTTGTTCAGTTCAGTATTCTGAAAATCTTGTTTTATACTTTTTCAGCGTCGTTTTTTGTCGTAGTTGGGTTTTAGTTTTTTAACTTTTTATTATTTGTACTATTTTGGTGTTAAAGTGTATTTGTGGCGCATAATATTAATAAAAGTTAAATTGACGAACTAAAAACTAGGTAGTTAACATACGACATCTCTTTTGACTTATGTATCGGCGTATAGTAATATGTAGAGATGTCCTATTTTACTATTTCGTAGCGCTTGGAGCGTAGCGCGTATAGCAACGGTTTCCCCGTATGAAGCTCCCGGTTTTTCGTAGTAGCGACGCACATTTGCGTCGATGGCACCGAATGGGTCATGAATTAGTGGATGAGGCCGTTAGTATAAATAGATTGGATGTTTTTCTAACGGTGGTAGGCCATAACATCGGCTGCCGGCAGAAGTTACCACCCACCAGACAAAGTCTTGCCGCCAAGCGATTCGTCGTGTTCCAGCATGATGTCTGGTGAAGCCGTACGGAGGACGCGTCTGAGCACTTTGTGTTGCGTTGTGTGGCGAGTACGATGCGCCAAATGTTGTTGTGTCGGGAGTTTGGTCGTGTTGGTCTTGGATTTAACATTGCATCACCTGGCTCAACTGCCGTCATCCTTGCTATTCCTAAGTTTTTTAAGTGAATAGGCTTAATAAACTAGTGCGCAGGCATCAAGGATTGCGTCACTGCTTACCATCAGGCGGGATTGCAGTCAAGCGCTAGTTTATAATTATTAAAAAAAAAAAAACTTATATTAAGAGGACCTGGGAAGATTTCTTAATCTATCTAATTCTGCTAACGATCGACTGTCATGTGGATTTTTAAGTAATTTATTATGATCCAAGGCACTTATAAATAATCCCTCTATGGTTTTAACTCTACTGAGAGCGACATAGGCCTGTCCTTTAGCAAACAATGACTTTCCTAGATCTGTAACTTTATCTAGAGTACAACCTTGTAATTTATGTACAGTACAACCCCAAGAAAGAATCAGCTGGAGCATTTTACGTTGAATTTGCCCAGAAGCCCTCAAGCCGTCAAATTCAGTGAGGCAAGGCTCGATTTTGATAAGTCCGTTAGTATCTGCTTTTATGGATGCGTCGTCAAATTGTATGAGAGCAGCGCTTGGCTGTTCTCCTGTTCCAACTGATCGCGCCGAAGAGCAGGCCATTCGAAGGCCTTCACCACTCCCATCGCTCCGTTTACCAAACCCTGGTTTACATTCAAATTTCTACGAAGCATTACTAGGGATTATGTACAAACATAAAGTACTCGTGAAGCTCTTTCAGATGATACCAAATACGATATATTTATTTTAATTTTGTATTAACATAGAACTTTTTGTCCGCTAGAGGGCGTAATACTAAATTTGGTGACAAGCTTTATAGCTCATAACCAACAGAATATCAAGGCCCTTCTAATGGTGCTGCAGTGGTCTTATTCTGATAAGTAGTAAAGAAGCTATCTATGAACGAAAAGATGTGAATTATATGCAATCAGCCCATGAATACAGGTAAAGTCACAAGCAAATGCTAGTAATATATATATATTCAAAATGTACAAGTTAAGCCCTTTCAAATGATACCAAACACGGCATATTTATCTTAACTTTATTTTTTTACTCTGTATATTTTGTCCGCTAGAGGGCGCCACGTTAGATTTTGTGAAACTCCATATAGCCTATAACCAGCAGACAATTAAGACGCTTCTAATGATATGTCATTTATCGAATTCGAATAAGTAGTTTAGAAGTTACGAGGGAACAGATGAACATACATACATACATACATACATACATACATACATACATACATACATACATACATACATACATACATACATACATACATACATAGCCTGTCAAAATCATAACCCTCCTTTTGCTTTGCCGTAGTCGGGTAAAAATGACTGTGCTGATTGTTCGAAACTTTCAAGTTACAAAGTAGACACAAACACCTAACACAATAAACAAGACTAAAGCGCTGTACAGCGATACATACAAAGAGGCATTTATTCTCAATACTAGGGGTATGTTTCTTGAAACCGCTGAGCGGTCGCTGGCAGCGCTCCAACCACGCACTCGACCGTTTTTTAGCTTTCAATTGTTTTCTCTACTGTTAATGTGCCGCCCTTTTTATTGTTCTCTAGCAGCACTTTGTTACTTGAAATATTTTAATTTGTGAAATTATATTCTTATTGTTAGTAGTTTTATTGTGCTTTATTACTATTGTTGGAATGGAATTAGTTTAGTATCGAAGACTAATGATAGTAAATTGGTTATTTATTATTGTACTTCGTGGTTTAAAAATAAATATAGTTTAAAAATCTAAAAAAACGTGCTTTTATAGAATATCAAACTAAAAAGTTAAAAATAATTTTAAAATTTAATTTATGACAATATAAACAATCCATACTAATATTATAAATGTGAAAGTGTCTCTGTCTGTCTGTCCGGCTTTCACGCCAAAACTACTGAACCGACTGTAATGAAATTTGGTACACAGATAGACTAGAACATGAGAAAGGACATAGGCCATACAACATCCCGCTATGACCAATAGGAGCAGAGCAATAACAAAAAATGTTGCGAAAACGGGAGCTTACGTGGACGTATTACATACTGCTCCCATTATTTTTACAGGCGCTTATTTTATATCAACTGAGCTCTTTTTAATTTACGGGAACCACCGCGCTTTAAACGGATGTCCACGCGGACGGAGTCGCGGGCAACAGCTAGTACTAGTATAAATAAAAAAAAAACGTGAGGCGCTTTGTGCCATAATTTTTGTATATTAAGCGCCTCACGTTTTTTTCTCATTTATACCTACTAGTATTGTTAATATAAATTAAATTTTAAAATTCTTTTTAACTTTTTAGTTTGATATTCTTTATAAGAATGTTTTGTTTTTTTTTTAGTTTTTTAAACTACATTTATTTTCAACTTTTTAGTTCGACATTCTTTTTTTAAATAATATACGGATTACACGAACGCTTAAGTGGTACTCATTTATTTTTACCAAACTTTTCTTGATCTCCAACAGACAGAATAGCAAGTGCTAAAATTCATAATGATGCGTTACCCAAGTAACTAAATCTAAATCTAAACTAAATACTTTGCCCGCAAAAATTAATGTAAGTTAAGGTTGAAAAAAATTTGAAAATTTGAATCCCTGGCTCCCTTTCAAATAATCAATTCCGTTCTAGTTGTTGATACTGATATGTCTCAATCATCGGTTACCATCTGTGTTAACTATTTGGAGTTGCAGCGTCACAAAGAACTTGTAAAGTTTTTCAGAATCACTTACAGTTAGATAGATATACGAATAAAATTTTAGCATTAGCCGGTATAAAACATTTATTTTTCCGCGTGGCCGGGAGTAGAACCCACGATCGCTGAATCCGAACGCTGACGTCACTGAATACGCGCGCCTTAGACCGCTTGGCCAACAAACGTACCTATTGAAAACGGTGGGACATTTTACAGTAATGAGCCGCTCACTCGTAGTCCAAAGAGTTAGAGATGGACAAACAAATAAGCAAACAGACAAGTGAAGCTAATAAAAAGCATGTAATGATAAGTGTTTATGCACTTAGATAGTTATCAAGGAATAAAGAAGATAATATCATAATATTTTACGTCACCATCAGGCGGGATTGCGGACAAGCGCTAGTTTATTATTTATAAAAAAAAAACTTGACGCAGGCTGACTTATACTATAGGCATTACTTTTCTCCGTAATAAATTATGTGTCGTACATAAATTGCACCAGGGCAGCAGAAATCCTAAGGGGCAGTGGCCGCATTCTCCGGCGTCGTGATTAGTACGCTGAGTTGAATCGTACCGGCAAAGTGGAACTAGAGTTACTTTTGATGCAATTGCTATGGGGGCTGAATATTAGAACTGAACTATTTATAAGACTTGGATAACGATATCATTTTAATATTTGCTTACCTATTTGATTTGTGTAGTAGTGGGGCAAACGCCGTGACGTTATTTTGTAAAGCGGCGGCACGTGAAAAAGTCATTACATGCTTTATCTTGTATGTTTGCTTGTTTGTTTGTTTGTCCGTCTCTAACTCTTTGGACTACGTGTGTGCGGCTCATTACTGTAAAATGTCCCACCGTTTTCAATACGTTCGTTCTTTCTTTTTTTTTTTTTAAAGAATATCGAACTATAAAGTTGAAAATAAATATAGTTTAAAAACTAAACAAACATGCTTTTAAAAAATATCAAACTAAAAACTTAAAAATAATTTTAAAAAAAGCGTGAGGCGCTTAATATACAAAATTATGGCACAAAGCGCCTCACGCTTTTTTAAAAATTATTTTTAACTTTTTAGTTTGATATTTTTAAAAGCATGTTTTTTTAGTTTTTTCAACTATATTTATTTTGGAAAACATACACGGCCTGATAAAAACATTGCCTACCTAATGCAATGTTTTTATCACTATAACATGGCAACTAAATATTTAGACTTCAATAAACATAATAAAAAGTAAAAAAACTAAAACCCAACTACGACAAAAAACGACGCTGAAAAAGTATAAAACAAGATTTTCAGAATACTGAACTGAACAAAGTTGCTAATGTAGTTGCAAGTAAATGGACACAGTAGACTCTACTAAGATGCCTTCTTTGTAAATTGACAATAATGTCATACAATACTATTCTGAAGTATGCAATATTAACTATGTAGAGATAAATTTTAATGTTTGGAAAACCGCAGTCACACGTTATCCAAATGCTACGGTAGGTATGTAACGTGTGACTACGCCTTTCCAAACATGAAAATTTATCTCTACATAGTGAATATTGCATACTTCAGAATAGTATTGTATGACGTTTTTTGCAACTACATTAGCAACTTTGTTCAGTTCAGTATTCTGAAAATCTTGTTTTATACTTTTTCAGCGTCGTTTTTTGTCGTACTTTTTAGTTTTTTATTTTTATTATTTGTACTATTTTGGTGTTAAAGTGTATTTGTGGCGCATAATATTAACAAAAGTTAAATTGACGAACTAAAAACTAGGTAGTTAACATACATCTCTTTTGACTTATGTATCGGCGTATAGTAATATGTAGAGATATCCTATTTTACTATTTCTTAGCGCGTGGATCGTAGCACGTATAGCAACGGTTTCCCCTGTATGAAGCTCCCGGTTTTTCGTAGTAGCGGCGCACATTTGCGTCGATGGAAGCGAATAGGTCATGAATTAGTGGATGAGGTCGTTAGTATAAATAGATTGGATGTTTCATATATTAAGAGGACCTGGGAAGATTTCTTAATCTATTTAATTCTGCTAAAGATCGACTGTTATGTGGATTTTTAAGTAATTTATTATGATCCAAGGCACTTATAAATAATCCCTCTATGGTTTTGACTCTACTGAGAGCGACATAGGCCTGTCCTTTAGCAAACAATGACTTTCCTAGACCGATAACTTTTTTACCTAGAGTACAACCTTGTAATTTATGTACAGTACAACCCCAAGAAAGAATCAGCGGGAGCATTTTACGCTGAATTTGCCCAGACCCCCTCAAGCCGTCAAATTCAGTGAGGCAAGGCTCGATTTTGATAAGTCCGTTAATATCTGCTTTTATGGATGCGTCGTCAAATTGTATGAGAACAGCGTTTGGCTGTTCTCCTGTTCCAACTGATCGAACCGAAGAGCAGGCCATTCGAAGGCCTTCACCACTCCCATCGCTCCGTTTACCAAACCCTGGTTTACATTCAAATTTCTACGAAGAATTACTCGGGATTATGTACAAACATAAAGTACTCGTGAAGCTCTTTCAAATGATACCAAATACGGTATATTTATTTTAATTTTATATTAACATAGAACTTTTTGTCCAATAGAGGGCGTAATACTAAATTTGGTGACAAGCTTTATAGTTCATAACCAACAAAATATCAAGGCCCTTCTAATGGTTCTGCAGTGGTCTTATTCTGATAAGTAGTAAAGAAGCTATCTATGAACGAAAAGATGTGAATTATATGCAATCAACCCATGAATACAGGTAAAGTCACAAGCAAATGCTAGTAATATATATATATTCAAAATGTACAAGTAAAGCGCTTTCAAATGATACTAAACATGGCATATTTATCTTAAAAAATTTTTTTTACTCTGTATGTTTTGTCCGCTAGAGGGCGCCACATTAGATTTTGTGAAACTCCATATAGCCTATAACCAGCAGACAATTAAGACGCTTCTAATGATATGTCATTTGTCGAATTCGAATAAGTAGTTTAGAAGTTACGAGGAACAGATGAACATACATACATACATACATACATACATACATACATACATACATACATACATACATACATACATACATACATACATACATACATAGCCTGTCAAAATCATAACCCTCCTTTTGCTTTGCCGTAGTCGGGTAAAAAACAGATTGAATCATCATCATCATTTCAGCCGAAAGACGTTCACTGCCGGACATAGGGCTTCCCCAAGGATCTCTACGACGCGTCGTGGAGATCCTTGTGGGAGGTCTATGTCCAGCAGTGGACCGACGACTGGTCCTGCGCCTCCCGCAACCAGCGGTCTCCCGCGTCTTCACTAGGTCGTAGGTCCACCTTGTGGAGGGCCTACCGACTCTGCGTCTTCCGGTCCATGGTTACCACTCGAAAACCCGTCGGTACCTACAATCAATATCATATTACTTGACAGACGAACGCAAAAGTACAAATCACAATATTAGTTACAAACAATCAGTGTAATGAAGAGCATTAAGAAATTCTATTCAAAATGTACTAGGTCGGCAACAATCACCGGAGGTAGCGGAATGCTCTTAATTATTACAGCGTCGTTGATTACTGAGAACTGAGAAGTCGTCAAGCACAAGGTAACTGCACAGCTCGGTAGCTTTAGAATTAGAATGAAGATAGCAGCTGGCTGTACTAGACAAATTAAATGAAAGTTGATTCAAGGTTCGATTACTAAGTTATTTTATTTTGTTTTTGCAAGCTCTAGCTTGATGTAACTAGTGTGATGGTAAACAGTTATAAAATTAGTTTGGTAAATAGAATTATGAGTTCAATTCATATTAATTACACACGTTGTAAGTTGCCCAAATTATTGAGTTTATTTCTTTGATAATAATTTAGTTTTTTTCTGAACAACTTCTGTATAAACAAATTGAAAATGTATTTTACTTAGTTTGAGAAATAATAGGCTGTTCATTATAAATATAAAAGCAGTTTATTTTACATTTTGCCATGTCCTATGAGTGTGGTACCAGCAAGGTAGATATCCCAAGGGATGTGTTAAGAGCGCTCTTTAATGTGATAATTATTAAGCACGACATTATGTTGCGCCTTGCAGGAATGAAGCACTTAACTTGTATATATGGAGATGATTAGATTGTACCTAATCCCTAATTGCATTGAGTTTGTCAAAGGGAACTTGATTGATCGGCTTGAGAATCACCTTGATATTCATTATGTTTCTCTTTGAGGTAGGTAAATCATTAAATGTTTACATTTTTTCATTTTTAAACCCAAACTCATAAATATTTGAAACCCAGTATTTAAACAGTATACTACTCTTTTTTCCAGAAGCATGGTAAAGATCAAGTGATTACCGCAGGCATTACGGAGAGGTTCCTCAGCTTAGATCACGGTAAACGGCCAATAAAAAATAAAAACAACGGTGTTTATTTCGTTGTCCCAAGCTGAGGATTAAACGTGCCGCGTTCACAAAACCTTTAGGAGATTTTTTGTTTTGAGAAATTAACAGAATTTATTTATTTATTGACAAGGCAAGTAAGTACAGCTGGTAATACTCACTCGGTTCACATTATTGGTTTCGATCTGAATCAAACCGTAATTACACAACACAGCTAGCAATTACTGTAACGTAGTAGTTTGACTTTATGTATGTACGTACATTAATATTACAATGAATAAATAAATACTTAGTTACAAAAACATTTAATACAACAGTATTAACCCAGTAGTAGCATTAGTTGGGATGACAACTCACTCCACGCTCACATCTCTAACATTCTTACAGAATCGATCTTCAGACCAGACCGGGGCAAATGTTCGATAATCGGCTGTTATACTTAGTACTTTATGTATGTACGTACAACTCACTCCACGCTCACATCTCTAACATTCTTACAGAATCGATCTTCAGACCAGACCGGGGCAAATGTTCGATAATCGGCTGTTATACTTAGTACTTTATGTATGTACGTACAACTCACTCCACGCTCACATCTCTAACATTCTTACAGAATCGATCTTCAGACCAGACCGGGGCAAATGTTCGATAATCGGCTGTTATACTTAGTACTTTATGTATGTACGTACAACTCACTCCACGCTCACATCTCTAACATTCTTACAGAATCGATCTTCAGACCAGACCGGGGCAAATGTTCGATAATCGGCTGTTATACTTAGTACTTTATGTATGTACGTACAACTCACTCCACGCTCACATCTCTAATATTCTTACAGAATCGATCTTCAGACCAGACCGGGGAAAATGTTCGATAATCGGCTGTTATACTTAGTACTTTATGTATGTAGTACGTACAACTCACTCCACGCTCACATCTCTAATATTCTTACAGAATCGATCTTCAGACCAGACCGGGGCAAATGTTCGATAATCGGCTGTTATACTTAGTACCTATTGATATTTATACTTATGTCAATCAAAATTTACAATATTTCAGCAGAATATATAAATATATATATTATAGTGTCAATAAATTTGTAAATGACAAATCTTTGATATACCTATGTTTGTAAAGACACAATAAGCTAATTGTTAAATTATTATTATTATTTTAATTTTTTACTTGATTTTTGTAAAATTGTATTTATAATAAGTTAAATTATAAGATACGTAATTAATAAGTCCTTTTCTCCACCATTTTTAATTTTTCACCTTTTCTTTACGATCTAAGCCTACTTTTTTTTATATATAAAATTATAAACTAGCGCTTGACTGCAATCCCGCCTGATGGTAAGCAGTGACGCAATCGTTAATGTTGTCAGGTTTTTTTTAAACGTTGCTCCACACTAGGAATTAGTCCTGTATCGTGGGTGAATTTACAAACACTTAAACTCACATACACAAACAGCCAGACCCGGAACAACTACCTGTAGGCCATACAAATATTTGTTACCGTGCGGGAATCAAACCCGCGTCACGCGGGCTCAGCAGTCGGCCGCTGAGCCCCTGCACCAACCGTGTCGTTACATTGTGAATAGCAATACCAAATTGATTATTGAGGCATATGTTAAGGCAGAGTCAAATTGTTTTCATTTGCAAAATAGTCAACTTATGAATTCTTTTTAAGAGTTTATAAAAATACATTATGAATGACATAATTATATCTGAAAAATTAGAAATAAAATCAATGTTTTCCTTCCATACATTTCATCCTACCATCTTATCCTTAATTATCATATCTTAAATATCCCATCGCCATTCATACAACAAACGACGTTAATTAACAAAAAGCCGGGCCCCAGTTAATTGGGCGATATGTAGCGAGGCCCGCAAAGGCCTACACTCAAAGGCCTCAGGCGACTCCCGTTCGGGCCCCACGGTTCTACGCCTTTTAATAACAACATTATGGCAACTTAATTTGGCCTTAAATTGAACATGTGTGTAGGTATTGAGTTATCTTCAAATGAATCAAGCCCTAAAGATATTTGATTAAAACCTATGTCGGTGTCGATATGGTTACTTGTGTTGCTACTAATCACAAACCATAATTTAGGAATCCAACCTCCATTAAGTTAACCTAATACCGGAGAAACTTCAGACTATTTCACAAAACTATTATGCCCTTAATATAAAATAGTACTCCGAGAAGATTCTTTCAGATAAACTCAGTAACAGCATTGAGGAAATTTCATAATTCAAATAAAACTGCTAACTTAGTTACAGTCTAGGAAACGTTATGGGTATCAATCGCGAAGTCGGCGGTAACTGACGATTTCCTTAACATCGTTAGGGGAGAGTCGATAGTCGAGAGGGCGAATCTACCCGACGAGGGTATCTCCACTCATAAATCTGAGGGTATCAGTGTCAACTCTTAAAAGTGTTAGGGTTTATCTTTAAGTATTCGCGATCTCTGTAATCGATATTTATTTTGAATATCAAGAGTTTCTTTTTTTCAAACTAATCAATTTCACATACTTTAGACCTGAACGCCCCCAGAGGTCCATTAAATAAAACAGATAATTCATCTCATCGTAAGGCTTCGTAGCTCACATGCCTCAGAATAAAGTCTCGAAACTCTTTGAAGTGAACAAAATGATAGAATACAAAATAGACGCTCCGAATACTTCGTGTGATAAAATTTACTTGTCTGAAAATTTCACGATTTCGATTCAATTTCTGTGCATAAAATGAATTTCGTAAAGTAAGTACAAATTCTTTGTCAGATGAAATGCTCGTATACGATGGGTGAACAGTTTAACAATAACTTCGTTCGACGCTAAATAAATTTGAATGAATCTTTGGGCAAACAGTTGGCAAATATATTTGGAGAAACTTCTGCAACAAGGTCAAAAACTATTTATAATCGAATTAAGAGCGGCCGTTTTGTGGGACAAATGTTCTTACAGAAGTTATAATTTTCTTATAGTCGTCACGCTATTGATCTCGAGGATTTGGCAGATAGCCAAGTACTTACACGTATAATGAAAACTTACACGCTTTCTTTTTTTGCATCCCCAAATGGCATTAAAGTAAAAACTATTGGATATGGGGTTCCGTTTCAATGGGATTGCTCTGATCTCCCGTCGAGTGTAACTTAATGTATCGCGTGATTTAGAGCGCAAGTGTTGATTGTTTCCGAAGCACTTGCTCGAGTGGGGTGAGCAGTTACCGAGCTTTATGTTATTGCAGTCTGATAGAAAGATATTTATTATGATGATAAGTTGGAAGGCGATTAGGATCTTTTAGTGAGATGCGAGAATGTTTGTGATCCCGTCGTTGATGGTTCAATCATGTTTGATATTTCTCGCTACTTGTTGGTTGACGAGACCTTTGATGTTTTGTATAATATACCTATTGTTCATTATACTGTGTTTCCAGTATCTGTGTGAAGTTCAGACCACCCCGAACTATATTGATTTCAATCAAATATAACTAATGAATGCTACGTGTGCAAAACAATTATTTCTGGATCATTAAATATACATTAAAATACAGCTTTGACAATCCTCATTTGAGTCAGGTCATATTTTATCTTCTTCTGGAATGAGTTGAATAGATGAATATTTTACATTTTGACGATCACCGCAATGTTCACCTTAAAGAGAGCAAAACCTGTTGAGGTTTTGCTCTCTTTAAGCGTTTGGTGACAGAGAACGTTTAACATTTTTTTTCTAAACTCTCGATCTTTTTATGCATTTAATATTTTTCTTTAACTTTCTTTCGTTATAATCAAATAAAAAAAATATTACGAATCCATCCGTGTAGTCCATATGTTTGTATATACAGAACTTAGAAACTTGTCTTAGTACTTACATCTAGCATAAAGACAACACAAACTATTCATTAATGTCAGAAATGGTTGGAACAGTGTCTGGTGCACCAGACACTTTCGTTCAGACACGAACGTTTCTGAGCGATCGATTGCTGCGCTGCGTGTCGCGGGTTCAATCCCCGCACGCAACAAATATTTATTTTTTTATAAATTATAAACTAGCGCTTGACCGCAATCCCGTCTGATGGTAAACAGTGACGCAATCGTTGATGGTAAAGCGCACTAGTTTATTAAGAGTCTATTCACTCTAGCATTGAAGACACTCAAATTGTAGTCCAACGACTAATAATATGACCTACAAGTAGTTGTTCTGGGTCAGCCTGTGTGTGTATGTAACTTTTAATGTTTGTGAAAGCAAACCACGGTACAAGAGAAATTCATAGTGTGGGGTAAAAAATAAAAAATAGTTGGTGTATCTAGTATGGGGCTGTCCCACATACTGTCCCACATACCTACTTACATTTAGCTAATACTTCGTTTGAATTTGTTATAGTGAGGGCGGCGATCGCGATTGGTGACAGATGTGAGCTATGACCACTCGACGGGCTCACGAGTCGCGCCATCGATGAGCTTGGTTATAGTGTCATTACAGTCGAGCCCTCTGACTTTATAGCTACGGCCGTGACAGGGGACGGTGATCAACTGCAATTCACGAGGGTCGGGGGGAAACGAGTTCGGAGATTCAGACCCTTTGGAAGATTGAGTACAGCTATGTAGTAAAGTGAGGAGGTAGATTGTTCCAAGAAATTGCCGATGCAGTTTGGAAAGTGTAATCTTGATCCAGGATCGGTAATAGATTTAACAGAAAGGATTTTTTTAAAACATAATAATAATATTCTTAAGAATTTTCTTGAAACTTTTCATTCTTAATTCTTGGATACAAAATATTTTCCCAGGGCAATGGATTTTAAAAATTGACTGTGGCTAAATAATAACAGTCAAACAGGTCGATCGATCAGGTAAAGCTGTGCCTGCCGCGGCCGGTCTGTGGATTGATGACCATCATTACATACCGAGACTTCGCCGTGCTTCGGAAAGCACGGTAAGCCATTGGTCCCGTCTGTCGTTCGTAGGTCTTTGACAATCGTTACGGGTCGTCAGAAGCCATAAAGTCTGACCAGCCGTCTTACCAAGTGGTATAGTATTACCCAGTAAGTAGTTGTGTGG
Organism: Sesamia nonagrioides; assembly: GCA_017933935.1. Taxonomy (NCBI): domain Eukaryota; kingdom Metazoa; phylum Arthropoda; class Insecta; order Lepidoptera; family Noctuidae; genus Sesamia; species Sesamia nonagrioides. The sequence goes on from JADWQK010000061.1 coordinate 95,951, forward strand.
AGGTCAGATTGATAGTTGCTCCATGGCATTCAGCTAAATCCGGTTAGACTGACTGAATCTGACTAAATCCAATTAGACTAACTGAAGCTTAGTAGATCCGGTTAGATTGACTGAAGCTGACTAAATCCGGTTAGACTGACTGAAGCTGACTAAATCCGGTTAGACTAACTGAAGTTGCCTTATTTATTTATTTGATTATTTATACGTACACAATAAAATACATAAAGATACGACAAAATTAAGATCTGAGTACAAAGGTGCTGCTTATTTCTTAAGAAATTTCTACCAGCAGACCTGCGAAAGGAGAAGTAAAACAGAAATGTAGACAATAGTGTGTAAGAACAAGGAGGATGGCAAGCAGTGATGCAATCGTTGATGGTAAAGCGCACTAGTTTATTGAGCTTATTCACTTAAAAAACTTAGGAATAGGAAGGATGACGGCAGTTGAGCGTGGTGATGCAATGTCCTATGAACAGCTGCCTGAAATCTCTCTCTCTGGGTCTCCTTTAGGGCGGGTTGCAAAGTTCAAGTATTTGGGTCACTGGGTCACTGACGACTTAAAGGATAATCTGGATATTGATAGGGAGCGCAGGTCGCTGGCTGTCCGTTGCAACATGCTGGCCCGCAGGTTTGTGCGCTGTTCTAAGGCTGTTAAGATTACGCTTTTTAAGGCCTTCTGCCAGTCATTTTACACGTGCAGCCTGTGGGCCACCTATACCCGGCGGGCATACAGCGACTTGCGCGTACAGTATAATAACGCATTCAGGGTGCTCTTGGGGTTGCCGTGGCGCTGTAGCGCGTCAGGGATGTTCGCGGAGGCGAGGGTCGACGGGTTCGCCGCGATCATGCGAAAACGTTGTGCTTCCATGATGGCGCGCTTGCGCACCTCCTCCAATGGCATACTGAATGTGTTTTCGGATCGGTGGGACTCGCCCCTCTTACGTAGGTGGATAGGAGTCCAGACCCACTTTAGTTAATTCATTACTAACATTAGGCTAAGCTTTATTTGTACTAACACTATATGGATGTTTTTTAATCCGAAATAAAATTTTTGAATTTTGAATGTTAAACCCAAGACCAACACGACCAACGATGCTGCGCCAGAGTGAGATTGATCTGGAGACTTTCCACGACCAAACTAACTACACAACAACATTTGGCGTATCGTACCCGGCACACATCGCTTCACAACTGCTCAGATCCGTCTTCCGTACGACTTCACCAGACATCATACACGACGAACATACAGTTGGGAAAAGACTAAGCAGATAATGATGTATGGGTTTTAAAAATATTTAAGAGTAATTTAATAATTGGAATATTTTTTTATTTTTATTGGAAGGTCAAATAATAATAATAATAATAATCATGATAATTTGTGAAACACATTTTTTTATCAAACAAATTCATCCAAACCGACCCTTCAACAATTTAGTCCCTACACCCAATCAAAAACACCGTCATCGTTTTGCGTAAGGAATTCAGCGAGTTGCGCAATAGTGTAGCGGTAACTAGGTCATCATTCAATGCATCTAACGTGAACATGTGTCGCGGAGCTGACCTCGATGTATCGTCGTCAAATTCCGCGTCAGCAGTTTCGTCGCCAGCGCACCCGTCGTTTGCTGAGCCTGCAGAGGCCCTGCCCGCGTGTCCCGCAGCCACGCACCTGTCATTGCAGCTCCTCCACGCAGCGTCGCCCGGACCCCTCGCCCCGTCTCCCTGCAAGTGTCTGCAGCTCTAGCGAAGCCTCCGTAAAAGGAATCCGCTAGCTTCACAGCGCGTGTCTCAGACATTCCGAAAAAGAAGCCTATACAAGATCAGTCGCCGAATAGGGTTAATGATGAGGGTTTCGTGACGGTGCAAAGGAGGAAGCGCCGAACGCGAACCAACAAAAACCGTTACGGCAAAGCTCCTGCGGGGACGGAAGTTAACTTGCGTGCCGCAAAGCCGAACACACCGTGTATATGTCACGCCTACACTACACCACTAAGGCGGAGGACATCGTGGAGTACGTACGCCAGAAGACAAGATACTCACCGAGGGTACAATTACTGGAGTCGCGCCGCAACGTCAACTTCAAGGCTTTCGTGGTGCGCATACCGAATTGTTTTCTGCCCATTGTGATGGAAAAGGACCTCTGGCCGCAAGACGTGGTTTTCCGTCGCTTCCGCGGACAAATACCACAGAACAGCATAAGAACATGCTAGTAGTAGCGAAGCAGTATTTTATAATATAAATATATGTATGTTTAGGTTAAGGTATTTATGTATGGGCCTGCGTCGCCTGAAATAAACAAATAAATAAAAATTAACGTAACTGCTATCACTAGATTCCAGTGTCCCCGCACGTACCTTGGGTCTGACCTTGTTTAAAGGTTCACAGACTATTGAGACAGACGCCGGCGGCCGACAGGTCGACGGGCAGTCACTACACTGCCTTCGGGCTAACAGGCGGGGTAATGTTTCATCTTTGTATGTTTTATTCATTGGACATTTTGTTGACACTGAAAGTTAAGAAGTTTTTGGTGGCAAGATATTTTTATGTCGTGTTGTGTTCATTGGATAAATGTTTCTTGTCGTGCAGCGTTAGTTGTTTTCATATTGTGGCTCAGGATATATCGGTTTTCACTCACATTGAGTTTGAGAGTTTATTGTTCAGCCAAAATCCTCATCATCATCTCAGCGTTTATCGCAGTCGCATCCGAAGCTTTTTCAGCTTTGGAGTCTGAGGTCTGGGTTCAGCCAAAATAACAACATATAAAATGTTTTGAGCATAATATTCCAACGATAATGTGGTCTACGATCTAAGCTTACGATCTAAATTCACCAACAACTTCTTCAAAGCAAGCTTTGTGAGTCAACTGATCCTAACAATGCGATTATCATTTCCACTTCAAAGACAAAGCCAGTACAATATAATTATGTTAGTAAACGAGACAATTAGCGCAGACGCTCTAATTCGGTGATAATTAGCTTCTTAATCTGGCGCTCAGTGGCAGGCGTTGTGTTAGGTGGCGCTATGTAGGTATGTAGGAGAAGTTGTTTAATGTAAATGGTGCTGTGATCATATTACTTCATAGACATATTCCAGTGAGATACTAAAATGGATAGTTTTCACCTATGTAGTTCAATAAATTGTGGAAGCGCTAACTCTCTAATCACTTTAATTTAAGAGAAACAAAAGACTTCTATTTTCAGCCTCTACTGTTTTTCTCTCTCAAACGCCGTTACAGTAACCAGTATCAAATATTCAATATCACATATATCAACATGGACACTTATAAAACGTCAGAAGCTTCTTTTTTTTCTTCTTCACTTCAATTGTCATTTCCTTTGGAGAAAGCCGGCGGTTTTCAAATAATGAAATCACAGTGCGTATGTGAGGTTAACTATCAGAATAATTAATAAAGTAAAAAAATGGATATCTAAGGTTTAGTAGTTCCCCCAAAGTTAATTGAATCTTGTAATTTTTGTAAATCCTATGGAGCCAGGTCTGAAAATAATATTTTATTATTATTAGTTACAAAATATATGTAGGAGATGGTATGCCTGTCTCTCGTTATCATCAGCCATATGTTAATTACTGTGGGTGCATTGTGGGTAGTGTTACAATGGAAGCACGAATATTCACAGCTCAACGATACGGAATGCGATGCAGTTTCTAACTACATGTTATTCATTCCAAGTCCAGCGTTTCGATCATCCCAAATATCCTGCTCACGTCGTTCTTATCTGGACTCTGTCGAGCGCCAAGTGTTGGCGCTGGCAAAATAATCTATCAAAAGGATAGATAAAACACAAAAACCTATTAAAACCAAGTGAGGTGATTGTCATCACAACTAATAAAACGGTTGGTGAGCAGTGGGCAGCTCGCCGCCCGGTAAAGACGCGTCGCTATAATTGTGGCGTGCCCAGCACTGGGTTGCGACAGTCGCACTCTCCATATCGCCATGAGATCCCGCCGGAGCTCTGTTCGCCGGAGCTCTGTCCGCCGTACCGCGATTTCTTGCAGCAGCGTAATAACTCCAAAGCCGCCGAGAAGTGGCGCGTTATGCCCCGGCGTTTTGCCTCCTCTCGCAGGTCTGTCTACCTTGAAGCTTTCTAATGTCACGTGTTCTGGTACGCGGTCGCCACTCGACAACCATTAGGCCCCGTCAGCCCCTGTTCTAATGTCACGTGTTCCGGTACGCGGTCGCTACTCGACAACCATTAGGCCCCGTCGGCCCCTGTTCTAATGTCACGTGTTCCGGTACGCGGTCGCCACTCGACAACCATTAGACCCCGTCGGCCCCTGTTGTAATGTCACGTATTCCGGTACGCGGTCGCCACTTCACAACCATTAGGCCCCGCCGGCCCCTGTTCTAATGTCACGTGTTCCGGTACGCGGTCGCCACTCCACAACCATTAGGCCCCGTCGGCCCCTGTTCTGATGCCACGTGTTCCGGTACGCGGTCGCCACTCGACAACCATTAGGCCCCGTCGGCCCCTGTTCTAATGTCACGTGTTCCGGTACGCGGTCGCCACTCCACAACCATTAGGCCCCGTCGGCCCCTGTTCTAATGTCACGTGTTTCGGTACGCAGTCGCCACTCCACAACCCTTAGGCCCCGTCGGGCCCTGTTCTAATGTCACGTGTTCCGGTAGGCGGTCGCCACTCCACAACCCTTAGGCCCCGTCGGCCCCTGTTCTAATGTCACGTGTTCCGGTACGCGGTCGCCACTCCACAACCATTAGGCCCCGTCGGCCCCTGTTCTAATGTCACGTGTTCCGGTACGCGGTCGCCACTCCACAACCCTTAGGCCCCGTCGGCCCCTGTTCTATGCCCTGTCACATGCACCTCTACCTCTTAAGTTCTTCGTGCTATGTTATCTTCGTTAATAAAAACTAATACAAACTAACGTTGTTATAGTTTCATTATTATCTTTTCGAAAAGGCGTTCAGAATCCAACTAACTGATTCTGATTTTGAATGAAGACTCGACAAAAAGTATCCTAAAAAGCAAGGCGCCAAACCAGTAACCCTAATCTATACTAACATATAAAGTTGAAGAGTTAGTTTATTTATTTGTTTGAACGCGCTAATCTCAGGAACTGCTGGTCCGATTTGAAAAATTCTTTTCAAGCCTCTTCTGTGTCCTACAGTTCAACTGTTTTATTACTAACTCTTTGTTCCCGTTGTACACCAAACTTGTTTTATTTGAGAATAAGTTCGTTGTTAAAGCACTGAGGAATATTTTATGTTGGAGGTGTCCAGTCTTTAGGACGCGTGCTATAGCACTCCCTGTGTTAGTAATGCTATTGCTAGATTCTTTGAGAAATCTATGCTCTTGTACCGGTTATGTATTTGCAGCGTAAGCTAACCCCGCCGCTTGAGCCAGTTGCGTCCCGTCCGCGCGCTGGTTCGTTGTATCGTGCACATATGTATTGAAATTATAGACTCGTATTTTTTGTGATACTGACTTTCATTCCAATAAGTAAATGAAACTTCTGACCCTTCAGTGATTAGTGACCTTTTACTCAAGTAAATATATTCACGAGCCCAGATACGTGAAACTCTATAGGTACTAATATACAATATGTAAAGACAACCCTGTCCGATCCATGAAGGTAATGTTAGGAATCGATAACTGATTCTACTAAGGCCGACAAAGCCGGCCAAAGTTTAAAAAAAGTCCCCCTAAAAAATTATTTTGCAAAAAAAGGTAACTTAATACATGTGCGGTAGGACACCCTTCCGCGGGTGACGGGGGGCAGGGCACGCGACGCGTGATCGAATCGCATAAGCGTACCGTCAAAATGGTGTTGTCACTTTTTTTAAAATTACCAAATTTCGGGGAAGTTGGAATTAATTCGCGGGAAAAAAAGATTATTTTAAAATTTATTAGTATTGTTACTATGATGATTACGTAAAATTTTATATCATATTTGGTCATGACGTGTTTACCTAACCTTTACTATCCTTATGGGTCGGACAGGGTTTTCTTTACATATTGTATAAAGCTGAAGGGTTTGTTTGTTTGTTTGAACGCGCTAATCTCAGGAACTACTGGTCCGATTTGAAAAAATATTTTTGCGTTGGATAGCCTATTAATCCAGGAAGGCTTTAGGCTCATATATAACATCCCGCTATGACCAATAGGAGCAGAGCAGTAACCAAAAATGGTGCGAAAACGGGAGCTAACGCAGACGTGCATAATGCTTCCATTATTTTAACAGGCGCTTATTTTATATCAACTGAGCTCTTTTTAATTTTTTTCGGAACGGGCCGAACAGCACACTCAGTTACCATTGAACTTAGCTCATGAGGAAATGCAATATTATTAAAATCAGTGAGCGCAGAAGAATGTTACAGCAGTATAAGTTGTTAGTTTGGGATCAATGTGATGATATCCCACAAAAGGGCAATTGAAGCACTAGATCGCACAATGGGGCTCATCAAAGGCAACCAAGATATCATGGGAGGGATGGTGATACTTTTAGCCGGTGACTAGGGGTATGCCTCCGGCAGATGAAATAAATGCTTCTTTGAAAGCATCTTCATTATGGGTTTGCGTGAAAAAGTATTGTCTCACCACGAATAAGCGAGGGCAACTTCAGCACGATTCTTAAGCCGGGTATACGCAATATGCAGCTAGTCTTTTAATAAAAACTTTTTTACAAAAAAACAACCGACTTCCAAAAACCACTACAAAGTTAAAAATAAACACTACAAAGTCAAACACAAACACAAGGTAGCTGCTGTGAATTGTTGAGGAGTTCTTTCGACTGTCTCCCGGCTCCATCATCAGATCTACTCCAGACCTTTATTAAATTGTAGTGCTTTAAAATACTTAATGAAAATGCTAAGAAATGTACTAGTCGCCCCTGCAATTTTTGAAAGTTTCTCTTGTTTTCTCTGGTCTTCCACCATCAAACCCTGATATCCTTATCATGGGACCACCTTGGGAACGTCTTCTTTCCAACAGAATTATCAAAATCGGTTTATAAACGACGAAGTTATGCGCGAACAAACATAGAAAAAAAAAAAACATATACGACCAGTAAAGACATGATTAGAGTGAGTCATGAGTTCTGTCAAATTGTGGATAGCTCAGGTGACCTATTAAATAATTCTAACCGGATCTTCAAACAAATATGGCCAACCGAGAATGGCTATGCGAAAGGGCAATTTTGGCGCCGACTAATGAAATAGTAAAATAAATAAACAAATCATGTTAAACGTTCAGGGAAATGTTATCGAATACCTCTCAGTGGACAATATTACGGACACTGAACAAGTTACATCATACCCTATAGAATTTCTCAACTGTTTAGAATTATCAGGAGTATCATCCCATAAGTTGATACTAAAAGTTGGTGTTCCAGTCCTATTAATGAGGAATCTTGACGCTCCAAAGTTGTGTAATGGTACTCGGTTACAAATAACACATTTGGATCATAACATTGTAAAGGCTACAATCATGGCTGGAATTGCAAAAAGACAAAATGTCTTGATTCCCCGTATTCCCATCACCCCGACTGATTTGCCATTTCAATTTAAATAGTACAGTTCCTTCTGAAAGCAGCATTTGCTATAACAATAACGAAGCCGACAGACGCTTAAAGTTTGCCGGAGTTCATTCAGAAACAACATGTTTTTCTCATTGGCAACTCTATGTAGCATGCTCACGTGTATCAAATCCAGAAAACCTTTATGTTTTGGAAAAAGACAGCAAAACAAAAAAAGTTGTTTATAAAACCGTACTTAATTAAATGTGCTCATATTTTATCAAGCGTAATAATTTTTAAACACTTATTTCATAATATCCTTAACATATCCAAAACACCAACTAACGCAAAATAATTAGAAGTATGATATTTCTTTCCTTTGCTAAACCTTTAAACCCGGTAAAATTAACGTTGCTATAGACCTTATGTATCTTTATAATCCAACTAATAACATAAACGCGAAAATGTGTGAGGATGTTTGAAACCTTGCAGTAATGTAGGCATTTATCTTGGCATTCCCCCGGAAACGGGAACCACCTCGCGCTGTAAACTGAAATCTACGCGGACGAAGTCGCGGGCAACAACTAGTAAATAATGTACTATGAAAATCTTTTCAATGACTGTTAAAAATATTTTATGAGAAGTGATTGAAATAGATTTAACGTTCTCTTTAGTAACATCACTTCACATTAACACAGCCTTTGTATACGGTTTAAAGGTGAAGGGTGACCAACCCTTGCTGGCCCATAAACGTATACAGACACTACCTAGTCTATTCTTATTCTTCTGTATTTATGTAACTTAATATACTTACATTGCATTCTGAGTAAAAGGCAATGTATATTAAGTTACATAAATTCACCATGACATACTCTCTAGTGCCATTTTTTTTTTATTTTATTACTTATTTGGTTTTTTTGTTTATGTTTTTTTTTATTATTATTATTATTTTTTTTGTTGCTACCCGATGTGTTATTATTAGATGTATTGTATTGTGTGTCAAGTCTGTGCTAAATAAATGTATTTTCTTTCTTTCTTTCTTTCCATACAAACCGGTGGTCGGAGTACCTCAGAAACGCTGCAACCTTTTTCGTAGGTAAACAAGAGTTATGTTGTGGAGCTTCAAAGTCAAATTCAGTATCCCAGCGTTAGGAACGTTAGGTTCTGATTATATATTAAAAGTTAAAGTTGAATGTTAAGTTTACAATAAAATAGAAGTGATCCCAAAGTAGTTTCGTATATTGAAATACAACCAAGATACTTCTCGGCCAATAATGCTATGCCTTTGTCCTACCTATAAAGCAGTGATCAGAGGATAACCAAAAAAAGCGTAGCGTATAATTGATCGTCAATAAAATCTGTAAGTCGAGAAAGGAACGCTGAGCATCTGCCCAGTGTCTGTAGCGGGACCAGGGGGTTGGGTGGGGGAAGGGGGGTGTCCGCAAAAAACCTCCCTTTGTTTAGCTGTAAGCTCGTTATTTCACCCTTGCCTTGTGTTTCGGCTTTATAGCGTGGTGTTAAGTATAAATCATTAGCGGAGAACAATATTTATCCCCTAACATACAGGCCTAGTTTAGGGGACAGGGTTAAACCTGTACTTATTTTAATGTAGTATTAATATACACAAAAATTTTAAAATGTTTTTTTTTTGTCGCAATAAAATATTTGTATTTGTTTATCCAGAGAAAGTGCAGCTTTTTAAAGCTGATGCTCGTATATTGAATAGCTGCTTCAAAATCCCACTATATTGCAACATCTACAGCTTAAGTGTGCAGTGCTGTACATCCCCACACTATTACAAGTTGAACAGACATCATCGTAAACTAAACTTTGTGTAGGAATTAAATTATTCTTCCATAGCTCATGTTTGCTTAGGTACATTTTGGCGACATGTCGCAAATACGGTTTGAGCTTACTGTATCGTAAATATAAAGAAATACATTCATTAATGCAAATTCAATAACAGCGCATCGGTTTCATTGTGAAATAGCAACTAATCCGCGAATCCTTTGATCCCTCTTTCCGTATGCACCCGCCGCCGCTGCCGCTTGTACCGCGGACCGGCTCGCGGCTCTTTGAGACCAGCGCACGCCTCCTTCGCGCGCCGATGAGTTCTTTCTTTATTTTGTTTCATCTAAGCAAATGATATTATATCGAGAGTTAATTTTATTGCCAGATGCCGAGCGGATTCGACTTTCACCCCAAATCACTTTTATCCAATTCGAAATTTATTATATTTTTCTCTATTACATTTCTTTCGGAGCTTTTTTAGGGTTCCGTAGTAAACTACCCTAGTTTCACCAAGTCTGTATGTCTGTTTGTCCGTCCACGGATAATCTCATTAACAGTAACACTAGAAAGCTGAATATGTTACCAATATGTAAATCAATCACGCCAACAAAATGGTAAAATAAAAAGCGTAAAAAAATGTTTTATTGGGGGGTCTCATACTAGCAAAGTGAGGAAAGATTGTTTTTGTTTCTTAACCCTACCGTGGGATATATTGATTGATAGTTATTTATAAAAGAATAGGGGTATACTAAAATCATTTTTGATAATGTTAATATTTTCTGAAATATTCGCTTCAAAAGTCAAAAAATAGGCCTCCCCCCCCCCTCTAACTTTTGAACTACAAGTTTAAAAAATAGGAATAAAAGTAAAACTTTGTATAGACTTTCTTTGAAAAAATAGGTTGAATAGTTTTTGAAAAACATTACAAAATAATTTCTGAAATTAGTTTGTAATTTAATCGCAATTATGAAAGCATTTATTCTATATTAATTTAAATATTTTATTATCCTGAAAGTATCTTATTTCAAATAGAAAGATGATTATTAATATCGGTTTATGCAATCCAAAATTACCACCGAAATTCTAATATACATAATTCGTCTATTTTGTATAAATCAATAACCCAATTTCCCTAGAGATGGCGCTGTACTTCACACAGTTAAGATTTTTACTAAGTTCATGACCCAGGACGGGTATGTGCTATAGAATATTTAGAATCTATAACTCTTTCTTTGGTTATCACGGTCCTCTTTGGGCCCGTTATGAGGATTCCGTACTTAGTATGTCAACTCAATGTCCCTTATTGTGACGGATGGGTAACTACGGAACCCTACATTGAGCGCAACCTGTAGCCTGACACGCTTTAGGCCAGTTTTTAATTTTATGGGTGGATTTTACGGTAACCGCTTGACAAAAATGTAAAGTTATAAAACGTTTATCTAATTTTGAGTTTAGACAGCTTTATTAAACAGAGGACTGTAAACGTCTGTAATATACTTTTAAATTACATGTACCTACCAGAAGTTACAAATAAAATATTAATTATGTTCAAATTAGGTGAATGTACCGAACCTTCTGGCAACTATAGAGAAAATTCAGTAATTCAACGCGAAAGCTTAGCTATCAGTGCAGCGCTGGTTCCTTTTGACGTCGCCAGCATTGCATCGCTTTGAAGCGGTCGTTTTATTGAACAAGTATTACGGCGCCAGCTTAACAGCCGACCACTCTCAAAGACCCTCGACGTCCCGCATTCTGTGTACAATATATTCAAATACTCGACTTACTCGACAAAATATTTTGAAGACACAAACAAAATTTATGTAGATTTCTCCTTTTTCTCTGAAATCGCCTCCACGTGTTTAATATTTCAAGGCTGAAATCTTCTCTCTGTTCTCTGTAATATTGTTTTTATAGAATAAATCTGATCGACCTTCTTTTAACATCTAACATTACGAAGTTTCTTTGATGTGTAATGTGTTTTGTTTGTAAAGAATCTAAAACAAATAAAAATAGATTTGTGTAAATAACAAGACCTTCGGGGATATACAACCAAAATATGTAATTGAGTTAAGTAAAGTAGAATTTACTGTAGAATAAAACTAAATTGAGAATAAATACAATACCGTCATAGTGCACACAACAAGTGCGGTTTGTATATTCAATACCGCTATAGTGGACACAACTAATAGGTGACCGTCACCAAATAGATTACCACCATAGTGAAAACAACAAGCGCGGGTTGACCGGCCGCTCTAAAGTCAAGCATTCCAAATGCGTACGCAAGACTTTGTAGGTGTCTCATTAAAATTGTCGTCTTACAGCAACGAAGACGAGTAAGGGACGGTGTCGGGCGTGGAGGGCGGGGGGCTACCATTAGCTCAGTCTTCGAGATTACGGTAATGGCGGGGTGAGGGAGATCGTCCGCCCGCCGTTCGCACGGTTAACAGCGGTTTGGTCACAGATTTGAATACAAATACCGACATCGGACGAACGATGTGGAGCCGTATCTTTGCAATTATGTAGATCTAGTCGCTTTGCGGATGACGAGACGCGACGAGGAATGAGAGAGATAAGTTTTGAAAAATGGTGACTCTGCTCGAGAACACGTCTCGCTAGCGACGAGATGGTATAATTAGGTAACTGTTGTAGCTACTCTACCTATACATTGTTAATAAGTAGTTACTTTGAAAGCGTTTCGCTGTTTAGTAAATTTTTAACTTCAACAGGTAACTTGGGATAGCAACTCCAGATTTTGTTTTAACAATTTGTCTTCGCTCAGATTGTTTAATTAGGACCAACTTCAAACTTACCTAGCCAGGTAAACATTGATTATAAACAGCCATCAGTCGCTTCTAATCTAGTTTCTCACATTGTATGAATTTTAGCAAATCTTAATTTAAATTATTACCAAGCTATAACAACTGAGTTATTAAAATGTAAATTTCTCTGTCGCTGTAGCTAATATAAAGTACACCAAAGTAATTACACAAACGTAACGGGGAACAGTTATTTGATATTTTGGTATTCAACCAAAGTTGGTGAAACAAGGGCCTTGTTAGACGCGCGAGGGGAAGGGGGGAGAGGGTTCGACGGATATTCGGAAATCCTTTCGCCAATCTAAATAAATTTAAAACTCGGACAATCGGATTACGAAGCGTCCTCCGTCTCATCGGTGCCGTTCGTCGATTATACTGAATTCACGACACGTTTATTCAATTAGAGTTTGAAGTATTTAGCGGTCGGATGGCGGGGCGCGGTAATGGCGACTGGTGGTCGGCGTTAAAAATTCAAATCGCAGCCACCTGTGCGTCCGGCGAGGCACCCTTGAGCTATTTCACTTTTATTTCTCCCTGCGCTCCTGCTTCCTACAGAACTCGTCTTCTGATACTTCTTGAATTTTGACGTATTCAAAGTTTATGTGTAAACGTCTGAATTGTAGCGAGTTACTTAGCCGTATTTGTGTAGATGTTTTTATTATGTTTATCCGTATCGCGAAAATGAAAGAAAACATGAGGTAATTTATACAGTAGACAAGGAGTCTCATTTGCTACGGCTTACCTTTTTCTGTTGCTCTCTCGATCGACTGGAATAAATTACTTCTTGGGAAACACTACATATGGTGATCTCAGAGTGAAATACATTGTCGTCTTAATTACGTATTATCGATATTTTAACCGATGACGTTATTACGGACCGATGATGTTATTTGGACCGATGACCTGGTGAAGGTCGCGGGAAGCCGATGGATGCGGGCAGCACAAGACCGGTCATCGTGGAAAGCCTTGGGGGAGGCCTTTGTCCAGCAGTGGACATCTATAGGCTGAGGAAGAAGATATTTTAAAAGTGCTAAGAAATTGATTAATTTGCAAATGCATGAACCGAATAAATAGAAGAAGATACTTAGAAGTACATTACATGAGGACTTTTAGTTGCAAAATTATTTGAATTTTTAATATGGTACAAAATAAAATCACTTGAAATATGGTATACTTATACAAAATTATTGGATCACAAAATTCATACTGCGTAATACATATGCGACCCCTTCCAACACGGGTGCTTAAAAATCATAGCACAGGATCCCCAAAAATCGAACATCCAAAAATACCCTAACCCTTCAGTGGTGATGTGAATGCGCGTCAATATGACACAATGGCGTGACGCGGGTCGCGTGTCACGCCGTCACGCCGCCGCCGTCACGCGCGACAGTTGACGCGAATTTATCATCCAACTCTTGTTATCGACAGAACTGAGTGCCTGACTTGACGCGTTAGGTGTAGTTTTTGTTAGTTGTCTTGTGTTTGCATGTTGTTAGCGTGAGCGTGTATCAGACTCAAAGGAAGTTTTTGAAGAATAATTAAAATATGTACAGTCAGTAGTTAATGTTTAAATTTAGTAGTCATACATCGAATTTACTAAACTTTAACTTGGCTACTTATTTCCTTTGATGACCGTACATAAGGCAACAAACCGAAGTTACGTTTGCTGTTAAATCGCTTTTATCGAAATAATTGAAAGAATTTTCTATCTCTTTTGTAATTGTGTCTCATTTGTAAGTAGCCATCCCCAGAGGGACACCCAGTCTCGCAGTTGGGACGTGACACCCGGTCACACAGCTCCCGGTTGTCACGTCCCAACCTCACACTTATTATGCATGAAACACAAATACCACAATAGAGTTCTTCTATAACCCTAAAAAGCCACGAATAATAGCATCACTTATCAGTGACAGACTGCACGACGTTTACTCAAACTGGGTCCAAACTCCCTCAAAAGCGTCCCTTCATGGAAATAACTTCAAACACAGAATGGCGGGGGAGTTTTAGCCGCAGGCTTAGTGTGCTGTCTTCACCATAGAGGTTCAAGTGACCATTACAATTTATTTTTAGAGCCGGAGGTGGTGTGGCGGACGCAGGGTAACATCGGCTGATCATTGCGTTTGCAAGCTGCTTGTTTTGTCTTTTGTAGTTTGATAGCGTTGTGTGGTGTTGGGCCGGTTGTTGACTTAAGTTTATGCCAGCTACTCCTGTTCGTAAGTCGCGGTATGTACTATAAAATAATAAATTGAAATAACTTTTGGTTACCTACTGGTATTCTTGTGACCTATAGGAAATGTGATGAACTCCTTTTTGAGCAAATAAAAATATTATGTAATAAAGGAAATTCTGTCAATTAATTGAACATAAAAGAAGATTATAATTTGAACTAAGTACAGTGTTCATTGGTAAAACAATGATTCTTTTTACATTGGGGAAAAAGTACATTTTATGAAAACCAATTAAGTAATTACATTTTATTCTTATACTTTTGCTAAATTAAACACAAACATTTTAAAACCTGTCCATATCATTTTCACACATCATTATAATTTCGGTCAGGGCTTTTTTTTTTTGTTATATTATAAACTAGCGCTTGACCGCAATCCTGCCTGATGGTAAGCAGTGACGCAGTCGTTGATGGTAAAGCGCACTAGTTTATTAAGAGCCTATTCACTCTAGCCTTGAAGACACTCAAATTGTAGTCCGACGGAAACACCGCCGCTGGCAAACTATTCCAGTCCCTCAATGTACGCAGTATAAAGGAGGAGGCGAAACGCTTCGTCCGGATCGTAGTGGTGTTAACAACGTGTCGGTCAGGGCTAATACGATTATGCTGACCAGCAGGTTTGCTCGGTGGTTCTTGTGTTTGCTCGGTGGTTCTTGTGTTTGCTCGGTGGTTCTTGTGTTTGCTCGGTGGTTCTTGTGTTTGCTCGGTGGTTCTTGTGTTTGCTCGGTGGTTCTTGTGTTTGCTCGGTGGTTCTTGTGTTTGCTCGGTGGTTCTTGTGTTTGCTCGGTGGTTCTTGTGTTTGCTCGGTGGTTCTTGTGTTTGCTCGGTGGTTCTTGTGTTTGCTCGGTGGTTCTTGTGTTTTGTGTTTGCTCGGTGGTTCTTGTATTTGCTCGGTGGTTCTTGTGTTTGCTCGGTGGTTCTTGTGTTTGCTCGGTGGTTCTTGTGTTTGCTCGGTGGTTCTTGTGTTTGCTCGGTGGTTCTTGTGTTTGCTCGGTGGTTCTTGTGTTTGCTCGGTGGTTCTTGTGTTTGCTCGGTGGTTCTTGTGTTTGTTCGGTCGTTCTTGTGCCGCAAACCGTGAGCTAAATATTTAAATTCTTTTCGTTACAGAATATAACGATAGAAAGATTCAAGCCTCTCATCAGAAGTATCCTTAACAAAAAATCATATTTTTGTATACAAAGGAGTTTGGCAATGATTCCTCCTGGAACCATATTAACGGCAACTAACATGAACTAGGTATGTGAATGTCTGTTAACTGATCTCAAATCATGGTTTTCATTTTTACATAGGTTTTTATTTTACATACTCTTTTTATTATTTGAAATTTCACTAGATTTAAATAGATTTTCATAGTTTATCAATCTTTTGATAGATTCTTCTATATATTTTAAATATGAGCTACAAGGCCTACAACGGTAAAACTCGTAATTTTTTTGTCAGACGTTTCTACTTCAACAGCCTGTGGATGATATACGCTTAGGGTGGTGAACGCATTGCGGACCCAACATAATAACATTTATGATGCTGCTGAGGCTTGTTCCGTTTCGCCGCACATCCGCCATGTTCATGGAATCACATAGATGGAATCTCATACATAGATGGTCATCGGCGATCTTACGCGAGAAAGCGGCCTCACTGTTACCGAGGTAGAGTGAGGTACAGTCACATCCTGAGTGTGTGCTAATATAGCTTTGAACTTCCTTTGACTAACAAAATTGATTTTCATAAAATAAATAATACTTATTATTATTACATACTGTCATAATTTGTTAATATCAACTTACTATTATTCAACTTCCGCATGCAGCTTCATGCTTCTGCACGCGGAAGTTGAATAATAGTAAGTTGATGAGATACCTGTCCTTACCTTTTTTCGTCCCTAGAGTTCAAAGCATTCCCATATCAAATTAATTCAAAATTGTTCCAGCCGACAATAGCCAGAACAAACACACAAACATTTTTTACTTGATTCTGGGTTCATCCATTAGTAAAAAGCTATTATATTAACCATACAAAGTGATACATCAACTTGTGTGTTTGCTTACTATTCAACTTTTGAACATATAAAAAAAAATCTACTGTGTTGAGATATTGTCAACCATATTGCTATATTTCCTCCATTACAGCTCTCCACGCACATCTAACGTATCACTGCAAACGACGCGTTAATATCACTCAACTACAATAAATCAGCTTTGAACTGCGCATCACATAATTACTTAATGGCGCGGATATCAGTTAAGGAACAAACACATTTGTACGCATATACCCTGACGGGGATCGGGACGCATAGCGGAACATCACATTAATAACAACACGCGCTGTTACCAATAATAGATATGTTTTATACTGTGCATTTACCTATTTTTTGCATAGTATTTTTGGTCACAAAACTTGTTGTTGTAAACAACAATATTGGTTTGTGATGGCTGCAACTACAAATAAATTATTGTATGTTAATGATGTTTCATACGCTAACTTACGCCATCCTAGAATCAACCATACATGATTCTAGAATGGCGTAAGTTAGCGTTTAGAACCATCTATGTATGTACCAATACCCATATATATTGGTACATACATAGATGGTTCTAAGTTGGCATAGGTAGAGGTGTGGCCCAAACTGGACCACGAGTACTGCCAGTCGCAATACTCACCTCGAGAGGATGCCTGTGTTGCAACAGTGTGGACATAAAAAATATACATATACTGTGGCCAATTCCCTTTTTCACAAACCAAACGACATTTTACGTTAGTGCGTCATATTCTTTAAATTTCATTAAGAAAGGGATGGAAGATAAATTTAAGTTTACTCCGTCACATACAATCTTAATAGGGATTAAGTATTACGTGGTGGTGAGATTCATTTACTGTCACACTATATTTTAAAGCAACCACTGTGGCAATGTGATTAAACATCTTCAAATATTTAACAAAACGTAGTCATGTTATAGATACTTAGTGCAAAGTAACGTTTTCCATCGAGTCGCGCCTGTGGCTCGCCCGCCGCGGTTACTTATCGCGCACTCGATCGGTTGCGGAGACGGAACACGCCATGGCTTTTAACTAACTCTCCTTAGAGGTCGCTCGCTAGTTTAGGATGTTCTAATTTGTGCGATGGGATTTCAATAGGGATGTTTAAAGAATTTTTAGACGCGAAACTTATATAGTTTTCAGTTCTCCTTTTTGACATAATATCCATAAGATTACTAGAATAACCTAACTTGGTTTAGGTAAAAAGTAGACATAAAAAAGTAGACCCAACTAAAACAAAATATACTCACTGAATAACATGCCCGCTTCACCTAATAGGAGTACGTCACGAGCGCTGAAGTTACAATTGCACTTACAAATCATTTGACACGGTGTCAAATTACATAACAAATCCAGCGAGCAACATCGACATTTACTCAGAAGTCACATGACAAACGTATGTAATTATAGTTGTAGACAGCCATAGAAATGTATGAATGTATGTAAAACTCACGCTTTTTCTCTTTTCTAGGTTAAACGTGCGCCAAAGGATGCTGGACTTTGGATCACGTAGGAACAACTAACCGAAGGTCAACTGAAGCAAAACATCAACGAAGCAACAATCGCTGCTGAAGGAAGTGGACGCGTTGATATAAACTGAAATTCTGAAAAAAACTCTGCATATATTTCCATATGAAGATAGTCGCAGATAGGTAATATTTACCACATTAGACCTGCGTGTATAACTCTGGTTTGGATGGGAAATCATCATATGACCTTTAAGGGGCTTGTCAAGGGCTTGTCAGACTTGTACTAGTCAGTACAAGTCTGCCCAAACCCACCCATGTACCTTAATGTGACCTGCAACCTAATTGCGGTTACGCAATTAGGTTGCAGGTCACGTGTTAGTTGTTGTCACGTGTCAGTTGTTATTTCTAGATACATTCATCATAATTATACTGAGGTGGATTGTTATCATCAGAGTGTCATTTTCTAAGTCGTCATACGTCAAGCTTTGCAGCCAACTGTTCGTGATTGTGCTGAGCTCCCCATACCTATGTATTTAAAATATCTTTTACTATATTATGCAACAGCTAGCAGGTAAAGCTACTTGTAAATGTAAAATTTCCCTATTAACCTTGAACCATAATGCTAAACCGATAAAGTTGAAAATATATTTAAGATGTTTGAGAGATCTCTCGTCTGTACAAAACAGGGCCAATGGAGTGATGTCGTTGGCATTGCAGGAAGTAAACCTTCTGTAATGTTGTGGTCTATCGTCTCATTAACACATCTGGAATTAAGGCCGCTTACTACTAAAGCTCTCATCTGGCATTACGCCTGTGATTTCCAACGGGAAGGCAGACTTGTAGGTGCACGCAGTCTGCGGTGATTTATTGAGATTTTATCATAGCAGATTTGTTGATATTTCATTCCGCAAAGTCTAAAAAAAGGCAAAGATCCTTGAGGTGGTGACCAGCCCGATGCCTGACCACGTCCCAGAGTGTCATGGCCGTTCGCTTAGTCCGGGGATACCGCATGGTCACCGCTATGACAGCGAGCCTCCTTGCCGGATTGCCGCCATGATATTTGGAGGCTAAAGCCCTCGCCCACATGTGGGAGTGGCGAAACGACGGAGCATTACTCCGCTGCCGCAAAAAATCGCGGTACGGCGATAGAGCTCCGGTGGGTTCTCATGGCGACATGGAGACTGCGATTGTTACAACCTAGTGCTGAGCATTCTACAATAGCTGCGGTAAGTTTCCTCTTTTAAGAGAGGTGCTACGGCGTCCTCACGTTCCGCCTGACGCAGGTCCTCACCGGACACGGCTGTTTCCGGAGGTTTTTGTTCAGGACAAGGCGGAAGGAAACGCCAAGGGCGTGGCATTCTCGTGGCTTATCACCTTCTTCTGCGAAGCAGTGATACTGGTAAAGGAGGAGGCGGAGCGCGCTGGAGACGCCCTGGTCGGGAGACACCGTAGGCGCGGCCTTGCGGAGGGCAAGTAGTGGACAGCTCTAGCAGGGTTGAGGTTTGGTTGAAAGAGAAACAGTAGGGTAATTACGTACCACACTATCAGTAGTAATGGGTTTCATTTTAACAGTTCAACAACATTCATTGCGTTATTTACGTTGTTGAGCGGACAAATTTTTGAACTTATGAAGTAATGGATTGGCAATTTGCTTCGAAATGATTCCAACGAATAGTAATGGCGCGTTACGTAATTTGGGTGCAGGTCACGTGTCAGTCAGTAAAAGTCTGACAAGCCCTTCCGCTCCGCGCAGAGCGGGTGAAGTCATAATTATGATGATTTTCCATCCAAACCAGAAAAAAAGACAGGTGTTTTGGTCTTTAAAAATAAATTATACTATAAAGTAGATATAGCTGTCCCCAAAAATCAACAATTTCCTAACTAATTATCTGTCTAACCATTATTTTTGTAGCTGCCCAAGAATATATTTTACGAATTTTTATAAAAGTAAGTCTAAGTCTATGGATTCCAATAAAGCTAAAATCATATTGATTCTTAAAGACAAGTCAACGTTCTTAATATTCCAAAATTATATTTGTCGATTTAATGACTTTTCACTTATTACTTTTCACTTATGTTATTTGTCAAACGAAGGTGCCATATTTAATGTCAATCGGTCAATTTACTGGTTTCAGTAAACAATATTTCGAGGAAGCAACCTAAACATGGCTCTATTTTATAATGTTAAACTTATAGAACTGTTAAACTTTAACATCAATTCTACATAGTTTTCATATCTTCTTCTTATCAGCCTATAGATGTCCACTGCTGGACAAAGGCCTCTTACAAGGCTTTCCACGCTGACCGGTTGCTTCCCGCATCCATCTGCTTCCCGCGACCTTCACCAGGTCATCGGTCCACCTTGTTGGGGGCCTCCCTACGCTGCGTCTTCCAGTACGTGGCCGCCACTCCAGAACCTTACTGCCCCATCGTCCATCATCGGTTCTACGAGTGTGTTCTTCTTTGACGAGTGTGTGTTGCCAGTGATGACTTACGGAACTGAAACGCGGTCGCTCACAATGGGCCTCATACGAAGGCTCAGAGTCACACAAAGGGCAATGGAAAGAGCTAAGCTCGTAGTTTCTCTGCGTGATCGAATCAGAAATGAGGAGATCCGCAGAAAGTCACAGCTATTCCAGTCGCTAAACTTATATGGCAGTGGGGCACATTGCTCGTAGTTTTCATATAATCTAACCAAAATTATGTCTGGACTAAAAAAAAATTGTTTTGGATTTTCTTCTCTAATTAGCGACAAACACCGAACTCATCTAGAAAAAAAAAAACTTGTAAAAGTGTTTCTACCAACATACTTACAGAAAATAAATAATTTATTAATTTAGCCGCTCCTACATAACACGAGGAATGGACAGACCGGCTCATAAATTTCCCACAATCAAACCGGAACATAGTCTGTATTACAGCATTCATTACACAAACACGCAAGAAACTTCTAAGTCCACCCGCCAAATATCAACGTGATGCAAGTACTTACATAATATGTATATTCAGCAGTGTTTCAACCGACAGCTGACGGACTCGGACGGATCGAGATGAACGGGGCGACCGGGCCGAAGGGGGCGCTTGCATCCTCCGCGATGCAAATGTCTGCCCGCGGCGTCAGCGACTGATTGCCTCACAGGCTCACGAGACAGACGGATTACTGCAATTATACACTCATTTGTTGCTATTTACAGATGGTTGGAGACTGTTCTCATGCTTTAATTGATATCTACGTTGCAAGGAAGATTGAACAATCATACAGACGGTTTTGAAGTCAGTAAGGATGAGTTTTGAGTAATGCTTCTGATGAAAGCTCCCCTTGTTCTTATTAATGTCATTGCAAGAATATTTTGAATTAGAATGAGTAATGACTGGCTTTGTTATTATTTTGTTTAATGTTTTTCTGGCGTGGATGCAATTTTCAACCTTAAGTGTTGAACTGCAATATAGAATTTTGGTTATTTAAATAAACGTACATGTTTATTTAATTAGTAATTAAACAGTAAAATGTTTTATAATTTTTCTTGCAAACAATAACGGTTAGAATTTATCTCACTTTATACACAACTGTAGGTACAACATACCCTAAGTTACACAACATAAAATAAACTAAAATATCTTCCAAATTCGGGGAAATCTTATTACAATTGCGTGTGTGTCAGAACTACTATTTTTTAACGTAAAAAATTGCGATCGTAACATCCACGTTTTATATTTCAACTCGTGTATTCTCATTGTGAGTAATTGGAACACTGGCTGGCTGACTGGGTTGGGCCAAGATTGGGGCGCCCAATGTTCGTCCGTCTGGCAATGTCTTGGTTTGCCAGTAAGCCCGCACTTGGCAAGCTCGCTCAGCTACTGAATCTTAAGTAAAAATCGCTTCGGTGAACTTATATGCCACTTGATTGCGTTTAAATATAGACGTACTGTAAGCATTTTAGTGATATCGCCCGAAATGGTTGGGATAGAGATTATTGCAGTTTATAGACTGCTGAATTAATGATATTTACTATTCTAGTAACGTGTATTATGTGTTCTAGTTTTACTTTATTTAAAAACTCGCGCAATTAGGGGAACCCTCCAACGTCCATTATCCAACGTACATCGTCCGCGTATCCGACTAACATTAATAGATAATGTAAAAATCTGTTATAATATTAGTTGTTATAGCGGCAACATATCAAATACATAGCCTAGTGACAAACAGACAATAGATTCTTAATAATAGGGACCCAAACCTTACATTATACAATATCACAAGTTATGTGCAGAATAGTAGCCGCAAATGCCACTTAGTATTTATAATATCCCTCTGTACAAATTCCGCTCCACATCTTTAGTAGACACTCTTCAGTGCGTCTGCAACCAGCACTCACGTCCCACCCGAAGGTAAATATCAATTTGGTTCGTATTAAGGTTTTAATAAACTATTAAACCGTAAGCCTTCAAAATTTCACTCCACGAGAACAGAATACATGGTGTAAATGTAAACGAGGGGCTGCCACGTGTTGGGGTCCATATAAATAACGGGTACCCAAGGGTCCCGTCTTTGGGCCCGCGTACATCTAATTTTAGGTGCCCTACGACGCACCTGGGCCCCTGATTAATGGGTTCCGTCTATTTTGTTGGGATATTTAAATACCTGTCTGGTATTTGACGCCCATCTTTAACAACCCCTGTGAAGACAAGTGGCAGGAATTTATTTGGCGCTTGTTTTAATAAAAGTTGAGGAGTTATGTGGAAGCTTTCCCTGTTTAATCGAGGGAGTCATTTTGTTGATTTATGGAAAATGTTTCTATATACAGATAAATGGAGAAGTATACTGGAGCCGAAATTCATAGTTAGATAAGTAAAAAAATTATTACCTACATATATTAAGTGAAGATACTCAGGTTTCACAAAATCAGACAGGTCTCCATATAACCTCAAGTTAACTATTGCATTAATAAAAAAAACGGGCCAAGTGAGAGACGCACTCTCCCACGAAGGGTTCAGTACCTACATTTCTACATTTGATTGTGGTTATCTTTAAAAAAGGCAAAAAAGTCACGTTTCTTGTATGAAACCCCCTTAACTATTTATTTTTAGTATTCGTTGTTATAGTGGCAATAGAAATACTATGGGGTGCTCTGGGATCCCACCACCATCTTTGGGACCCGAGTCAACCCCACCTGCCAGACGGTGCACCTGCTGACTAACGAACGGGGCGCTGACGCTTGCTTACCTTTCGGGGTTTAGTGGTCAGACGGCAGTCGCACTTATAATTAGCTAAATAAGCCAATCTAAAATGGACAGGAATATGAGAGCACATGTCACAGCTAGGGCGCCGCCGCAAAACGGCGCGCAGGAGCCTCGCCAGACTCCTGTGACTTATGGGCTAGGGCTACCGTGTCAGAGGCGGACACGGCTGAAGAAGCGAGCCCAAACCAAGAAAATCCGTTTCGCGTCGTGGAACGTTGGCACGCTAACTGGACGCGCGAGAAAACTGGCCGAGACTCTCCACAGGCGGAGGGTGGCCGTGGCGTTCCTGCAGGAGACTCGGTAGAAAGGCAGCAGATCCCGGCTTATTGGGATGGCTACAAGCTGATCTACACGGGTGCACTTAGTGGGAGAAATGGGGTCGCCGTGGTGTTGTCTGGCGAGCTCCAGGATGACGTCTTGGAGGTGAATCGCATCAGTGATCGGTTGATGTCGTTGCGGGTGCTTGTCAATGGGGTTATAACCCACTTGATAAGTACCTACGCCCCGCAGGCCGGGTGCGATGACGCCGAAAGGACGTTGTTCTGGACCCAGCTCGAAGGATTGCTTCGCGGGATCCCGTTATCCCAGGGAGTCGTTCTAGGTGGGGATTTGAACGGTCATGTGGGTGAGAAGTGTGACGGGTATGATCGTGTTCACGGTGACTTTGGGTACGGTAGCCGCAACACGGAGGGGAACAATATTCTTCGAACGTGTGCGGCCACTGACCTTGCAATCGTGAACACCTACTTCAAAAAGAAACCGGAGCACCTTGTCACCTACCGGAGCGAACGAAGTACTACCCAGATCGACTTTCTACTAACTAGGAAGCACCACATCGGCAAAGTAGCCACTTGCAAAGTCATACTCGGTGCGAGTCTCACTGCACAACACCGTCTCCTTGTCATGGATCTCTGCGTAAAGGCCCAACGCAGACGTGTGGAGCACTGCCCGCACCAGATCCAGTGGTGGCTGCTGGATAAAAACAGGTCCTAGGATTTTGCGTCGTTTATTGGCGACAAATGCACCGGTACCGATGGGGAACCTGTTCAAGAACACTGGAACAGGATCCAGGCAGCTATTACTGGGGCGGCGCGGGTGGTGCTCGGCGTCTCCAAGGGCGGCCGCAAACGTGACAAGGAGACCTGGTGGAGAGACGACACAGTCCAGAGGGAGACTAAGGTGAAGAAAGCCTTCTTCAAAACGTGGCAAGCGATCGGATCCTCTGAAGATCGCGACGCATACAAAGTTGCCAAACGTGCCACTAAAAGAGCTGTAGCCGGAGCCAGACGAGACCACTTGCAACCGCTCTACGAGAAGTTGGAATCGTCTGAGGGGCAAAAGCTCATTTACAAGTTGGCACGTTCTAGGGTCAAAGCGGCACAGGATATATACAAGTGCCGCTGTGTAAAAGACCCTGTTGGCAACCTACTATGCGAAGACCTCGCGGTGAAGGAGAGATGGCGCTCGTACTTCCACAAGCTACTGAATAAGCAGCACCAAGAGGTGCAGACACCGGAACTCCCTCCAAATCTTGGATTAGTGCCTCCGATAACGCCTGAGGAAGTCCATGCAGCTCTTCGTCGCATGACGAATCGGAAAGCTGTCGGAGCTGATGGAGTCCCCATTAAGGCCTGGAAGGTGATGGGTCCTCGCGGCGTGGGCATGCTAACTAGCTTTTTGAACCGCGTGCTCTTGACCCGCAAAATCCCGAGCCAATGGAGACTGAGTATTATTACTCCAGTCTTCAATGGCAAGGGCTCGGTATAGAAGTGTGGCAACTATCGCAGTATAAAGGTCATGTCCCACACCATGAAGATCTTTGAGAGGATTATAGACTCCTGGATCCGGCAGGAGTGTGCTGTCTCGGAGTGTCAATATGGGTTTCGTCCAGGGTACGGAACCATGGATCTTATCTTCGCACTAAGGATCGCCATGGAGAGATACAGATCGAAGAACACGCCTCTGCATATGCTCTTTCTTGATATGCAGAAGGCCTTCGACTGTGTCCCTCGGGGGGTGATCTGGTGGGCACTGAGGTCCAAAGGAGTACCAGAAGCCTATGTTGACATAATTCGAGACATGTACCTCAATTCCGATTCCGTTGTTAGGACCGCTGTTGGTGATTAGTATCACCAACAGCAGGTCAGTGTCGTCTTCATTTTTTGTTTATATGAAAAAAGAAAAATATACGTGTCTAGTATTTTTTGTAAATCTGACTGACGGACTAATTAGTTCAAGCGATTCCTTCGTACAATCTCCATCGACACTCAAAGCCCTTCCCCGTCACACTCGGATTCCACCAAGGTTCCATTCTTAGTCCGTTTCTGTTCAGCGTGATATTAGACGTCTTGTCGGATAGCATCAGGGATTCACATGAGCAACCTCCTTGGGTGCTTATGTATGCTGACGATATCGCGCTGGCGGACGCGGACAAGGATCGGTTGGTGCGGCGGGTGAATGTGTGGAAGGACTCGCTCGAGAACGGAGGTCTGAAACTCAATGTGGCGAAGACCGTGTATATGGCTAGCAACACGACAGACCCCATGTCTGTGCGCATAGGCGGTGCTATGGTCAAGTGCACAGACCAGTTTAAATCGAATTTAAATCGCGACATTGATTGCGACGTCAGGGCACGTATTTCCGCAGCTTCGGCAAAGTGGGGTGAGGTAACAGGTGTCATTTGTGACCCCAAAATGCCGGTTAAGCTTAAGGGGCAGGTCTATAAGACCATCATTAGACCTTTTCTCCTGTATGGCAGTGAGGCGTGGCCTGTGATTGAGCGGCACAAGCAGGAGCTGCGTGTCACGGAGATGAATATGCTGCGGTGGATGTGTGGAGTTACGCGGAAGGACTGCATCAGGAACTCCCGCATCCGTGGCACTCTGCATGTCCGTGACATATCGGACAAACTGCAGGAAGGTCGCCTACGTTGGTACGGTCACGTCTTA
This sequence comes from Sesamia nonagrioides, assembly GCA_017933935.1. Lineage (NCBI taxonomy): Eukaryota > Metazoa > Arthropoda > Insecta > Lepidoptera > Noctuidae > Sesamia > Sesamia nonagrioides. The sequence goes on from JADWQK010000061.1 coordinate 121,965, forward strand.
CGAAAACTGGCATGTTACCTGGGTCCCACAAATGTCTTGCCATGGCGCCTCCGCCGGGCCGGAACAAGCGGGGTATACCAAAGAAGTGCTAGCTTGTCGTTGAAACAGATGACATGCGTGCCAACAATCTCATGCCACAGGATGCTAAAGATCACGCGAAATGGAGGAAATGAAGCAAGAAAGCGGGCCCCGGGCTCCAACGCGAAAGCCGCTGATGCAACCGGGATAAACGCTGAGATGATGATGAGTGGCAATAGAAATACCTACATGATCTTTGAAAATTTCAACTTTCTAGCTCTTATGGTTCATGAGATATACTCTGGTGACAGACGGACGGACGGACGGACAGACGGACAGCGAAGTTTTATGAATAGGGTTCCATTTTACCTTTTAGGTACGTAACCCTAAAAATGCGTTGAATTCGCAGGCTTCAGTAACGAAAGAAACGGGTCAACTAAATGATAGAACTGATGAGATTCCGTTTCTTTCGTATTGTACTGCAACAATAAACCAAAATAATATATAAGTAACAGAAACGATCACACACTAAGGATTTAATAGGTGCCGTAAATATGGGAAACAACTTCTTTTGTAGTAACGGGTCAAATTTTTAACGTTTTATTTCAAAATATACAAAGTATAGCTGTTGTCGAACAAAACCCAACATACAAAGTTTTTCTTTATATGAAACCTGAATATAGTTTGTTCAGAATAAGCAACTGAATCGATTCTGATCATGGTTACACCATGTTATATTTTTTCCTAAATACATTTACAAATTGTTGCAGTTTTATTACCGAACGCGCCACGCAACTTACAGTAGGTATGTCCGTACAATTGCTGACGCCAGAGGTCAACACACCGCTCGCCCGCCCGAACGGAGCGATGACCATATTTTTGTCGGGACAACCAAGGAGGATAACAAGCTCATAACTTTGTGGTTTTTCATGGTATCTTTTTGAATTTTTGTATTAAAAATACTGGACACGTGTTTCGGGTTTCTTAGACTTAAACAAAAAATAATGTTGTATAACGATTGCGTTCAAAAAGCGTAAAGTTTATTCATATGAGCACTCTAGAGTGCTCATAATAAACTTTAAGACTAGTCTTGAAGACACTTAAATTATAGTCAGACGGAATCAGTCGCTGGCAAATTGATCCAGTCCCTCGATGTACGCGGTATCAAAGACGAGGCGAAGCGCTTCGTCCGTTACACCACTACGAGTTAACAACGAAAGGGTGATGGGGTGGATACTCGTCGTACGATGGATACGGCTGGTCCGATGATGGAACGGATATGAGGTAATAGAGATGTTTCCTAGGTAAAAAAAGATGATTCTATTTTAGCCCGTCATTCAGATTATAGAATAATATTGGATACCTATATTTTGTTTTATCAAATCAATAAAAAATTACACATATAAAAGGCATCAAAGATCAAGAGTGGTGGCTGGTGACGTCACTGGCCGCTAAAAGTGTAGCGTGCAGTGACGTTACACGAGTTTTCAACGCGCTGTGTCGTCTTCATTTTTTGTTTATATGAAAAAAGAAAAATATACGTGTCTAGTATTTTTTGTAAATCTGACTGACGGACTAATTAGTTCAAGCGATTCCTTCGTACAATCTCCATCGACACTCAAAGCCCTTCCCCGTCACACTCGGATTCCACCAAGGTTCCATTCTTAGTCCGTTTCTGTTCAGCGTGATATTAGACGTCTTGTCGGATAGCATCAGGGATTCACATGAGCAACCTCCTTGGGTGCTTATGTATGCTGACGATATCGCGCTGGCGGACGCGGACAAGGATCGGTTGGTGCGGCGGGTGAATGTGTGGAAGGACTCGCTCGAGAACGGAGGTCTGAAACTCAATGTGGCGAAGACCGTGTATACGGCTAGCAACACGACAGACCCCATGTCTGTGCGCATAGGCGGTGCTATGGTCAAGTGCACAGACCAGTTTAAATCGAATTTAAATCGCGACATTGATTGCGACGTTAAGGCACGCATTTCCGCAGCTTGGGCAAAATGGCGTGAGGTGACAGGTGTCATTTGTGACCCCAAAATGCCGGTTAAGCTTAAGGGACAGGTCTATAAGACCTAAGGTCTATAAGCGACACAAGCAGGAGCTGCGTGTCACGGAGATGAATATGCTGCGGTGGATGTGTGGAGTTACGCGAAAAGACCACATTAGAAACTCCCGCATCCGTGGCAGTCTCCGTGTCCGTGACATAGCAGACAAACTGCAAGAGAGTTGCCTGCGCTGGTACGGTCACATCTTACGTAAACCGGCAGGTTACGTGGGTAACGAAATGAAATGAAATGAAATGAAATCGTTTATTAAGCAAGTAGGATCACTGATCACTTTTACACGTCATGTCATAACAAATGTCTTGCCATGGCGCCTCCGCCGGGCCGGAACAAGAGAGGTAGACCAAAGAAGCGCTGGCTTGACGTGGTAAGAGATGACATGCGTGCCAATAAGCTCTTACCACAGGATGCTAAAGATCGTGCGAAATGGAGGAGAATGTGCAGGAAAGCGGACCCCGGGCTCCAACGCGAAAGCCGCGGATGCAACCGGGATAAACGCTGAGATGATGATGATGATGATGATGATGATTCCTTCGTACAATCTCAAACTGCAACTTTACAACTCAAAATGCATTTTTTTTTATATATCATAAACTAGCGCTTGACCGTAATCCTGCCTGATGGTAAGCAGTGACGCAATCGTTGATGGTAAAGCGCACTAGTTTATTAAGAGTCTATTCACTCTAGCCTTGAAGACACTCAAATCCATCCCTTAGAACGACAAGCTGGCTACTCTTCGCCTGTGCTCCAGGCTTTGTATGAATAAAAACTGCACAGTTTAGTGAATAAATAAAAAAAAAACTATTAATAAATAAATGTTATTACAGTATTAATATTTTTTTTAAACGGGAAATGATTAATCATTATTCCGACATAAACAGTGTTCGTCCAATTTACACTACCTCACATCCCCCGCACCTCGCATGGGTTGTCACTATATGTACCAGAAGCATGAACTAAATGTCCATAATCATTTTGTGCTGTTCTTAAAATGTTATATGTTTCTACCTAATCTTGGTAAATTCAATAGTGTCTTCTCAAGTTGTGTCCGGGGAGAGTGGTGACTTCAATAGTGTGTACTCAAGTTATGTCCGGAGAGACTGGTACCTTCAGTAGAGTGTGCACAAGTTGTGTCCGGAGAGAGACCGGTGCTTCTTTACACTTTCGTAAGACTCCTGTGCCTGTCAAATTATCTATTGCATACATTTTTGTTTAAGAGAAATTTGTGCACTCAGTACAATGAACAATATAATTATGTTAAACTTGAAGCTGAAGAAAAAGTTCTAGTTAGTTATAAACGGGTTGACATAATTATTCTTTGCCGTTGACGAAATAGTCATGCGCACTGTTCATTTCTTAGTAAAAATCTCATTTGTATTTGGCCCCATACAAGCCCAGTTTTTCCTCCCAGACTGTGTACCATACCATTTCATTATCTGTCCTATACCATGGATTATTCACCATAATTTATGAACATCATGAGCATAAATATTACAAATTATAATTTGTTTCTCCCCTACCACATAAGAAAAGAATTGAATGTTTGAATTAGGTACATATGTGCTTTTTAGCCTGATCTCCGTTCGTTAATTTCATAGTTTATCGTCGATGCAGTTAGCAAGGAAATTTTCTTTCTTTGTTTTGTACTTTTTATCATGTGCATAAATTTCATTTAACATTTAATTCAGGATGGTCCCTTCTAAAGACTTGGATTTTGAATTGCTAATTCTACTTTTTTAATTTTGCTTGTTTATAATTTCCTTTTTTCTGGGTGTATTTACAAAATATAATTCTTTGAAGAACTAATCAGTAGGCATTGTAGTATTATTATCACTGGTGTCATTCCTAAAAATAGTTACGATGAGGTGGAATTCAGCTGGATACTTCTGCCGTATTATGGGCCCAATTTACAACCCAGTGACTTCCGTATATTGGTAAAGGGCATCGCGTAAGACCCTTAGCAGTTCTGAATGGAGAATGTTGAACGTTGAACGGAGAGGTGGAAGGAGAGCCTTTAATAACATTCCAATAGTGGCGTGGGACATTATTAAAGGCTTACAAAAATTAAAAAAAATCTTTTACAAAAGAAAAAAAACCTTTTAATATTGCTAATAAAAAAGCGAAAGAAGACACTTTCTCGTCTCTGTTACAACAAACGCACTCAAATTCCATATTTCAAACATAACAATAGCAGAATAAAAGCAGCATGCAAGAGAAAAATAACCAAGCAATCTGTAACAATATCTTAAGCGTAATGTATACCGGGTATAATGTGAACGACAAAAAGACGGTAATGGCTGCGACAAGCGTCGCGCGTGATTTATGTCGTGTCGCGTTCTGTCGCGTTTTGTCGCGGGCGGGGAGCACTCAGTGACGTCACACACGACGCGGCAACATCAATCATGTTGGGGGGATGTTTATTGAGTGACTTGACCTACTGCACTTCTGGGGGTTGTGATGTTTAAATATTCATTGGTTTTTGTTATAGATACTAGCACCGACAAAATTTAATAATTAATGTGATGTATTCTAGCTACACTTAGTTCAGAACAGAAACGAAGGATTAATCTTGTTATAGAGAAATAATGCAAAGTTAAATACCTACATCAAAATAAATCAACTAAAAACATATTGCAGAAGTAATTACCAATTCTATATTATAACTTCTCTTTCCGATTAACTTAGAAACTCAGAAGAATATACAGTGAGTGCCTTCAATAAACGTGAAATTTTGTCAGATTGTGTATTATTGCCATTAAGTAAATATCAGCAACATATTTTTTATCTGTTGTTATATGCCATATATCTAGTATCTGAATGATAAGTCGGCAATCATTCAAGCACCACCGGCAGCTAACAACACAGGCATGGACCTCAGCTTCCTATAAGTATCTGATATTAAAAACTGTCTACAAGAAAATCTATTTTATTCAACTAAATGTAACTATGTTTACAGGTTTATTTAATTACTAAAACTATGTCAAAGAAATAAGTAAGGTAAAAGCACCCATTGGTAGTGGCACTAATTAAAAATATCGCGGAGCCAATAACTTGCTCCTTCGGTCGACTTCATTTATTGCAAATTGATAAAACTAACTCGCGCGTTGCCTTTTATAACCGTTCAAATTAAACAACATATTCGCATTTCCACCGCTGACACTGCGAGATGATAAACTTGCGTCTTCAATCTACTTAGTTAAAATTTTAATAAGCGAATCGACGAGTTTTTCAATGTGCGCTTCATAAAGATACTCCTGCCCCCGCAGCCGTCTCGCAGTCGCCCCGTAGCCGCACAAATATTAATAACGGGTTATCTTTGTGCTCCTTATTAATCACGTTGTTGAAATATTTGCAACAACTTGAGCGTAAACTTTTATATTGATTAGTGTTGCAACCGCTTAGGGGATGTATTAGGTAATGTTATGAACAAAGTTCGCGCCTCGGATCACAAGATTATTGGATAGTTGGAATCTGTTTTATGTACAGTAGCCTCTTTATCGTCAGTAATATAAACCCATGTATAAGTCCACTACAGAACTTGATGTTGAAGTAGATTAATGATACCACTGTTATGTTATTTTTAGAAAGTTGTTATTTTATGACCTAAACTATTGGAATTACTAGCTTACAAGTGCGACGCATGATGAAGTTTTTGTTTCAGTTTGCATTACATTTCTAAGTTATAATGGCCCGTTATGAGCGGAACGGAAGGGTGTGTCAGACTTTCACTGACTAAAACCCACTCGTGTTCCTTCACTTGCATGTGCGGCAGGGCCATGGTATCTCTTTCGAACAACCCACGGCCCTGGCAGGCATCGGTCTTCATGGACCCCATCACGATGTGCTGACATATCTTTGAGGTGCGCGTGAAAGACAATGCGCCATGGGCTCAGCTCTGGTCCTTATCTGGAGGCGAGCTGCCCTCCTCCTTTGCCAGCATCACTGCTACGCAGAAGGAGGTGACGGCCTGCCAAGAACTTTTACTCCGGACCATGGCATGGGGCCGGACGAGAAAGAACACCGCCAATCGCCGCCACGAAGACACCCAAGCCGGGCAGACCTCCACCGTATGCTCCACCTCACCATGTCCTCAGGGCGATTCACACAGTGGTAACACCCTGGCACTTCGTCCAACCTTATCCAGAACAGGTATCTCCGGATTCAGCCGTGTCTGTTGAGGACCTGCGTCAGGCGGAAGGTGAGGGCGCTTTGGCGACTTTCTAGCTACTCCACAAAGAGGGAACTTACCGCCACTATTGTGGCGTGCCCAGCACTGGGTTGCGACAATCGGACTTTCCATGTCGCGATGAGATCCCGCGGAGTTCTTTCCGATGTACCACGATTTCTCGTGGCAGGAAGTAATATCCTCTCCCTCTTACTAAAACGTTTGCTTCGTTTAAGCGGCGCAGGACACTTGCGCGAGTGTGCTAGTGCATTACACACGTAACTACAGCCTGTTACGCTTATATACAGATGAAAGTTGATTTTTCTGAGAGATAAACTTTTAATGTCAAATAATTTTATAGTTCTGGTTATAAATTGTCATGTTAATGTACAATATAGCAATAAATGAATATTGTACTTTACTACATAATTGTATGTACTTTTAGACAGACAAATAAAGCAATTCATGCTTTTAAAATACATAACTTTAATATTCAGCCGTAGTATTTTGCCAAAAGCACAATTAACGAAGCACAAAGTACAATGACGGCACAAATAGAACGAGTTATCAGTTTACGGAGTCACACCGATTTAACGATAATATCATAATCGGGATGATAATAGATTCTAACGTTGATCAACACAATCAATTATTATTACATGGATTTACATTAATTGGATTTTAGATCTGATGTAAGGTTTACATGTTAATCGGATATTGAAATGTACTACTATCCATACTAATATTATAAATGCGAAAGTAACTCTGTCTGTCTGTCTGTCGGTCTGTCTGTCTGTCTGTCTGTCTGTCTGTCTGTCTGTCTGTTACGCTTTCCCGCTTAAACCTCTCAACCGATTTGGATGAAATTTGGCACAGACAATCTTTAGACCCTGAGAAAGAACATAGGCTACCTCTTATCCCGGAAAAATTTGATGTTCCCGAGGGAAATCTAAAAAGCGCGATATAACCGAACTCCACGCGGGCAAAGCCGCGGGCGGAAAGCTAGTACTATAATATAATGATATAACTATAATGATCATTTAAAATACTTTAAAAAGAAACAAATCTTAAATATAGTTGCTGCTAGAAGAAATAAAGGCCCTCAAATAGCGAGGGTTAACAATTTTTTTTTTTTTAATTATAAACTAGCGCTTGACCGCAATCTCTGCTGATGGTAAGCAGTGACGCAATCGTTGGTGATAAAACGCACTAGTTTATTAAGAGCCTATTCACTCTAGCCTTGAAGACACTCAAATTTTAGCCCGACGGAAACAATGCCGCCGGCAAGTTATTCCAGTCCCTCGATGTACGCGGTATAAAGGAGGAGGCGACACGCTTCGTCTGGATCGTAGTGGTGTTAACAACGTAAGGGTGGAAAGTCGCCGTACGACGGGTCGTCCGATGGTGGAACGGAGATGGGGGAATTAAATCATGCAATTCCCTCGCACACTCACCAAAATGCATCCTTTAGGCGGCGGTGGTGTTCTATAGAACACCGAAAGGCTGGCTACTCTACGCCTGTGCTCTAGGCTTTAGAGACCATTTCGACCTAGGCGGACCCGACCGACTGGGGTTAGGCTTTTGGAAAATGGTTTGATTTTTATCTTAACGGTCATAAATAAAACTTTAAACACAAAACAATTGTCATTATTTCAGGACATAAAATAAAACATGACCTCACACCTGCTTTTTACGAAAAGTTAGCAGAGCAGAACCAAAACGATAATTAATTTCTGTAACAAACCTAAATAATCAAGCTAAAATGTATACTAAACATTCAAATCAATGTGACTGCATTTTAACATACCACACCGAACATTTTAATACCAAATGCAAATCATATATTATGGCGTAACTGGTACTTTTAGTAGGTTCAAATTTCGTGTGCCATTGCAAGTGACAAGCCGAAACTCGTTGAAATTTTGAATTTTATAAAAATATAGTAAAAGTGTGTGTAATTGTGGTTTTTTAGTCGAAACCTATTGGTATGTGAATTGTCCTTGAATGCTTTAGATCCTTCCATACATAAATGAAAAATACGTGTTTCTTTATTTGTTTTAACCTAACATAATCCAAAGTAAATAAAAATTGTATGATCTTGGCCAACAAAGGGTTAAGTAGGCCCACCACACTGCGCCCGTTCAGTGAGCAGGCTGGCCCCGACTCTATTGGCATTATCCTCCCATAAATCCAGACTCTGGGGTTTCAAAACATAGAAAAGAAAATAATTGTAAAAAATATCATCACACATATTCGTACGAATTGTGTTGTGATGTATCTACATAGCTATCATTCTCTATTGTGGTCATAAGACAACACTTATAGGTGAAACATATTAGTCGACACTATTTAATTGCTGACACATCCATTACCGGTTTACTTCCATCCCCGAACGCAGAACAAGCACTAAACCAGCATTACAACAATAATCCGCGTAATAACACTAATACGCGTGCTGCAGTTAAGAGACGTACTGTTTGAAGTAGGGAATATCACTAATTGTAACTAATATTACGCTCATTAAAATGATGTAAGTTATATTACCATAAGTTACCTAGGTTGGATTGTCTGTTCCATTTTGAGAGTTCAAATGCCAAAAAATATAGCAGTTTGAACACATTTAGCATTTATTTGTTATATTGTTAGTAACTTAAGTAATTCATCTTTTTCGTAACCTTTGTCTGTTCCAGTTTATACAATATTATAAAATACACTTTATAAAACCATGCTAAGAGCCGTCAAATCAATAATAACACAAAAAAAAACATATTGGGAACCTTATCCTTTTTTTGGAGACGGTTAAAAACTATGTCAACAAAAATCGTTGTAAAATATTCTTGTTCTTCGACTTTAAGTCGGTAACGTGTCTTACTCTTAACATGTAGTCTCTTTGTATCAAACGCCAAAGCTTCTCAGTTCCTCACTCAGTAATACATTCCTAAAAAGTTTCTAAAACATGCTTCCGAGCTAAACCTTGCCTTCACGTGCACTTAATCCAGATCTCCAAACACCGGACTTTCAAAAAGACGTGCATATTAAATAAAACGCGTACATTTGCGTCTCGAGTGGCAGCAGACAGTGTTTACTGTGAGTCCCGTCTTGCCTGTCTGTGTCCGTGGGGCTGTGTGTCTGGCTGTGTCCTAGGGCTGTGTGTCTGGCTGTGTCCCACTCAAGGAGTCATTAGCACTGAATGCGTAACTACAGCATTAAAATTCATCTGTACGTCTCTGTTGCAGGCGGCGCCGCGGGAGGCACCGACATGTAACTACAGTTAAAGTAGAAATGTTTTAAAGAAGCTCGCTTTTATTTTTACATTTCATGTCTTGTAGTTGTACGTGCGGTTTTCTGTTACTAAAGTACAAAATCAAGGTTTTATAACGTTGTAGAAAAGCTTTTAGCCCATGAGTATATCTATTTTTTTTTATCATTTTTATCTTTTATATTACAGCACTTACCAATTTCGAATAAATAAAATATACATTGTTAATATTTGAGTCTTATGTTGAACATAAAGACGTCTTGTGATCAACTTTACTCCTTTTTATTTTCCCCTAATCTTAATTAACCGTAATTTCCAAACCCACCAGGCACCATTTAACCGACGTTAACTAACGGCAGTTAACCCTCCGCACTAAAGTACTGCCACTAAACAGTGCGCGTTTATCATACAAATGGATTTCCTGAATTAAATCCTCTCTGCCTACCCACTATTAATTAAATGCCGTGATGCTTCACTGTTTTATATTTCGAGCATGAGATTCGTGTAATGGAACATTGGGTGGTTGTAAACTGCGCGCTTCGTTTAACATTCTTGAGATTATTAAATTTATAATCCTAGATAAAGATATCGTGTAAATTATTTTAAATGCACGTTGGCTTTGAATAAATCATAGAGAAGTTCGGCATTTTGTTCAAATTAAGGTACAAGCGCCGTAACTTCTGATCATCAATAATTGTTTTAAAAATGGAATATAACTGGTCAGTCTCAAATACATAAAATCTTTTTGTCGCAATACTTTTTGTGTGGGCTGGTATTCCATATACAATAAACACCTCTACGCTCACCCTTCCCGTCATTATAAAAATGTATTATGTAATATCGGAAAAAAGGAAAACAGAGATAAAAACTTTCTCTATTAATTAAAAATGTGCGCTCCAATTGGTAACTTTTCACATAACGACCGACTCGTAGCATCGTAGCGCGTAGCACCGTAGCGCGTAGCACCGTGGCGCGTAGCACCGTAGCGGTGACGCTGATGGAAAATGATTTCCGTAATTTGATTAATAAATGTACAGTGTTTCATTTTTATGATTGAAAATATGTGACGCTGTCCAATCTATGTCTATCTACTCTATTAACCACATTTTAAAATCGATGCATGCTATTAAAATGTTAAGAATTTTCTATCAATACGGTTTGGTAATTATTATAATGGCTACTTTATATTCGTTCTTGTGACTGTTTGAACTGTGAAAAAGATTATTACAACTTTATAAACCAGAAATTGTAACTTAAAAAACACTGCCTGATTAGCACAGTTTTATAGCTTCTTGCTTAATACAATCAGTAGAGAGTCAAAAATAATAAAAATATACTTTTGATTATTTTATAAATACAGATTTGATGTGTTATTTTTATTTAACCAAGGTCTCATAACCACGTCGCTTATCGTCTGATTAGGTGCTTGAAGCATTGAATGGTTGAATTTACTTGAAGCCGGCGCGTGCGAGCAATTTCCTGCAGTTACCGTGTTACCTTCACAAATGTATGAAAGTCTAATCAAAGCTTCCAACATGTAATGAAGTTGTTCCTTTTGATTTCTGAAATTCTATGTTCCGATAATCGAAGGGGAAATAAAACTCAAATACCAAGACAGTCTTTCTATTTATTAATATTGTATTCTATTTTCTATTAAACTTCATTTTGACACTAACTGTGACAAATATGTAATTATAAAAAAACCTTTAATGAAAAACTTACTATAGACGTAATGCTCTGTAATAGGTGTCGTCCATAATACCGGTTATGTGTGATCATTACATTCACCCTTCGGCAATAGCAATACTCAAGCTGCTTGGTACTCGTAATACACATGTCAACAATACTTGGGATGTTTCATTTTTATTTTGACCTTATTTTAGAAGATTGTGTAAATATTTTGTTATAACAATTATACAACGTTATTTTGTGTGTATGGGAACCCGAAACACATCTCCATTATTTTTAAGAAACAATCCATGTACAGAATGTCAATAATATATCATGAATAGGTAATCACAAAGTTATGAGCTTGTTATCTTGCGGTCTTCATAATCAGCATATAATGTTCCGACTACTGGGACACAGGCCTCCTATCCATGAGAGGGAGTGGGCCGTAATCTACCACGCTAGCCCAGAGCGGGTTTGTGGACGTCACATGTCTTAGATATATACTTTTTTTTGGCTCTTGTATGTGTGAGTTAAGATTTTATGAAACGAGAATAGTCACCTAGACAATTAATTCCACTAACTTCCTTACTAAATATGAACACCTCCTCCCTAATCAATTGCTCGTTAGTGAGCGCACTCCGCACTATAATAGATATACGTGCTGGAGAGATGTGCCGATACATCTTAATTACATAAATTAACAAATATCAGCTGTACGCATCTGAGGCAGATAGATGTCGATCTATTTATGTTAGCATCGCTTGGAGACCCGGTTTCACTTATGAAGGTATTGCTTCCAATATTACATAGTATTTAAATCGTATTATGTTGGGTTATTTTGTAATATATGTAAATATTTTTTGCTAGTAACGGGCATAAATGTGATAACTTAAAAAAAGTCTTTTAAATTTAGATAAATACCCTGGTTTAACATTAAAAATGAATACTGGAGTATTAAGTTCAATAATACGATTGTGGCCGTTTGGCGTCTAGTTTACTAATAAATTATCCAGTTGTTGTGTTTACAACAACTGGATAATTTATTAGTAAACTAGTTAAAAAGCCAGTCCTTTAAATTGAAACTAGTTTCCAGTCCACTGAAAGTAAACAGAATGTTTTAGTAAGTTTCTATAAACATCGCACATCTAAAACCAATTCATACATTCAACACAAACAAACTACCCAACGTGAATATTTCACAATATTAATTAGGAGCGGGACAATCTGCTATTGCTAATGTATATTAGGGGCGCTTCACATTCGCCCGTCATGGTTCGGCGCTCGCAATGAATATGCATCCCGCGTCTCGTAGGTAAAGCAATGGTCTCCCTGAGTGATTCGAGTGCTGCCATCGTTGACATTTTTACGCTTAGTTACATACTGCTGATTAGGTGACCTAGATAATCCATGGCTTTCTAAATGAGAGTTCTTTTTGATTCAGTGTAAGTAGCTGTACTTTTTGTACTATACAAAATGTATAAAGTTGCCGATTACCTATTTCACAAACCAAAATTTATTTCAGCGCATTTTTTTTTCTTTATATTTCAGTGGGAAAAGGATAGAAATTCCTAATCCATATCCATACTAATATTATAAATGCGAAAGTAACTCTGTCTGTCTGTCTGTCTGTTACGCTTTCCCGCTTAAACCTCTCAACCGATTTTGATGAAATTTGGCACAGACAATCTTTAGACCCTGAGAAAGAATATAGGATACCTTTTATTGAAAAAAAAAAATTGATGTTCCCGAGGGAAATCTAAAAAGCGCGATATAATCGAATTCCACGCGGACGAAGCCGCGGGCGGAAAGCTAGTAATATCATAAATGCGAAAGTTTGTGGGTATGGATGGATGTTTGATATTCTTTCAAGTACAAGCTACTGCACGGATTAAGATGAAATTTAACACACAGAGCAATACATGGAATACTTTTTACCCGACTGCCAGGAAGACTTATGTTTTAGCGCGTATCTTGTATGTATCTAATATTCTTTATTACCTTGTATTTCTAGAACCGCTAAACGGATTTTCACATTTGTGGTATCGTTAAATTTGTATTAATTTAATAACATTTAACATTAAAAAAACAAAATGGCGGATTTTTGACGTCATATTGAGGTAAAAAAAGAAAAATCGCAGTTGGGGGACCTCTTAGCTAGATAAACAAGTTTTCCATAGAACAGTCCCCCAACTGCGATTGTTCAACTTATTTCTGCCTTTTCAGTTCCTTAGATTTTTGTGCAGGCGGGTTTTTTTGTTTGTATATAATAATTTTTATATCAATATTTGGGACCGTAACGCGACTTAAACGAGGTAAAGCGCAGCTAGTAAATACTAGCTTATTTCAGTCAAAATAAGGTACTCATAGTCAGTTTGGACGTGATTAAAACATGGTGACTAATACGTTAATTAAAATTAGACGATGACTGATTTGTCGCAACTTATTTATGTAATATTGAAAGTCTAACGTTTTTTCTTAACGAAAGAAAAATATGAACTGAAATTAAAATTAGATTAGTTTGTGAACAAGGAAATATTTATTAATTATAATCTATACTGCAATCTCATGCATCATTACAGTGCACAGGTGCAAAAGGTATCTCAAAATGGATCTACAATAATAACTGAATACTTCTTGAAATTAATAAAGAAAGAGTTAGAACAGTAACTTTTCTCTCTTCAATATATCCTGCAATTATTTTCCATCCCATCCACACAGCACTCTGCACAGTCCTTTATATCGGAGAGATCAGATCGTATGTAACGGTATATAGCTAGTAAATCAGTCGCACTCGTATCTAGCGCGGCCTCTAACGACCGCGCCCGATCGTGTCGATACGAGCGGACGGCGGACGAACTAGCGGACGCAGCGATAACATCTCGACCTCTACGACGTGTTTCACATGAAGATGACAGATATCAATAAGTATGATTTGATGCAACATTGATTCGTTATGAAAATAGTAAATTATAGATTTAAATATTCAGAATAAGCTAAACTGTCCCTGTCTTATATATTATAAAATTCTCGTATCACAGTTTTCGTTCCCATACTCCTCCGAAACGGCTTGACCGATTCTCATGAAATTTCGTTAGCGTATTGAGTAGGTCTGAAAATCGGTCAAAATCTATTTTAAATCCCCTTAAAAAAAATTAGGGGTGGACTAGGTACCCATAACATTATGGGTAGTCCACCCCTAATTTTTTTTAGACAAAATCTTTATTTTCCGGGGTTCAATGGGGTTATAACCCACTTGATAAGTGCCTACGCTCCACAGGCCGGGTGCAGTGAAGCCGAAAGGACGCTGTTTTGGACCCAGCTCGAAGGATTGCTTCGCGGGATTCCGTTATCCCAGGGAATCATTCTGGGTGGTGATTTGAACGGTCATGTGGGTGAGAGGTGTGGCGAGTTTGAGCGTGTTCACGGTGGCTTTGGGTACGGTAGCCGCAACGCGGAAGGAGACAGCATTCTCCGAATGTGTGCGGCTGCGGACCTTGCAATCGTGAACACCTACTTCAAAAAGAAGCCGGAGCACCTTGTCACCTACCGGAGCGGGCGAAGCGCTACCCAGATCGATTTTCTACTAACTAGGAGGCACCAGATCGGCAAAGTAGTCAACTGCAAAGTCATACCCGGTGAGAGTCTCACTGCACAACACCGTCTCCTTGTCATGGACCTCTGCGTAAAGGCCCAACGTAGACGTGTAGAGGACTGTCGGCGCCAGATCCGGTGGTGGCTGCTTGATGAAAACAGGTCCCAGGATTTTGCGTCGGTTATTGGCGACAAGTGCCTCGGTACCGACGGAGAACCTGTGCAAGACCACTGGGACAGGATCCAGGCAGCTATTACGGGGGCGGCGCGGGTGGTACTCGGCGTCTGTAAGGGCGGCCGCAAACGTGACAAGGAAACCTGGTGGTGGGACGACACAGTCCAGAGGGAGACTAAGGTGAAGAAAGCCCTCTTCAAAACGTGGCAAGCGACCGGATCTCCTGAAGATCGCGACGCATACAAGGTTGCCAAACGTGCCACCAAAAGAGCTGTAGCCAGAGCCAGACGAGACTACTTGCAACCTCTCTAAGAGAAGTTGGAATCGTCTGAGGGGCAAAAGCTCATTTACAAGTTGGCACGTTCCAGGGTCAAAGCGGCACAGGATATATCCAAGTGCCGTTGTGTAAAAGACCCAAATGGCAACCTGCTATGCGAGGACCTCACGGTGAAGGAGAGATGGCGCTCGTACTTTCACGAGCTGCTGAACAAGCAGCATCAAGAGGTGCAGACACCGGAACTCCCTCCGAACCTTGGACTAGTGCCTCTGATAACGCCTGAGGAAGTCCAAACGGCTCTTCGTCGTATGGGGAATCGGAAAGCTGTCGGAGCTGACGGAGTCCCCATTGAGGCCTGGAAGGCGATGGGTTCTCGCGGTGTGGGCATGCTAACTAACTTTTTCAATCGCGTGCTCCTGACCGGCAAAATCCCGAGCCAATGGAGGCTGAGTATAATTACTCCAGTCTTTAAAGGCAAGGGCTCGGTTCAGGAGTGTGGCAACTATCGCGGTATCAAGGTCATGTCCCACACCATGAAAATCTTTGAGAGGATCGTAGACTCCCGAATCCGGCAGGAGTGTGCTGTCTCGGAGTGTCAATATGGGTTTCGGCCAGGGTACGGAACCATGGACCCTATCTTCGCACTAAGGATCGCCATGGAGAGATACAGATCGAAGAACACGCCTCTGCATATGCTCTTTCTAGATATGCAGAAGGCCTTCGACTGTGTCCCTCGCGGGGTGATCTGGTGGGCACTGAGGTCCAAAGGGGTACCTGAAACCTATGTCGACATAATTCGAGACATGTACCTCAATTCCGATTCCGTTGTCAGGACCGCTGTTGGCGACACTAAACCCTTCCCCATCACCGTCGGAGTCCACCAGGGATCCGTCCTTAGTCCGTTTCTGTTCAGCGTGATATTAGACGTTTTGTTGGACAGCATCAAGGACCCACATGAGCAGCCTTCCTGGCTACTCATGTATGCTGACGATATCGCGCTGGCGGACGCGGACAGGGAACGGTTGGTGCGGCGTGTAAATGCGTGGAAGGACTCGCTTGAGAACGGAGGTCTGAAACTCAACGTGTCGAAGACCGTATACTTGGCCAGCAACACGACAGACCCCATGTCTGTGCGCATAGGCGGAGACATGGTCGAGCGCACGGACCAGTTTAAATACTTGGGGTCTGTGCTTCGCGCGTCCGGCGACATTGATTGCGACGTCAAGGCACGTATTTCCGCAGCTTGGGCGAAATGGCGTGAGGTGACAGGTGTCACTTGTGACCTCAAAATGCCGGTTAAGCTTAAGGGACAGGTCTATAAAACCATCATTAGACCTGTTCTCCTGTATGGCAGTGAGGCGTGGCCTGTGCTTGAGCGACACAAGCAGGAGCTGCGTGTCACGGAGATGAATATGCTGCGGTGGATATGTGGAGTTACGCGGAAAGACCGCATCAGGAACTCCCGCATCCGGGGCAGCCCTCGTGTCCGTGACATTGCAGACAAACTGCAGGAGGGTCGCCTACGCTGGTACGGCCACGTCTTACGGAAACCGGCATGTTACGTGGGTAACAAATGTCTTGCCATGGCGCCTCCGCCGGGCCGGAACAAGCAGGGTAGACCAAAGAAGTGCTGGCTTGAAGTTGTAAGAGATGACATGCATGCCAACAAGCTCTTACCACAGGACGCTAAAGATCGTGCGAAATGGAGGAGAATGTGCAGGAAAGCGGACCCCGGGCTCCAACGCGAAAGCCGCGGATGCAGCCGGGATAAACGCTGAGATGATGATGATTCCGGGACATGCCTCGTATTTTCAGGAGGTTCCTAAAGAGTAATGTTACTAATGGGTTAGTACTTCCATATTTTAAATATAAAAAAATAATCAAGTTTTTCACATGTTGCTCTTTTAACCTTTCAAGGAAAGGCGTAATTAAATTATTATAACAATAACATAGATGATATATGTAATTTAATCTAGTTTTTTGTGAATACTCGACCGTTGCGATATTGAGAAATATATTATGAGAGTACAATAAAGATTATTGATTACAACAGGCAATTCAGTTATACCCTCGAGATTAAGCATTACTTTCCTGAAACATTTCACAAATTGATTACCACTACACCCCTTCTTGCAAAATTTGCAGAAGATTGACGAACACGTCAAACTTATCGTGCGGGTTGATCCGAGAGCCCTTCGCAATAATCTCGACTGCGATCTGTAAAGACTTCCTCCACTTATCCACATAGTCGACTTCAGTTTTTATTTTTTATATAAGTTATAAACTAGCGCTTGACCGCAATCCCGCCTGATGGTAAGCAGTGATGCGATCATTGATGGTAAAGCGCGCTAGTTTATTAAGAACCTATTCACTCTAGCCTTGAAGACACTCAAATGGTAATGGGACGGAAACACCGTCGCCGACAAATTGTTCCAGTCCCTCGATGTACGCGGTATAAAAGAGGAAGCGAAACGCTTCGTCCGGGTCGCAGTGGTGTCAACAACGTAAGGGTGGAAACTCGCCGTACGACGGGTCGTCCGATAGTGGAACGGAGATGGGGGAATTAAATCATGCAATTTCCTTGCACACTCACCAGAATGCAACCTGTAGAGGGCCGAAAGGCTGGCTACTCTACGCCTGTGTTCCAGGCTTTGGAGACCGTTTCGAGTTAAGTCTGGGTCGCCAATCAGCCTCTTCGCACGCCTCTCCACTGAATCCAAAGTCGCCAGGTGCCATTTCGCAGCACCAGCCCAAATGTGGCTGCAGTACTCCACACACGAGCGGACCTGTGCTTTGTACAACATTAGAAGCTGCCCCGGTGTGAAGTACCGCCGGACCTTTGCGATAACGCCAAGTTTTCTGGCAGCCACCCTGGCCTTGGACTCAATGAACCGCCCAAAGTTAAGGTTCGAGGAAATCTCTACTCCCAAAAGCTGAAAGCGGTTGGTGCACTCCAAGGATACATTCTGAAAAGTAGGAGCCATTGCCAGCCAGCGATCGCCGCCACAAGGACACGGCGGTGCTCTACCCAAGCCAGGCAACTTCCAGCGTATGCTCGACCGTGTTCTCAGGAGGATCCACACAATCGTGACACCATGGCGAACCCTCCCGCCTTATCCGGAACAGAAACCTCCTTAAAGAACGGTTTCCGGTGAGGACCTGCGTTAGGCGGAAGGTGAGGGTCCCGTGGCGCCTCTCTAGTCACTTCTCAAAGAGGTGAGTTACCGCAGCTATACTGGCGTGCCCAGCACTCGGTTGTGACAATCGCACTTTCCATGTCGCCAGATCCTGCCAGAGTTCTGCCCGCCGTACCGCGATTTCTCGCGGCAGCGGAGTTCTGCCCAGGCGTTTTGTCTCCTCTCGCCACTCCCACATGTGGGCGAGGGCTTTAGCCTTCAGATCCAATGGCGGCAATCCGGCGAGCAGGCTCGTCGCCTCAGCGGACAACGTGCGGTATCCTCGGATAGATCAGTCAAACGGCCATTCTTATCACATGTAAATCTATACGAGACGACAATAGTTATTCTTCTGTGACTTTTCATTGGTATTATGGTATCACGAATTATTGTGCTATTTGACAGAAATTATAATATTTAATTATACGTATAACGCATACGTTACGTATACGTTTCTATTGTGGCGGTACCTACAACACTACACGCGAACATCATACGTCATACTGACGTCACGCAAATCCTGCATCTCGCAAGCAGAGTTTACTGTGCAACTAACACGCATACAAGGTCAAGACATCAACCGGTGGGCAAGTGCCCGCCAGACAATACCAGTTTGGTCGGAGGCTCCTCTTTTTATATAGAGGATGAGTGAGCTTTACACGACGTTCTTCATGCCTCCACACATTGTTTTTTATTTTTTGGTGTTCTGTTTTTTTCACCTCTCCTGTATGCACAAGAACTAAATAAATACAATAATAATATATAAATAGACTTGTGCTATTTCTAACCATATTGGCCCAGTGAACGTTACTGACCGGCGCGCCATCTTCGCCGTGTGTTCCGATGGTTCTAACTATATAATATATCCTAAATGAATATAAATAATATTATAAAAAGAAACACATAAAGATCCTGAATATTTTTTGCAGTAGGTAACTAAAATGAGGAAAACCTTATTCTTTCGCACTATTATAAAAAGTACCAGGGATGTAATATGAGCAAGAAATAATTTACTGTATACATTATAATCACAATTTAAATTTATCGATAATGAGTGATAATACCTATTAATAATGCCATTGTACATTGTACAGGCTTGTAATGTGCAGTATTGATTTGGACACAGTTTCGATTGTCATCGACACACCTACCACCAAGATGGATAAAATTTATATTTTTTATTAGTTGCTACCTACACACATACACATTAGATTAGAAACTATTTCTTCAAATCTTATCGATGAGTATTTAGGCATGATTATGACCACAATATGGATTTAATAAAAATATTTCATAAGTAACAGATAAAGTAATTTTATAGTCACAGGAAGAAAAATATAATCGTAGATAATTTAATTTTATTATACATTGTGACGGAAGACGCGTAGGGAGGCCTGCAACAAGGTGGACCGATGACCTGGTGAAGGTCGCGGGAAGCCGATGGATGCGGGCAGCACAAGACCGGTTATCGTGGAAAGCCTTGGGGGAGGGCTTTGTCCAGCAGTAGACCTCTATAGGCTGAAGAGGATACATGGTGAGCACTGAGCATGCTCATCATACTCTAAAACATTAGAATGTCTGTATGTGTAAGCTATTTATTCATGATCGGTGCGCTGGTGTGCGCTCTGTTCTTTTCAAGTAAAATGTATTTTCAGTTGTGTTCTCTTTTTACTTGCGGAACCAAGATTTATATTTTATTCAAAGGGAAACTGTACGAATTGAAAGTTTGCCTCCTTCAGACCGACTGACAGACAGACGCTTACAAAATATATAATTATTTATTACGAAAGAAAAGTTTTGTATGGAGATAGATAAAAGTTGGAGGAGTTATTTAAAGGAATACTTGAGTGCTAGTGTTGTACTCAGCATAATAAAAGGTTGAAGCACAAATTCTAATAAATAACTGAATTTACTTTTGTAGTTATTCTGAATGCAAACGTGTTCTGGTTATCAGCTATTTCTTGTATAAAGATTTACAACGTCGTGTGCAAATAACATGTTTTCATATCTAAATCTCGATAGCTATCGATCGTCATAGATTACAAGTTTTGCGTCGTATTGATAGCTATTGGCAAAATCGACTTGTACTGTCTTACAAAGAAATCAAAGGAACCACAGAGTACCTGCGAATGCACCATTCTATCCGACAGGCTTAATATCATCTCCCCTCTAGGGGGAGGTGGGGAGTAGCGTGCACCTCTCAGCAAACAACAGAAGTAGCAATAATCTTAGCAGCAACACTCAGTCAAATATAAACCGCCGTTGTATGAAACATTCATCGTGAACGCTTCGACCGTCTTTAAGAAGCAAGGAAGGTAATGTTCACCTAAACGGTTGAGGAATGTTTAGATTTTGTACGTATATTTTATGAAAAAAAGAAAATTGGGCCGATTTTATAGGCTAACAAGATGTTGGCCGCGAATTCACTTGCTTTTATTTCGTATTTTATTGATACTCTAGTTGGAATAAAACTGTTTTTGCAATAAGGAACGGCAGGTTAAGGTTAAGTTCAAACAGTCTGATGAACATTGTAAAGGAAAAACCTAAATACCACGCAAAATATAAGAAATACGGAAACCGAGAATTTTGTTTTGCTCCGACAGTGTCCTCAGGAAGTTGAAAGTGAAATATTGAACTTCTACATATATTGCGAAAATTGAAGAAGACTTTTTAAGACACCCAAAGCGTTTCGGCCATAGGTAAAACCAAGAAATCAGATTAATTCTTACCCCTCCTTGCTTAAATATAGAAATAGCACTTCAGGTATCGGATAGAATATCTGCAACATGTGCATTGTGCAGCGACTATTTCTATTCAAATTTTCTTGGTTCTGCTGGTAGTATTGAAGGTGACGACGATCTTTCCATTGACCACGTGCGGCGGTCTAGCATGGATTTGCACGATACTGTATCGGAGATAAATAGTCGAAGTTAATGAATTAGAAGTATTCAATCTACTTAGAGGAGTTGACTTATCTAAATCTGCAGAACCAGACAACATCCTAACAATTTTTATACTCAACTGTATACCCTAAATTTAGGTGAGGTATCTGCTATATGGAAGTCGGCAATAATCACTTCGATTGAAAAAGGGCCTGGAACCTTGTGGAAAATTACAGGCCCATATCCAAACTATGTATTTGCGCTAAAATCTTGGAAAAAATAATATAAAAAGAGACTTTTTAGAGATAAACAAGCAGCTCCATCGAGACTTGGCTAGTTTTTTACAGAATGTTTTTAGTGGAACGTAATTGAGATAAATTACAGCAAGTGCGTTGATCGTTATGATATTGCCATACTTTGATCGTTATGATATTGCCATACTTTGATCGTTATGATATTGCCATACTTTGATCGTTATGATATTGCCATACTTTTGACATCCCGTTTCTTCACGATGTTTTCCTTTACCGTGTTTTCAGTGCAAGTGTGGATTAACACAAAGTTAAATTCAACTGCTTAATTAATTTGTAGTCGGTTATGTTCTGTAAGTTATTTTTTTTTAAAGAAATTTTGCCCCATACTAAGAATTACTCCTGTATCGTGGGTGCATTTACAAACATATAAACTCCACATACACAAACAGCCAGACCCGGAACAACAACGTGTAGGTCATACAAATATTTGTTCCCGTGCGGGGATCAAAAAAACAGTTAAATTAATTCACGCAATCTGGTACAGAGTAAATTGATATGTTTAAGAAAATTCAGATTGGGGATCAAATAGTGACACCTAGGTATTTCAAATGGTCATTCTAAAGTGGCACAAGAACAGGTCAGCGACAGCATACAAAATTCTGTGCATAAATATTTAAACTGTAAATAAAATGTACTTTATTTTGTCTGCATTTAATGTGGATGTGGATGGATAGCGCCAGAGAACAATATTAATAGATGAAGTTATTGAAACGTATAACTACTAAAAAATAACTACAAACGCACGTCATGCGAATTGCTATTCCAGCAGACATGTCATTGATTCCCTGAAATTGTAAAAAAAATACTAGAACATGCAAAGCAATAGTCCAGACAGATTATACACACAGACATGGCACAGCTAAATAACCAACATAATAGGTACATCAATTACCAGCCGTTTTACTACACCTCAAATACCTTACTACTAATATACTCCAGAAATGACACTTGAAAACACAACATACAAGCTATTTTGATCGAGTCATCCTTCTTATCTTGCCCGTACTTCCTGGATCGTTCCGATAGCTGTGGAATACCATGTCGCCCCCTTGTCGCCACGACACTATGTCCTAGCGACCGTTTTCAGAGGCCCACCATTGAGTGTGCAAGTCACCACTTGTCAATTAACAAGTACCTGTGCATATTAATTTATGCATAACATTGGTCAGGTAGGGGACATATTTCTTCCGTAGTTCAACGTAACCAATCCAACCTAACCACTCAAACCATTACCCAATATGTTTTATTTCCAAGTCCTGGAATAGTACTGCATCAATTTGAGGTTGCCAATAGCTGAACTTCCATAGAGCATGGAGATCATTTAAACATTTATGAAGGGTCTCTACGAATTTTCTATGGCCCCACGTATGCTTTCTAAAAATCCGCGATCCAAGGGTGTTGAGATGTTGCCCATATGCGAGAGGGCATAACCATAACGATAGGCCATAACCCCGCTGGTGCGAGAATTTATGATACAGTAGACACAGCTCCGGCGGGATCTCATGACGTTCTGGAACTCGCCACCGTAGGCGCAGGCCCGGGTCGACGAAGTCAGCACATCGTGATGGAGTCCACGAGAACCGCTGCCTGCCTAGCCTGCAGGTTGTTCGATGGAGATACCTACTGTGATCCTAGATGAACAGGCAAATGAAGGAATACGCGTGGGTCAGTAGAAGTCTGACACGCCCTTCCCAGAGCGGGAGAGGTCATTTGATGATTTCCCACCCAAAAAAGGGTCTCGACTCGAGATATTTAAAAATTAGTCTATCATAATAATAATAATAAGAATCAATAAGGCATATTATCTCCGGATGTTCTCGTCTAGCTAACGGAGAGTATTTGCATAGACACAACCTTGTAGCCAGAATAATTCACCAGCAACTTGCTCTTAAATACAACCTTGTGGAGTCGGAGGTGCCCTACTACAGGTATATGTAATGTATATGCCCGACCCAGTTCTCGAAAATGACCATATCACATTGTACTGGGATCGATCCATCATCACTGACAGGACTATTATTGCCAATAAGCCTGATATAGTGCTGGTGTATCGATCAGAACGGCGTGCAATGATTGTTGACATAACCATCCCACATGATGAGAACCTCGTGAAAGCTGAGAAAGATTAACAAATCAAGTATCTTGACTTGGCTCACGAGGTTGTCGACATGTGGGAGGTGGATTCAGCAATCATTGTAACGATAGTCGTGACAGCCAATGGCTTAATAGCCAAGAGCCTCGACCAACACCTCAGGAGGCTCTCGTTAGGCAGCTGGATCAAGGGCTTGATTCAGAAAGCGGTACTGCTGGACACGGCTCGCATCGTCAGGAAGTTCCTCTCTCTGGAGCCCTGACCGCCGGTAGCTTGGACCCTGTTCCCGATACCGGTGGGCTACTATTTTTTTATATTTTTAAATGTTTTTTATATATTTTTATGTAGAAATATTTAAAAATGTAATTTATAAGTGTATATAATAAATAAAGGAATAATAATAAACAAACCAAGTATCTTGACTTAGCTCACGAGGTTGTCTACATGTGGGAAGTGGATTCAATAATCATTATACCGATAGTCGTGACAGCCAATGGCTTAATTGCCAAGAGCCTTGACCAACACCTCAGGAGGCTCTCGTTAGGCAACTGGATCAAGGGCTTGATTCAGAAAGCGGTACTGCTGGACACGGCTCGCATCGTCAGGAAGTTCCTCTCTCTGGAGCCCTGACCGCCGGTAGCTTGGACCCTGTTCCCGATACCGGTGGGCTACTATTTTTTATATTTTTCAATGTTTTTTATGTATTTTATATGTAGAAATACACACATCAAAAGTGTCTAGGGATCAAGCATTTTTATGCGGATTTCTTGAGATTGAGATGTGGCTTTGTAATAAATTTATGATTTTATAAATTTATATGGATCCTTTTTGGTGCATTTCATAATTTGAATCAGGAACTGTGAATCAAATTCGAGTAAAAGATGAAAATCAGCTGTCAATATTTTCCCTATAAAAACATACAACGCATTGAAGACATTATTAGTGCTACTGTTTCCCTACTACTGATTAAAACCAACGTTATTATGGAGCGGCGACGTCATTTAAGCAGGGAAGAAATGCTCAGAGCCGTGGGAATGATAGAAGCTGGTTCCCGGCAACGTACTGTGGCTTTAGCTCTGAATACAAGTCAGAGTGTTATCAGTCGACTTTGGACACGTTACCGAAGCACTGGTACCGTGGCTGAGCGCCATGGAGGACGGTATCGCTGCACCACACGGAGACAAGACCGATACATTCAAATCTTAACTCGAAGAGCTCCAACAATAACCGCCATGATGTTAGCCGTGAGGCTTCATCACTCTTCAGGGAACTTAATTAGCGACCAAACAGTCAGAAACCGCTTGCATGAAGTGAACCTTCATTCCCGAAGACCGCTACGGGTACCACCTATAGCAATACACAATCGTAGGATTCGATATCAATGGGCTCTTGAACACAGAAATTGGGCAGAAGAACAATGGCGTTTCGTGTGCTTTTCTGATGAGTCTCGTTTTGGTATGAGACCGGATACAAGACGTATACGACACTGGAGAACCCCTGGACGCCAACAGCGATTAAAATCCTGCCAGGAAGTCCATCCTTATAGTGGTGGAACCATCATGGTATGGGCGGGTATTTGGATCGGCGGAAGAACTGAGTTGATTTGGATCAGAGGCAACCTCAACGCTCAAATTTATGCTGAAACGATTGTATCAGACGTCATCGTTCCTCTACAAGTGCAAATCGGTCCCTTATTTCAGTTAATGCATGATAATGCACGACCGCACACCGCAAGAGTTGTAAGACAGACTCTCGCCGCAGCTAACATCAATGTCCTGCCCTGGCCTGCTCAGTCGCCAGACTTGAACCCGATTGAGCATGCATGGGATATGCTACAGAGAAGAGCTCTGCCGAATATGGAGGGTATCCAGTCGCAAGAAGACCTTTTTTGTTGTTGCAACGAACATGGGCGGCCATTCCACAGCGTGATTTGGATGAACTCATTTTGAGTATGCCAAACCGATGTTCTTGTGTTGTTAGTGTTCGCGGTAGAAACACGGATTATTAATTGTTTAAGTTACCCAATAAAATTTTAGAGAAAACTGTTATTTCAGTCTTTTTTTCGAACTTTTGTGTTAGTGGTTCAAATGTCAAATATCCCTTTATTAGGAAAATGGCAAATTTCTTTATTAATGCAAAGGTGACTTGGTTTATCGTTACTGTGACAAACGAAAACACTTTATTTGATGAATCCTTAAAGAAAATTTTAATTAATATCAATCAGGAGAAAAGTTATTGCAAAAATATATGTTGATCCCTAGACACTTTTGATGTGTGTATTTAAAGATGTAATTTATATGTATATACAATAAAAAAACAGTTAAAAAACTAAAACCCAACTACGACAAAAAACGACGCTGAAAAAGTATAAAACAAGATTTTCAGAATACTGAACTGAACAAAGTTGCTAATATAGTTGCAAGTAAATGGACACAGTAGACTCTACCAAGATGCCTTCGTTGTAAATTGACAATAATGTCTTACGATACTATTCTGAAGTATGCAATATTCACTATTTAGAGATAAATTTTCATGTTTGGAAGGGCGTAGTCACACGTTACATATATCTACCGTAGCACGCTGTGGTAATGCATTTACGCACCATACCCCGAAGGGCGTGTGTGGGACTCACCCAGCCGAAGCCGGGAATACCCACTAAACCCACAGCGGCACAACGACATCGCCTGAGTGGCGGGGTCATGGGAAAATGGCACAGCCTAACTACCAATCCCCCGCCGGCGATTCCCGCCTAGGGCGGGCCCACAGTGGTCCCTCCACTCCACAGGGAGGGGCCGGGCTGGGTACGTCTTTTTGTGCGAGAAGACGCAGCAGCCAAGGGTTTTTTAGCGAGGTGTCCTTCCTCTTAGCCCCACTCGTTTGCCCGGAGGCAAACGGGGCCCCCAGCTCCTCTCAATGAGGAGACCGGGTTGCCCGACGGTGACCCGGAGTTCGGGTCACGTCAGCCACCTCGAGTGGTGGCCGACCCGCCGCACGTGTGACCGCCGAAGCGGTCCCCGCATCTGGTTTTGGTCCGCGCCGGTAAACCGGTAACCCCCATATCTGGGGGCCGTTCCCAACATTGCATCACCTGGCTCAACTGCCGTCATCCTTGCTATTCCTAAGTTTTTTAAGTGAATAGGCTTAATAAACTAGTGCCCAGGCATCAAGGATTGCGTCACTGCTTACCATCAGGCGGGATTGCAGTCAAGCGCTAGTTTATAATTATTAAAAAAAAAAAAAAACATATATTAAGAGGACCTGGGAAGATTTCTTAATCTATATAATTCTGCTAACGATCGACTGTCATGTGGATTTTTAAGTAATTTATTATGATCCAAGGCACTTATAAATAATCCCTCTATGGTTTTAACTCTACTGAGAGCGACATAGGCCTGTCCTTTAGCAAACAATGACTTTCCTAGATCTGTAACTTTTTTTATCTAGAGTACAACCTTCTAATTTATGTACAGTACAACCCCAAGAAAGAATCAGCGGGAGCATTTTACGCTGAATTTGCCCAGAACCCCTCAAGCCGTCAAATTCAGTGAAGCAAGGCTCGATTTTGATAAGTCCGTTAGTATCTGCTTTTATGGATGCGTCGTCAAATTGTATGAGAACAGCGCTTGGCTGTTCTCCTGTTCCAACTGATCGCGCCGAATAGCAGGCCATTCGAAGGCCTTCACCACTCCCATCGCTCCGTTTACCAAACCCTGGTTTACATTCAAATTTCTACGAAGCATTACTAGGGATTATGTCCAAACATAAAGTACTCGTGAAGCTCTTTTAGATGATACCAAATACGGTATATTTATTTTAATTTTGTATTAACATAGAACTTTTTGTCCGCTAGAGGGCGTAATACTAAATTTGGTGACAAGCTTTAAAGCTCATAACCAACAGAATATCAAGGCCCTTCTAATGGTTCTGCAGTGGTCTTATTCTGATAAGTAGTAAAGAAGCTATCTATGAACGAAAAGATGTGAATTATATGCAATCAGCCGATGAATACAGGTAAAGTCAGAAGCAAATGCTAGTAATATATATATATTCAAAATGTACAAGTTAAGCCCTTTCAAATGATACCAAACACGGCATATTTATCTTAACTTTTTTTTTTTACTCTGTATATTTTGTCCGCTAGAGGGCGCCACGTTAGATTTTGTGAAACTCCATATAGCCTATAACCAGCAGACAATTAAGACGCTTCTAATGATATGTCATTTATCGAATTCGAATAAGTAGTTTAGAAGTTACGAGGGAACAGATGAACATACATACATACATACATACATACATACATACATACATAGCCTGTTAAAATCATAACCCTCCTTTTGCTTTGCCGTAGTCGGGTAATAAAGGATAATAATAATAAAACTTGATTCTTCAGAAATATTACAATATTTGTTAACGCTCCTCGCAATAGGGCGGTGCTATCCGTTTATGACATTATGACTCGAGTGTGTGGATGTATGGATTAGTTTATACGGCTACATATCAAGCTATACTTTTCTAGTACAAGATGGCCTCTTATTGTATGGTAAGCCGAACCACAAGGGCAACTTGCACTGCAATATTATAGATTGATATGTAGCCATGTGTACCTATGGAAATATTTTCAAGAAATTACTCCTGTATCGTGACTGCATTAACAAAAATTTAAACTCTCATACAAAATCTTCCAGACCCGGAACCCAAGAGACGCAGCTCACAGGTCATGTGGGTTGTATGGATTAGTTCAGTCGAATATAAAGTTAGTCGCACGTAAACTTATTATTATTGATTCTATTTATTATAAAAGAGTTATTTCCTAGAGCACTTATTTCTTATCAAGTAATCCAGTAAGATTACAAAAAAAAATGGTGTATAAACCTACTGATTATTAAAACTTATATACCTAGGTATGATATTATTATCAGAGCCATATCAAGGTCGATCGGGAATGAGGCAATGGATATTTAATGAGTCTCGGGTAAATCAACGATTGACGCCATATTTAAATAGGTACATTGTTCAGTACGTTTTGTACCTGAATAACAAATTGTACACGCTTATGTAGGATCTAAAATTTGTTAGTTCCATGTGCCCTATAAGAAGTCTTGAAAGAAATAAAAAAGGATTTCATCATCATTAAAAATCACATATTAAGGTTCAACAATAAAAAAATGCCTATGGCATTAACCCCGCTCCCTAGTGTTGTACTAGATATAGCAATACAACACATTACTGAATATCAGCATGGTTTCGTCAAGTCTAGATCTACTAATACTAATCTATTGTGTTTTACATCAGCTCTGTCTAAATATCTTGACAATCGTATCCCAGTGGATGCTATTTACACCGACTTTATCAAAGCATTCGATAAAGTAGAGCACTGTCTTCTTATAATGTAAATTGGCTCAACTTGGTGTGGGCGGGACCATTCTAGGGTGGTTTAAATCTTACATTGAAAATCGAGAGTCAAAAGTAATGGTTAATGGTCATTTTTCTGACAGTTACAAATCAACTTCAGAAATTCCGCAAGGATCACATTTAGGACATATTCTTTTTAAAGTTTTCATCAACGACATTACAGATTGCTTTAAATACTCTCGTTTCTATTTGTTTGCTGATGACTTAAAAATATTGAAGCCAATTCATTCAACCTTGACTCTATAATGCTCCAAGATAACATCAGTAGACTTGCAAACCGGTGTACACCGAACAAAATGCACTTAAATATCAGTAAGTGTCACTACATCCAGTTCACTCGTAACAAAACGGCGTTAGAGGATAAATACTACTTAGACGAGGATGAAGTTATGAAATTGACCACTATTCGCGACCTTGGAGTTCAAAGTGACCAAGCATTGAAATTTGATATGCACATTTTAAACATTGTCTCTAAATCCTTTGAAGTACTAGGATTCGTATTGCGAAACAATAGAGAATTTAAGAACCAACCACTGCTAGAATATAGTTCAGTAGTATGGAATCCACATTACGATGTCTATATGAAGCGGCTGGAGAGTGTCCAGAAGCGGTTCCTTTACCATAAATGCTACGGAGATCATTTGGCTAAAAAAATAACAAGTTACTTTGATAGGTTGAAACATTATCATATGGATACTCTAATCAATCGTCGGAAAAAAAAATGGACTTCATTATGCTTCACAAAATATTTAATGGAACTATAGATTGCAGTGAACTTTTAAGGTCATTACAAATTAATTTTCCAACTCGGACTCCCAGGCGTAATACATATGAGTTATTCTACATTTCTGGCTCATAAACCAACCTGGGTCATTTCGCCGCTTTGCCATGACTTTGTAGGCAATTAATACAACAAGTTAGCCAAGACAACTAACTTAGAGATTTGTGAACCTCTTATAAAGTATAAAAAGTGTCTCAAAGAAATAACTAGTTGATAGTTTTTGATCTTAATTATGGTTCTGAAGTTGTTCATGTACGTATTTAGTTTGTATTATAAATGTTTACAGAATATGTTTATATTTAATTTTATTATTATTATTTTAAACTTTTAATTTTGTTCGCTTAGTTACAATATCTTTTATGCACGCTGTGGTCTCCTGTAAGTGAAGGAGTACACCTTCGTGATAATATTGTCGTTCATTTTTACTTTTTCCATGTTTTGTGTACATTCTTTGTTGGAGATCCTAAATAAAATAAAATAAATAAATACATTCAATCCAGTTCACGAGACTTCAAAACTGGATGGTTACCCAACTGTCGGTTCTTCGATTAGTAGCAGTTTTCTGACTAGTTACCAAAAACATAATAATACATATAAATAAATAACTCATAACATTTAATTGAAACTTTTCTAAAAATGTTTGCAAGACTTAATCATCTCAGAAATAAATGGTCTTTAATTTAATGGTTTTAAGCACCTTATTTTGACTCTACTTGACTAGACTTCACTTGTTGCTAAAGACTTCTAGTATAGCAATTTTCAAGGAGTACGTCGACGTTCCTTATTTATTGTTTTATATTTGTGTGCTTAAAGCAGTAAATTAATAAAAAAATAAATTTGACTATAAACGTATTTAACAACATTCAAGACAGTTATACTTCTCTGCGTCAGCATTATCGGAAGTCACGTACATCTGAGGACGTATCTTTGGTACATCGAATAAGCAGAATTTCACATGCAGTTTTCCTCAAATGTTTGCAGATATAAGAAAAATGTAAGGAAAAAAGAAATACCTACATACTTAGCTGTTTATTTATTAGATACGTTTGTCAAATGACGAATGATTGCAAACTTGATAATAAATTATATTTTCTGTGGGCTACTCCCGAATTAATCTGAATCGTTATATCACGACATTTCATCGTTGCACCATCGTGGTTTTTTCCCTCTATTATACAAAAACTGGAATGATCCCAAGTTCCCAACTATACGTACCCATTCGTTTGTCGCATTCACAAAAACTGACACCAACAGATATAATTTATCTTCGGCATCATAAGCTGCAACTAACGACCGTATCACGCGACGGCGCCGCGCTCCGGCAGTGTGATAGTTGCGCAATCGTTTCTTTATTATGTAGGGTGAGTATAAGCTA
Organism: Sesamia nonagrioides; assembly: GCA_017933935.1. NCBI lineage: Eukaryota > Metazoa > Arthropoda > Insecta > Lepidoptera > Noctuidae > Sesamia > Sesamia nonagrioides. The sequence continues at coordinate 153,223 of JADWQK010000061.1, forward strand.
TGAGCTCTCATACAGAGAACGATTGAGCGTAATCTCTTAAAAAAACGCTTGCTCAATGCGGGTTGGCGATTTCAGATTTAAAGTCCAAGATGTTTTCCTTCACCTTTTAATCAGTCATTGGTGTCCAAGATATACTTACAAAGTCCATATAACTTAGAAAAGTTACATTGGTACTTGCCTGACCTGGAATCGAACCCGCACACTCATACTTGAGAGCCGATATCCTTATGTTTCTGATATCTATGAGTATAATACTGGACCAATTAAGTTACCCAGAGAAACTGTTCATAGTTCAGAGAATCAGTTTACTATATGATGTTTGCTACATGCCTGACCTGAAATCGAACCCGCACTCTCATACTTGAGAGGCTTGTGTTGTAACTACTAGGCCACCACAACAAAATTACAATAAAAGAAATTGAATAAAATAAATAATACTCTAATTGATTTGACCTATTAAAAATCTTGAAATGTTCCTTTACTAAATACTCCTGTCTGCCTTCACCTCCAACTAAAACTGTACAAATAAATTCCCTGAACGGAATATAATATTGTTACAAATGGACCTTATGTCGATGGCATAAGGTTCAATATCGCGTGACATGCAGTGAGTCACTTTTAAGCCCTATTTTTCCAGATCTAGACATTTTCTAGGTATAATAATAAAACGCATTGCTAGACTTAGGACGGCCTATCGAATGGTACAGGTCTCAACAGTTTTGTCAACAAAGTGTCGACATCAAAATTTCTAGAAACCCGTTTCCGGGAATTACCGTAGGTACTTCCGAGTGACCTCGAAGTTATGTGCTATTATTATTACGTCTAGAGGAATCTGGAATGTTCGATCAGCTGTACTATATAAAGCACCGTGACGCCGCCGCAGAGTCAGTCTACACTCGACTAGCGATACGAAAACAGCGACAGTTAAGAAGCAATCTTAAAGAAGACCTACTGCGACAATTATAACGAGAACTGTAAGTACTACGTGAAGAAACATCTGTAGCGTTATTGTGTGTTTACAACACGGACTTCGTGGACGTAAGAGAAGACTTCGGTACGACATCAGCTACGTTCTACTTGTCATTGCCTACAATCGACTGTACCTTCGTTGCCAATAAACTTCGTAACCCTTAACCGGCATTTTAGTACCCCTAGCCCGTAACAACTGGTGTCAGAAGCGGCATGCCGGTCACGCCAAGGGAAGACGAAAGAGTTCGCACGCGACGACAAGCAGCGATGGATTTGGCGCGTCAAGAGGAAGTATCAGTTGGTGTCCCTGCACCCGGAGTAGATGCGGCCGCCGTAACACCGACGAATGTGAGTGCGCCTACTACCACCACTATTCCCGGAAGCAGTGGAAGCGATTTATCGGCGTTGCTGGCTCACTTGACGCTGCAAATAAAAGCTATGGCAGAATCCCAGGCAGCAACCCAGGCACAGATTAAACAATCCCAGGCAGAAACCCAGGCTCAAATAAAAGGCATAGTAGCAGAATCACAGGCAAAATCCCAGGCAGAAATCCAGGCACAAATAGAAAAAACCCAGGCTCAAATAAAACAATCCCAGGCAGCAACCCAGTCACAAATAAAGGAATCCCAGCAACTGGTATTAGAATTAAACGAAAAATGGCAAAAAACCAACGAAGAGGTCAACGAACTTAGAATAAAAACAGCTCAACAAGATGCCCGTCTGGACCAGCAAGATACGCGCATAGACAAACAAGATGCGCGTATGGACCAGCAAGATACGCGCATAGACAAACAAGATGCTCGTATAGAGAAACTAGACAATACCATACTGGAGTTTGGGAAAGAAATAGAAAGAGTACAGAAAGGAAGTATCAAAGGTGTGATACCTGTACCCAGTGCTCTGCCGACGTTCCATGTACCTCATTTTGACGGAACAACGTCATGGGTGGCCTTCCGCCTTCAATTCGAAAAGGTCGCAAAAGGCAACAACTGGGACGACGATCAAGCGGTAACCGCTCTTACGCTTGCTCTGCGTGGTGATGCGGTACAAATTCTCGAAAATATTTCCGGCGATTGCAATACCCTAGCCTGTCTGCTAGAAGCGTTGGAGTCTAGATACGGGGAGAAACACCTCGAACATGTCTACAGGGCTCAACTTCGCGACCGCACACAGAAAAGCAGTGAGGGTTTGCAACAATGGGCATCGGAAATAGAACGTATTGTTCGGAGGGCGTATGCTTCAACGCCGGGAGCAATTGATGCCACTACGGTGCAAGCTTTTACTGATGGAATTCGAGATGCGGAAGTCAGGGCTGCGGTTCGTCTGGGGCACCATCAGACTCTGAAGGCAGCCTTGACACACGCTCTGGAGGTGGAAGCAGTACGCCAAGATGGCCGACCACACCACCGTATTCGTGAGGTAACCGCACAAATAAAAGCCCGACGAGGACCAACTTGTTATGAGTGCAGCGAAAAAGGGCACATTCGAATTGATTGTCCCAGGAAGGCTAAGGGAAGAAGTACTTCTTGGGTACGTAAAGACGCAGAGGTGATGCTGTGGCGCAAGCGCGACGCCAAGGTCGAGCCCGAGCGCCCGTGCGAGCGCGTCGAGTGGCGCGAGCGGAGCAATCGGAGCGAGCGCCGCGAGGAACCCGGTGAACGAGAGCGGGAACGCGTCAAGGACCGGGAACGCGAACGTTCCGGAAAGCGAGAGCAAGAGCGAGAGCGGTCGCGCGGAAGGTCGTGGAATGAGGCAGACGCAAAGCGGGACAAGGAAGTCGAGGAAGAGGCGCGTAAGAAGAAGCGCCTCGAGAAAAAGGCAAGGCAGAAGGACCGCCGCCGCCAGATAACTTCAGGGAGTAAGGACCGAGGTGAAGAAAGCAAACAGGAAAAGACAGAGAACGTGCGGATTATCCAGGTGAATGCTTTGGATGAAGACTGGGATAATCAATCATTGAAAGACGCACAAAAGGAAGACAGTGACCTGAAGGCAGTAATCGAATGGAAGAAACGTGGCCAAAGGCCCACTTGGAGTGAAATATCAGCGCTTAGCCCAACAGCAAAAAGTTACTGGGCTCAATGGGACAGCCTGATAATTGATAATGGAGTTCTCAAGAGGAAATGGGAATCACCCAGTGGTCAGGAGGTCACCTTACAGATAGTTGTCCCCTGTGATAAGGTCGCGTCAGTGCTACGACAGGTGCACGACGGAGTATCCGGAGGACATCTAGGAGTAAAGAAAACCCTGGAGAAGGTGAGAAAAAGATTCTATTGGGTGCATTGCCGCGAAGACGTTGAGGACTGGTGTAGGAAATGCGTAGCTTGCTCCTCAGTAAAGGGACCGCAAACGAGAGCCAGAGGTCGGCTGAAAGTGTATAATGTTGGTGCACCTTGGGAAAGAGTTGCTGTCGATATAGCTGGGCCATTCCCTGTTACTGAAGAAGGGAATAGGTATATCATCGTCATGCAAGACTATTTCAGCAAATGGCCAGAAGCTTTTGCAGTACCTAACCAGGAAGCTCATACAGTCGCCAAAAAACTAGTTCACGAGGTGTTCTGTCGATTTGGCGTTCCCTTGGAGTTACACTCTGACCAGGGTAGAAACTTCGAGTCTTCACTATTTCAAGAGGTTTGCCAACTGCTCGGGATACACAAGACTCGTACAACACCATATCACCCACAGTCAGATGGAATGGTCGAAAGATTCAATCAGACGTTGGAGAATCATTTGGCCAAAGTAGTGGAAGAACATCAAAGGGATTGGGACCAATACATTCCACTCTTCTTAATGTCATACCGCTCTGCAACACATGATAGCACAAACTGCACACCGGCGAAAGTCAACTTCGGCCGAGAAATTAGACTACCCATAGATGCACTAACCGGAACACCTCCCGATACTCCTATTCTAGCCGTCGACTATGTGGCCGACCTGCGGCGTAAATTAGATGGAATACATGAGCTAGTGAGAGAGAATGGTCTGAAAACCAGTGAGAAAATGAAGATCCGATACGACCGCAAAGCTAACGTGCCCGGATTCGAAGAGGGAACTTTGGTATGGTTACATAATCCCATTAGAAGAAAAGGAAAGAGTCCAAAGTTCCAAGCCAAATGGGAGGGTCCGTACACGATAGTAACCAGAATAAACGATGTCACCTACCGGATTAAGAAAGGATCTAGAGGGAAGCTGAAAATCGTACACTTAGACCGCCTAGCTCGCTATTATGGATCAAATCATGCTCGGGACGAGCATGACTAAGAAGGGGCAATGTTACAAATGGACCTTATGTCGATGGCATAAGGTTCAATATCGCGTGACATGCAGTGAGTCACTTTTAAGCCCTATTTTTCCAGATCTAGACATTTTCTAGGTATAATAATAAAACGCATTGCTAGACTTAGGACGGCCTATCGAATGGTACAGGTATCAACAGTTTTGTCAACAAAGTGTCGACATCGAAATTTCTAGAAACCCGTTTCCGGGAATTACCGTAGGTACTTCCGAGTGACCTCGAAGTTATGTGCTATTATTATTACGTCTAGAGGAATCTGGAATGTTCGATCAGCTGTACTATATAAAGCACCGTGACGCCGCCGCAGAGTCAGTCTACACTCGACTAGCGATACGAAAACAGCGACAGTTAAGAAGCAATCTTAAAGAAGACCTACTGCGACAATTATAACGAGAACTGTAAGTACTACGTGAAGAAACATCTGTAGCGTTATTGTGTGTTTACAACACGGACTTCGTGGACATAAGAGAAGACTTCGGTACGACATCAGCTACGTTCTACTTGTCATTGCCTACAATCGACTGTACCTTCGTTGCCAATAAACTTCGTAACCCTTAACCGGCATTTTAGTACCCCTAGCCCGTAACAATATGAAAAAAAAAATTAAGCAAATTGACACCTTTTTTTGTTTGGAATGGGAAATCATCAAATGACCTCTCCCGCTCTGGGTGAAGCGGAAGGGCGTGTCTGACTTTTATTACTAAAAACCCACTAGTGTTTCCTAACTTACATATGCGTCAGGCTACGGTTTCTTTTTAAACAACCCTCAACCGTGACCTAGGAGGCATCGGTCTTCGTGGACTCCGTCATGATGAGCTGACATTTTTTGAGGCGCGCGTGATTCACAACGTGGCGTCGACTCGGGCCTGGTCCTTACCGGGCGGCGAGCTGCCCACTGCTCATCGTCCGCAGACCTGCGCCTACGGGGGCCGGGAGTTCGAGGTTGTCTTCCTACCAGAGCGTCTCCTGCGGCGGTTAGTGGCGTGACGCTGGGATTCCCGCTGCCTCACGCGCTCCGCCTCCTCCTTTGCCAGCATCACTGCTTCGCAGAAGGAGGTAACGGCCTGCCATGCACTCTCGTTCCAGACCATGGCCTGGACCAGGGTCAGATGCGAGAGAAGTCTTACGCACGACGGTGCTCTACCCAAGCCAGGCGGACCCCCACCGTATGCTCCACCTTGTCCTCAGGGCGATCCACACAATGGTGATTGGTGACACCCTCGCGTTTTCTCCCGCCTTATCTAGAACAGAAACCTCCCGACACAACCGTGTCCGGTGTGGACCTGCGTCAGGCGGGACGTGAGGGCACCGTGGCGCCTCTCTAGCCACTTCTCAAAGAGAGGCCGCCGGCGGTCTTACCGTCGCTATTGTGGCATGCCCAGCACTGGGTTGCGACAATCACACTCTCCATGTCGCCATTAGATCCTGCCGGAGCTCTGACCGCCGTACTTCGATTTCTCGCGACAGCAGAGTTTTGCCCCCTCTCGCCACTCCCACATGTGGGCGAGGGCTTTGACCTCCAGATCCCACGGCGGCAATCTGGCAAGGAGGCTCGCCGCCTCAGTGGAGACCGTGCGGTATCCTCAGACCTGCCGAACGGCCATGACGCTCTGGGACGTGGTCAGGCATGGGGCTGATCGCTTTCTTACCCTGCTGGTCACCGGTGCTAAAGGGTGCGTAAAGGGTCATGGACCGCACGGCCTCCGCGTAAGCAAATGGACAACTTACGTTAATTTTCCTTAATAAAGCAGTTTCGTAAAACTTGCGTTTGAATTAGCGGACAATTTAGGTTTGTAGTGAATTTGGTTGAAAGAATGAGTACATTGATATTATCATAATCTTGTTATTGCAATAAATCGATTACATCAGAACATGAATTTCGTTAGACACGTGATATTAATGTGTTTACTCTTATCGTAATACTCTTTCAACACGACAATGTCAACGACTTAGTGTTATCATATCGTTTCTATTTAATCAATTGGAGGATTTAATAAATACCCGTAAATTATGATAAATCGATCTGGACTGTAATGTTCGACGACTTTATTGAGGGTACTTAATATATGTAAATTGAGTACATGCGATTGTTATTTTAGATAAGTATATCAAAGTACTTTCATAATATTATTATCAGATGTCGATAACGTTGACTGAGTTTTTTAATAATGTTATCGTAATGATCACGGTTTATCTGCAATGAAAACCTTTTCAGACAAACTCAATAGATGGCGTTGTAAGTCGCAAATATAACTAATTTAGTTTCAATAATATCAACATCAGTCAGAGACAAAATATAAATATTGTTTTATATCCTGTGATTCACATATAGCTTACCCATACCCATTCCATCCATATCACTATTTCGCTGAGGATGGTGGTTCCAAATACAGCCAGTTTTCAGTTAAACTGATATAGGTACAGATATTGTTTACAGAATGTAGAAAAGAAAAGACATCGATGAATGTTCTTTTCGCCAATATTATATGAAGTGATTTAGAAAATAAGATGCCACAGCGCGACAGTCGGCGCTCACTCAAATGCCTACAATTTGGACGTTTATTGACATACCCATACAATTCCGTGACATGTTACTTGATAACCGATATGTTTTCATGTTCCAACGAATGCATCAAGTCTATATGGTAAATATAGACTTACGATTATTGACTGTACGAGGCATTTGACTATGGTGTTATTCTGACATGTCTATATTTTTAATATTACACTGTTTTATTTATTTGTAATGTGCGTTATGTTTATAGTGGAATTAAATAAAATTCTCATCACTTGGCAAACAATAATAATGATTCTACATAGTGTAGAATCTTGCTTTGTATTTTGAAAAAAAGAATAAGATTGTATCCAGAACCCGCTCGTTGTACTGGCAACAAACAGCTTCTGTGTTTTATTTCTATAATAGACACAAACATCATTTGCAACTGCTAATGTGACTGGTTGTGGCGCCTACTTCTACCATAAACCGATGTCACACTAGTGGCACAGCGCGTCTCTCGCTCCATCACTGTCACAGTCCGGCACGGCACGGCACAAAAAGTGTAAGTGTTCGAGTGGCACACTTTCATAAATCTCACGCAGATGCCGTAGGTAACCGCTATAAATTCACTAAACGCCAACTAGAGTATTGTTGAGGTCGCTCCAAGACGGGAACAGTAGCGGAACACATCACGTGACATTTGTACACCTACATTATAAACTAAATATACAGAACATAACAATACTTTATATCATGCTATACCTATAAGGAAAAGTTTTCATTAACTTTGAACTCTAGTAGGTACCTACTAGAGTTCAAAGTTAATGAAAACTTTTCCTTTTGTGAAATTGCACACTTAATTTACCGAGGTGATGAATCCGTACTGATAGCACTTGACAGATACGGCCTCGTGATGACAAATATATGTACCTATGAATAGCAAAACAAAATGATAAGAATGTTGAAGTCACATTGACAGGCAAAGTATTAAGAAAATATTGCATCAGAGAGGAAATCTTTTCATTGCCTTATCTTTTCTTTGTATTTTTTTATCTGTGGGTATTTATTAGGTAGCTTAATTGCGTCAATCAATTTGATAACAATCAATGGACCGGGAAATACCGTGTCAGTTTCAAATGATAGCTTATTATTATTTCTATTATTGTTAAATGCGTGCAAAGTGTTAAACTGCGTAATAATTGAAATAATACACCACAAACAATAGTGTGGTGGACACAAGGGCGCTCAAGTAGTCCTACAGATGAAGACGTTCTGAGCACGTCCGTTCATGTTGTGGTTCCACGCTTCCTCTCATCACATTTACCACATCCCTATCACAATGGGGGCTCGGCACAGAATAAAAGATAACGATTGAAAGATTCCCAGCAAGCCGATAGGCGCTACGTTACAGGACATGTGTTTCTGATAGCCTACCCCCCACCGTCCCGCGCCCTTGCCCCCCGCCCCGAACCCCCAGGCGCTGGGGATTATATTCAAAGTCATCTCCCATTGTGAGGCTGAGTTTTTTGGTTCGTTAAATACGAGAGTGGATGATTGATACGCGATTGTGGCACTAGTTAACTTACGAGTCGAGTTTACTTCTGTATGGGGAAATGATAAAAGATGATCCTTTGCGTGTGCCCTGTGATGTTGTACGGAAAATATAAAGAAGTTCTTTTACCCTTATAACAAAGCATGGTGGCCCAAAGGCATTGTATATTTCAGTGAGTGCTCAAGGTCTTTTTCGATATTTTTTTCTATTTTTCAGACGTCTGTGTGAATCAGAGCGAGGAAAACATATCAAATTCCGACGTAATACAACTGAATCATCTTATCTGTCATAGATAACAAAAGAAAACGGAAAAATAAACTCGTTTAACAATACAACGAATTTTACGGTCACTATCACACTTCCATATCGTTCACAGGGTGTTACCCCTTATGTGGATAAAAATAGCTTCAACAGAGATATATTCATTCGTTCATCCGTATCCCACATACCTGTGTCAATCGCCCTATATCAAGTTGTAACAGGGCTTACAACCGTGACTTATTTACATAAAACACAAACCAAAATATGCCTTATTTCGTAGATATAAAGTGTGTGAGACGTGAATAGTGTTTGTTGTAATGTAAGGTGCGGGCTACACCTGCGTCCATCCATCCGTCACCGATAAACCGGCTGACGAGCCGTGGACGCTATTCGAATAAAGATAGGTTAATAGTGTGCAATGAACTTTATAATTGATGCAGCAGATTAAAAACTTAATATGTGTGTGTTTTTTTATTTTCGCTTCAATGACTGAGCATCATGTTGTTTATAATTACGATTAATATGTAATAATAAGTTAATTTACTGTAATCGGAGTTAAATTTGAATATCTCACCATGCATAACGTTACTCACAGTTCCTGAAATTATTCTAATAGTGTACCTTCCAATCACAGTTATAACAGCATTATCGACAGCAGAGTTTATAAATATTACATCAAAAGATTTCCAGGCATACGTTAATTACAGTGAAGGGTCCCCTCGATCAAAAAACTCAACCTCAGGAAAAAGCAGCGTCACGCGAAATCATTACTTTCGACCTTAAGGAAACCTGCTCGCTACCCGCTGTAATAAGTACAGAAGTGCTGCCCCTAGTGGTTGTGCATCGTCCAGTTTCATTGTGCCAATGCCTTGCCATTAACCAACACTAGTCGTACGCCCGTAATTGGACGACAAACTATTTGATCGGCCGTCCCGCCTGTGTGTATTTAGCTTTACATTCGCGACCTTATTATGTACATTGAAAATTAAGCTTCATAGGATGCCTAATAAAGTTTATTTTGGAGTGAATTATAAGGGGAAATACTATTCGGTGCAAATTATTGCATAGTGTTTATAGATCTTAAATCAGATTTCTGAATATGTTGTCTAGAGCTTGTCAGTAAAACAAATACAAGACGTGAGTATGTACATACAATCAGGCGCTAGTGGTGACTGCAATCACTCATTGAAATGTCTCGAAATTTATATTTATATCATTTCACCCTATATCCAGGAGTATAATAGTACTTATGATACATATTATATACTATTAATATGAACATCTGAATAAAAAAAGGCTGGCAACATCGGCCCGATGTATAGCGATGCTAAGTCTTTGGTCAAGAAAGAGGCCACCACCTGGTCACGTGAAGAGTCGATTAACCGGTGCAAACTGGGACTATTAAAGCTTCAGTTTTTTGTTGTTGGAATCATCACAGGCATTGGTCAACATCACCATCATCTCAGCAGTAATCTTAGTCGCATCCGAAGCTTTTTCAGCTTTTGGAGTCTGGGGTTCGCTTTAGCAATCTAACTGTTGATTTTGGCTAAACTTGGATATTTTCAGCGGTCGCGTTCGCTACTGCTACGCCACGGAGGCTGTCACTGGCGTCATTGGTATCAATATCTAAACAGGATAAAAGCCACATTAATCAAAACCTCTTCACAAAAAAACATCGACGCTATTTTTTTTTAAATATGTGTAACATGTTTAGATTAAAATTATCGATACTTATTACGGTTGTATAATAATAAACACCTATCCAGTAAACGTTGTACTAGTATGTTTTTTTTTTATATATTATAAACTAGCGCTTGACCGCAATCCTGCCTGATGGTAAGCAGTGACGCAATCGTTGATGGTAAAGCGCACTAGTTTATTAAGAGCCTATTCACTCTAGCCTTGAAGACACTCAAATTGTAGTCCGACGGAAACACCGCCGCTGGCAAACTATTCCAGTCCCTCGATGTACGCGGTATAAAGGAGGAGGCGAAACGCTTCGTCCGGATCGTAGTGGTGTTAACAACGTAAGGGTGGAAACCAGCCGTACGACGGGTCGTTCGCTGGTGGAACGGAGATGGGGGAATTAAATCATGAAATTCCATCGCACAGTCCCCGAAATGCATCATATAAGGCATCATAACGTTCAAATAAAGGACGTTAAAGTTATATTGGATGAAAAGAACCTTTCCTGAGAATCTTGTCTCGACAAATTAATAGAAATGCAATGGAATGGAAATTTCTGTTTATTTTAATTCAACACACTGCGATCATTACGTAATGATATTATCCTTCTATATTGTTAAAATGATATTTCTTGTCGTCTTTGTTGTTTCTTTTTAACCTACAAATTCTTCAAACATTTTAAGCTTTTATTTATATCACAATATGAACAGTATAAACATAGATAGGGTCCCAAATAGTGTTTTCTAAAACTGCATGTTTTGAATCATTTCCCATGAATGTGCCCTAAGCCTAAGTAGGCTTTTAAACTACACCCTAATTACTTAACACCCTATTACTATCAGTTGGCATGATTTCGAAGCAAACCTATTGCTAATCCAATGCTCCATGTGTTCTAAAATGTTTCTGCTAAACGACGTAAATAACGCAATGAATGTTGTTGAACTGTCAAAATGAAACCCATTGCTACTGATAGTGTGGTACGTAATTACCCTGCTATTCTTTTGTAGACAATGAAATTATTTAGTAGATAATATTGCTCAAACTCTCTAGACTACTTCTTTTTTTAGTTAGCAATTATTTAAAATGCGTCAACTGATAGACTGTTAAAATGCGCTAGGTATGTACATATTGTGAAAAACAACACGCAAGGTCCTTTGAAAATATTTTAAACGAACATTTTTAACTAATCATCAAAGGATCACATGAAATCAAATGTACATCCATCCTGTGTCCTGTCTGTCTGTTTGTCTGTCTGTCTGTCTGTTACGCTTTCCCGCCTAAACCTCTCAACCAATTTTAATGAAATTTGACACAGACAATCTTTAGACCCTGAGAAAAAACATAGGCTACCTTTTATCCCGGAATAATTTGATGTTCCCGAGGGAAATCTGAAAAGCGCGATATAACCGAACCCCACGCGGGCGAAGCCGCGGGCGGAAAGCTAGTAAATATATAATTTTAATGCTTTTACTTTATATCGACGCGAGTATATTTACATGTAGATGTGTCTACCATTACATTGTAAATAGAAATTAAGATTGTCGTTGTAATTACAACAGAAATCACTTTAAAACAACCATAAAAGACGACATTTAAATCTCATGCGCTCACAAAGACAAGTGCGTGCCATTAAAAACAATTATGCGTTCGTTGGCAGCGTCGGGCCATAAAGAACGCGGCGGCGCGGGCGCCGGGCGTCAGGCCACTAAACAGATGTTGCAGAAGGTCGCCTCTATACGATGAGCTAAAAGAAAGGATCGCACACATACACGCGTTTACATACACCGAGTGCAAGCCCACTCGTGACTGTTATAATATATGTTTCACATAATAATATCTATTTTGGGGCCGTTTATTCGATAAACAATGCGTATTTAACGTATTATGCTTCATAGTGATCCATACAACATTGAGTGGTGCGTCTACACACGAGGGATAACGTGCTGACATCCCAAGAAACATTTGCGTGTACAAGGGTCTGTGATTGCCTTACATATGGCCTACTGTTCGTTTCTACTTTGTGGTCCGGCAGCATTGCGGGCGTCGGTCGGCCAAACTGTTATGGCTTTCTTTTAAACATTACGGCGTCAGGGGTTAGTGAGCAGAGAGTTGGCACGACGCTCGACTTGTATCGACACGATGTATGGATGGAGACTTGCCTACTAACTACTATATTGAAGCGCACAGCTCGTTGGTTAGTTGAGAAATAGTAGGGAGGCAATAAATTGTTTGCGGGTCATCTTATAAAATTATGCGTTTCACTGAGACATTAATTTTGTTATTACAAGATTTTAATTTCCTTACTGTGCCTCTCGACTGTTTCTGAATTCTGAACTTTGATGAAACTGTGTTTAGCTACATGTAGCGTGGGTACGACTATGTAGATGTTTAGTGTGCCTGCTGAAGGTAAGGCAGTAGATTCATCGCTACCCTTGCTAATATCTTGTTATTACAGATGCATCACGATCGATACAGATTATTTTGTACAGTACAGAAGAATATCATATCACAAAACGCACCAAAAACTCTATTTAAACTACAGTCTCAGTTCAAAATTAGTAATACAGTAAGTAATCGCAAACCTTCCCGTCAGTGCGCCATACATCGCCACATATGCACCGCAATACTCAGACAGTCTGCAGCTGAAGCAGCCAACATACTACGTGCGACCAGCAGACTAACTTACTAAAAAGGAAGCTTATGCAACTGTACGTAAGTTGAGGAAAGATAATATCATTACCTCGTTCTCGAAAGTTATTTGGTTTAATGTGGTTTGATTTATTTGTTACTAGCTTTCCACCCGCGGCTTCGCCCGCGTGGAGTTTGGTTATATCGCGCTTTTTAGATTTCCCTCGGGAACGTCAAATTTTTTCGGGATATATCCTATGTCCTTTCTCAGGGTCTGAAGATTGTCTGTGCCAAATTTCATCAAAATCGGTTGAGAGGTTTAAGCGGGAAAGCGTAACAGAACGAACGAACATGTTGAAAACGGTGGCACATTTTACAGTAACGAGTCGCTCACTCGTAGTCGTGTAAGAGTTAGAGACGGACAAACAAACAAACAAGCAAGCAAGCAAGCAAACATACAAGTGAAGCTAATAAAAAGCATGTAATATTAGTATGGAGTATGGATTATGCTTAACATCTTGGTCTTGGACTTGTGACTCTGTGGTTCAAACTAACTTTAGATGGAGCATGAAGAATCATTTTGAAGCCAATTGCTATCCATTTAGGAATTGGCTTCAAAATAATTCCAATTGACTGCAACACGCTACTACGCAATACGCTACTAGGGTGTTGGATAGCACAGTGTGTTTAAAGTACTCTTGCGAACTCACTAAAGTTACATGTCCGTATATCATGCCTCGTATGGAGAAGTTTTATGGTCACCATTTTGGCAAGTAAATTGGTCTTGCCTGTTGGCGTGGCTAGTACCTAGTGGTGGGTGTCGCCGCCTCCAAATATTCATTTTCAACAATGGCATCGCGAAAAATAAAACTAACTTGACATTAAAATTCATTCGAGAATTAAGTTTGTCTTGTCATGAAAAATGTAATACGCCTTTTCTATGGAACAAAATGATTTTTTTAACACTAAATTTTCAACAATAAATAACCGCTGTATTTATACTGCGTAAATTTATGTAAGATCTGATTTATTATTATTTTTTTAGGTTTTTTTTTTAATAGATAGAGTGATTCAAGAGAAAGGTTTTTATCCTGGTAATGTCGCGTGACCAAGTCAGTTTATTATCTAGATAATCTGGTTCCTTGGAATAGTATTGTGCCAAAGAGAAGGGTAGCCATGTCAACCTTTCTACGTCCTGACGTAGGTATTCATAAAAAATCCCTTGTTTAAAAAAGGAGCAATGTGGGAACGTTGTGAGACATTGTCACAGAACCGAACACACGCAGTCTTCACCCGCTGAATTAGCCACTCGCTTCTATCGGTAATGCATGACCCATACACAGTGTCAGCGTAATATCACTTAGTATATGGTTAAATATATTCTCACTGCCAAAATGAGCCCGTTCACCTTAGCTCCTACTTTTCGGAATGTATCCTTGGAGTGTACCGACTGCCTTCAGCTTTTGGGAGTTGAGATTTCCTCGAACCTAAACTTTGGGCGGTTCATTGAGTCCAAGACCAGGGATGTCAGAAAACTTGGCTTTATCGCAAAGGTCCGGCAGTACTTTACACCAGAGCAGCTTCTAATGTTGTACAAAGCACAGGACCGCTCGTGTGTGGAGTAATGTAGCCACATTTGGGCTGGTGCTGCGAAATGTCACCTGGCTGATTTGAATTCAGTAGAGAGGCGTGCGAAGAGTCTGATTGGCGCCCCGTTTTAACTCAAAACAGCCTCCAATGCCTGGAGCACAGGCGTAGAGAAGCCAGCCTTTCGGTGTTCTATCTATGCGATGCACCAAAATGCAAAGTGTGCAACGGAACTGCATGATTTAATACCCCCATCTCCGTTCTACCATCGGACAATCCGTCGCGTCGTACGTCGAGTTTCTACCCTTACATTGTTAACACTACTACGATCCGGACGAAGCTTTTCGCTTCCTCTTTTATACCGCGTACATCGTGGGACTGGAACAATTTGCCAGCGGCGGTGTTTCCGTCGGACTACAATTTGAGTGTCTTCAAGGCTAGAGTGAATAAGCTCTTAATAAACAAGCTCGCTTTACAATCAACAATTGAGTTACTGCTTACCACCAGGCAAGATTATGGTCAAGCACAATTTTATAATTTAAAAAAAAAAATGTTTTCTTTTTTATTTTTGTTAATGTTTACCACATAAATAAAAACTTCCAGGAATAGAGAATCTCATATAATATTCCCGCCACAATCCCTTCTGTGTGTTCCCGAGGTGAGCATCTCGTGATAGTTGCCGACGAACTCTGGCCCACTAATAACAGAGTAATGAGAACACGCAGCGTTATTGCACTAACGCAACTTTACCCGCTCACTGCGTGGCCACAAGCTATAGGAGATGGCGGGTGGATTCATTTTAATCAGAATATATTTTCACTGTTTTAAAAGGTGCGATCACTCGATCGGTCACACGAAATATTTAGTTTTTAAACCTTACAAGAGCTCTTCAGTTGTTGTTTGATTGTGTTTGGGGAGTTTGTGGTTAATAACAGGCTCACAGATCACTAGGTAGGTTGAGCGGCCGATGATCATAATGATTTTAATAAAAATGTTTTAGTATTTCAATATTACAGAATATAATGTAGTATTGATAAAAGAAACTATTTGCGATGTTTTAATTGCACTTTTAAAAGTTCGCTTTCGTATCTCTTATGTTGCATAAAGTTTAATGAATAATAATCACAAAGTAGAGATGCAAAGCGCAAAGCTAATTTTGTATGTTATGCTTTTACTATAGGCGATTTTTCGGTTTTAATATCCAAGCTTAGCCAAAATCAGCGGCTTTGGATTCGACTGGGATTAGCGCTGAGATGATGATGATGATGCTCTTACTATAGGCGTAGTGTGCTTTGCCATATAGCGAGTGTACCTATTGGTAAAATAAAGTTGTTTAATATGTAGTTAGTGGTTTCCGAGAGAGGTCGTTATTTAACACACAGAGAAATACCACGTGGCTTGTCGCTTGTAGGTCCGTTGCTCCTTGTTACCATATGTACGTGATTTATCAATAGTGTACCTGCGTGTTGTGGTACCTCATACCAGCTGCCACGTTAACACGCAAGGCCCTTGAACTTAGTTTTTAATTGATTTTGGTTTAAAACAAATAGGACCAAGAGACTAAAAACGATATAAGCAAAGAAAACCATATATGTAAGTATATTTTGTTCCGAACTAGACTGCTAACTGCTGAGGGTTTTGCTGTGTTAGATCATAATTATGATAAACAAAATATCACTAGTAACTAATATGTTCATATTAGTTGCGTTTACTTTATGCCGGCAATGATTCAGTTGGTGTTCACCAACTGAATCAATGCCGGCATAAAGTTGATAAAAAGTGCAAATTAGTGCATATTTATTAATATTTTCCATTTAAAAATCCAACGATATCGTTCTCTCGTCCTGTACCCACCACTATGCATGTGTGAGACCGGTTCACGACAAGATGTGTGCAGTAATTAAATGTTTTATCCATTACATCCCACCCTGGACGGAAGCCGGCGTAAATTACATAGGGGCTGGCTCAACGCACTAAGTCTTAAGGTGATTTACTGCCAGATATTAGCGGCCAGTGTTCAGTTGTACGTGTGTAGGTATATCTATCTTTATCTTGGAATAGGCAGGCTTCTAAATTGTAAAGGCTCGAAGTCGTGGCTTAGCTACAATAAGTGATGGCCTATCTAACCATAATTACTTTTAAATGATTCCAAAAATTTCTGACATACATATTTGACTTTTAGAAGAGGCCAAAAATATCTGACATATTTCTAATGACTTTTAGATAAGGCCAAAAATGTCAGACATATTTGTAATGACTTTTAGATGAGACCCCAAATGTCTGACATATTTGACGGATATACTATCAAGGTTTTCTTGATTAGTTTTCTACATATGCTTTCAGGATTTCTTGGAACTAACTTTTATACAGTTGATTATATTATTTTGATGTTTTTTTCACAAATATATCACAATAGTGGCAATGGTTAAATGTGATCTAATCCAAATCGGAATACGACATTCCCAATTGAGACAAAAACCCTCCAAAGCCTTATCTGCAGTTATAAATCTCTGAGGGTTCGCGATCGGATCTGTTATAGTTTGTCTTTAGGTGCTTATTCCTCGGTCCTTATTACTTGGTCTTTAGTTCTGAAAGCAATACCAACGTGTACTTAGGGAAGTAAAGGAACTTGGAGTACATAAGTTGCAGACGAAAGCCTTAGGAATTCAGACTTCATGTGTAGTTGAATTGAAAAGATTTACGTGACAAATGGGGAATGTGAAGATAGTGACGGTGAAGGCTCCTATCAATAAGAAAAGATATTGTAAAAAAAAATAAAAACTAGTCGAATACAAAGACACTTTTCTTGGTTTCCTAAATAATAAATTACGTAAAGTTATTTGAAATGAGACGAGAACAATGGGAAAGAACTAGGTAATTAATTATGTACGCTGTATATCGATCTCTTGCTTTCATGTTATATATATGTAGATGAAGTATCAAATAGTAAGTTTTATCCCACCAAAAACATTCTGTAAAAAACTAGCCAAGTCTCGATAGGGCTGCTTGTTTATCTCTAAAAAGTAATGAAATCTAGAAAAAGTCATGCCAAGTCCAAGGTTCCTTACTGCGATGTTTATATTATTATAATTAATGTTGTGTGACTTGGCTGTTGAAGGGTACACCAAAGTACAAAACCAGGTGCTCCATCACACCATTGCACACATTAAATTTCTGCGTTCTACTCTCTAAAATAGTGGCCTGAAAATGTGGCGAAATGATTCCAGTAAAGGATGGTACCGCAGTGTTTGCTTCGCGCTCGACTTGGCAGAAGCACTGCCGTGCCTCCCCGATAAGATCAGCGACAGTGTTCCGTATCGAAACTGTAAAAGTATTCCTTCTTTTTTTAAGAGACGTTGCCCTACAGTAGGAATTACTCCTGTATCGTGGGTACGCCCACAAACATTCAAAATTATACACACAAACAGTCAGATCCGGAACAACTACTTGTAGGCCATACAAATATTTGTTCCGTGTGGAAATCGAATCCGCGACACGCAGCACAGCAGTCGATCGCTCAGCAACTGCACCATACGTGTCATCCTCCGTGTTCCTACTGACTCTGTAACAGTGTCAGTATCTAAACAGTAGCAGTGTCCCGTATCGAAACTGTAACAGTATTCCGATCGTAACTGTAGCAGCAGACATCTGCGCCTATCGCAACTTATGAATCTAGTAAGCTCAATATCAACTGCACCATACGTGTCATCCTCCGTGTTCCTACTGACTCTGTAACAGTGTTAGTATCTAAACAGTTGCAGTGTCCCGTATCGAAACTGTAGCAGTATTCCGATCGTAACTGTAACAGCAGACATCTGCGCCTATCGCAACTTATGAATCTAGTAAGCTCAATATCAACTGCACCATACGTGTCATCCTCCGTGTTCCTACTGACTCTGTAACAGTGTCAGTATCTAAACAGTAGCAGTGTCCCGTATCGAAACTGTAACAGTATTCCGATCGTAACTGTAGCAGCAGACATCTGCGCCTATCGCAACTTATGAATCTAGTAAGCTCAATATCAACTGCACCATACGTGTCATCCTCCGTGTACCTACTGACTCTATAACAGTGTAGTATCTAAACAGTAGCAGTGTCCCGTATCGAAACTGTAGCAGTATTCCGATGTAACTGTAACAGCAGACATCTGCGCCTATCGCAACTTATGAATATAGTAAGCTCAATATCAACTGCACCATACGTGTCATCCTCCGTGTTCCTACTGACTCTGTAACAGTGTCAGTATCTAAACAGTAGCAGTGTCCCGTATCGAAACTGTAACAGTATTCCGATCGTAACTGTAGCAGCAGACATCTGCGCCTATCGCAACTTATGAATCTAGTAAGCTCAATATCAACTGCACCATACGTGTCATCCTCCGTGTTCCTACTGACTCTGTAACAGTGTTAGTATCTAAACAGTTGCAGTGTCCCGTATCGAAACTGTAGCAGTATTCCGATCGTAACTGTAACAGCAGACATCTGCGCCTATCGCAACTTATGAATCTAGTAAGCTCAATATCAACTGCACCATACGTGTCATCCTCCGTGTTCCTACTGACTCTGTAACAGTGTCAGTATCTAAACAGTAGCAGTGTCCCGTATCGAAACTGTAACAGTATTCCGATCGTAACTGTAACAGCAGACATCTGCGCCTATCGCAACTTATGAATCTAGTAAGCTCAATATCAACTGCACCATACGTGTCATCCTCCGTGTACCTACTGACTCTATAACAGTGTCAGTATCTAAACAGTAGCAGTGTCCCGTATCGAAACTGTAGCAGTATTCCGATTGTAACTGTAACAGCAGACATCTGCGCCTATCGCAACTTATGAATATAGTAAGCTCACTATCAACTGAACCATACGTGTCATCCTCCGTGTTCCTACTGACTCTGTAACAGTGTCAGTATCTAAACAGTAGCAGTGTTCCGTATCGAAACTGTAACGGTATTCCGATTGTAAATGTAACAGCAGACATCTGCGCCTATCGCAACTTATGAATCTAGTAAGCTCACTATCAGGGCTCACCGTGTCACAGTGACGTCACTGCTGCTTACGGTCTCGAATGGCACTTAAGCCTCCTTCTTGCCGGCTAGTTTTTATTTCAGACTAGCTTTCCGCCCGCGGCTTCGCCCGCGTGGAGTTCGGTTATTTCGCGCTTTTTAGATTTCCCTCGGGAACATCAAACTTTTCCGGGATAAAAGGTAGCCTATGTTCTTTCTCAGGGTCCAAAGATTGTCTGTGCCAAATTTCATCAAAATCGGTTGAGAGGTTTAAGCGGGAAAGCGTAACAGACCGACAGACAGACAGACAGAGTTACTTTCGCATTTATAATATTAGTATGGATTTCTTGCTTTAACCGAATGCATCAACGGGTGAGACTTTTTTTTTTAAAAGATGTACGGTGTATGGTAACAGGGTAGCACAAAAGTGTAGGAGAAGTCGAAACAATGAAGCTCATTCATCATTATTAATCTAATATTACATGGATGAAGTTTTATTTTGCCTACTTTGAGGAGGTGCAAGGTACCAGGGTAGCACAAAAATGTAGGAGAAGCCGAAACAATGAAGTTCATTCATTAATGATAAACGCACAGGATATTGCAATCGTTTGAACTCAAATGGCATATCAATTGGGATCATAGGGATACTCCGTAACATACAAACTTCTCCTTTTGATATACCAGTTGAAATCGTAGATTCAATTAAATTTCGCAATAAGTTTTTCACTGTTAATCTGGTGCCATTACACAGTTTTGGTGGATTAAAAAAAATATAAAGAAATTGGCATTGAATTTTATACAGTATGTTAAATAACAGAGGGCGTTCCCTTAAACTCGTTAATATATATCATTAATAGATTAAAATAAAAATATCAGCATAGAAAAATAAGCATAAAAAAATCCGAATAAAAAAAAATTCTAATTGGAAATAAATTTGAAACCTCCTGTTTTAAATCAAAATAGTAATCGTCATGTATAAATAAATTGCGACGTTGCCGTCTTTCATGTTCGCGTGTACAGTGTGTTTCTTTTACATGTCAATTTAAAATTTTTATTGAATATTTTGTTATTGAAAAAAAATTTAAAACATTTTGTTTTCGAATGGAAATATTTTTTTTTAGCATGTATGTATGCTATACTATTTCGGGTTAACGGGAACGCCCTCTGTTAGTTAACATACTGTATATATAGAAGATGAGATGATGATCCACCGTTCATTGAATTTATTTGTGAAAACGTGATAAATAAAGAACCGCTCGGCGGATTTTATTCAAACTTCACACAAACCATCTACTAATTAGTCACAACAAAGCCTAAAAATTTGGTTTGGATAGGTGAGTCCGTTCCTGAGTTATAAAATTACAAAGAAAGTGGCAGCTGACCCGGCGAATTTTGTCCCGCCTTGAAGGCAATATCACATGATCCAATTTTTTACTTTTTAAATTAGGGTAACACAAAAGTGTAGGAGAAGTCGAAACAATGAAGCTCATCATTTCGGTTGAGCGTAATCACCACGCTTGCTCAATGCGGGTTGGCGATTTCAGACGTAAATTCCACGTTTCCTGATGTTTTCCTTCACCTTGCATAAATGCATCTAGCTCTGAGAAGAAACGCCGGAACAAACTCAGAGGTCATTGATGGGACATTATGATATTACTGGCCAAAAGGAAAATAAAATAAAAGTTTTATCAATAAAGTTCCGCCTTAAAGGCAATATGGCATGGTCTTATTTACTACTTTTTAAATTAGGATAATCTATATATATATATTAAAGAAAGTCGAGTTAATTACACTATTTATAACTCAAGAACGCCTGAACCCATTTGGCTGAAAATTGGTAGGGAGGTAGCTAAGAACTGGGAGAAGGACATAGGATATCCTTTTTACCCCGTTCCCGTCGTTCCTGTGTGAATGAATGAACTTCATTGTTTCGACTTCTACACTTTTGTGCGACCCTGGTACCTTGCAACTCCTCAAAGTAGGCAAAATAAAACTTCATCCATGTAATATTAGATTAATAATGATGAATGAGCTTCATTGTTTCGACTTCTACACTTTTATGCGACCCTGGTACCTTGCAACTCTTCAAAGTAGGCAAAAGTAATATTAGATTAATAATGATGAATGAGCTTCATTGTTTCGACTTCTACACTTTTGTGCGACCCTGGTACCTTGCAACTCCTCAAAGTAGGCAAAATAAAACTTCATCCATGTAATATTAGATTAATAATGATGAATGAGCTTCACTGTTTCGACTTATACACTTTTATGCGACCCTGGTACCTTGCAACTCCTCAAAGTAGGCAAAATAGAACTTCATCCATGTAATATTTATTAGATTAATAATGATGAATGGAGCTTCATTGTTTCGACTTCTACACTTTTCTGCGACCCTGGTACCTTGCAACTCCGAGATTCATTGTTTCGACTTCTCCTACACTTTTGTGCTACCCTGGTTAACAGATTAACAACTGAAGTTAGCTAAAATTGAGTTTCTCGAAGCGGACCACTATTTATGTACTATTATTATGTATTTTGAGAATATGCAATTTTGTCGCGTTCGCGATTCACTTTCACTTTTGTTGAGTTTCAGAACGCGATATTAGATCCTCTAACGCGCACGCGAATTTGAACTTTATGCAGCGGTAATAAATTACAAATTGACTCTCCATTTTATTTAGAAAACGTTTGTATGGGAAATAGAAAAATGCTGTTTTGAGGATTTTCCCGGCAGTTATTCGAATTTTTCTCACCTTTTAAACCTTTCCTAGACCTCCACGAATAATTCAAGACCAAGATAAGATAAATCCGTTCAGCCGTTCTCGAGTTTTAGCGAGACTAACGAACAGCAATTCATTTTTATATATATAGATTTGAGGGTAGATAAATATGGTGGTAGTTTTTTGAGAGAAAGTTCTTTATATTATGAAGTTTTATAGCTCAGTAATCTGTAGACTGAACTAAGATAAGTTTTATATTTATGTAGTATTTCTTTTATGATACTTTTACTTAGCTAACAAAAATTTCACCTGTCGTTACAACAACAACATTATTTGTTGACTTCAATCGCGCCTTACTCATCGTAACAAAACTGCCATTTACAATATTCTACTGACACAGACGTGTAATCTCAAACCGTCCAACTTTACCAACCAACAATCGTGAAACCAACGCAAACATAAAAGATAGAAATCAATAAAGCAGCACATTCGTGCCGTGACGAGTGCCAAACGTATGAATCTCCTGGGCATTGCCGGCCGCCAGGCAAAGATCCCGCTTCTACGAGCCGTGCGAGAACTGGCTTTATTGAACCAACAAGGGGTGTTTGATTGCCTCACAGAAAGAGTTGGTTACGTTGGAGTATGAACTAGGGAATGGTATGCATTTTGGTTTCACATCTTAAAGGACGGACAGGATTTTACGCGGTAAAAATGTAAATAAGTGTAATCTTTTGTAGTAAAACAAATGAGAACAAACGAATTAGAGTATTAAAAACAGTCTAAACTGCTGGGTGTTACAACTACATAGTCGTGTGCAAGTAACAGGAGTCATCATCGACCTTTAGTCGTCCCACTGCTGGGCACAGGTCTCTTCTCATACAGAGAAGGATTGAGCGTAATCACCACGCTTGCTCAATGCGGGTTGGCGATTTCAGACTTAAAGTCCAGGTTTCCTCCAGATGTTTTCCTTCACCTTCAGTCATTGGTGTCCAAGATATACTTAGAAAATACATATAACTTTAGAAAAGTTACATTGGTACTTGCCTGACCTGGAATCGAACCTGCACTCCCATACTTGAGAGGCTGGTGTTTTAACCACTAGGCCACCACGACTACAACAGGACAGAACACTAGGCCTGTTACTAGGGACTAGTAACAGGAGTAAAACTGTATTTTCTAAGTTATTCAGAAGAAAATGAAGAATTGAATGAATTCTGAATTGAAGTTGTTCACAGGACTAAGTTAGCTAGCAGCAAGTTCTTCACACCTTTATTTTACTTGAAACCTTTGCTTATTCATACTCCGAGAAAAATAAGGATAACATAAAAGCTCCCAAAGGGTCGTAGAGCGATCCCTACCTGGCCCTCGTAACCCTACAGATAAGATTTCAGCTTATCTTTACAGGGAGCTTGTAAAAGCCAAGTCTTCATCGATGCGGGGATTAGGACCGAACTCGTACATATGGACCAAATGTTATTAGAAGATGAAAGGATATTCCAGTTTTAGATTTTCAAGGATTTGAGAACCTTTACTGAGCCTGTTTGGCTGCATCAATATAATAAAGGTTACATCTGAATTCTTTTATAATATTTTTTTTATATTCGTACATCAAGGTTATCGTCGTCTTCCTTTAAAAATTCTCGAGAGATTTTACACCATCTCGAATTCCGTTCCTGTTAATTATATACCTACAGCCTTTTTATACGTAGCTCTTCGTGGAATCCCAACTTTAGTATCTTGGTTATAAGGTTCATTCCATGTGGAGCACGTTCAGTGAAGTACAGTTAGTAACAAAGCGTTGACAAACGAGCGGCGCGCTCATATCGTTAGCTCGTAATGGCTGTTGGCAAGGAGACAAGAGAAATGTGTACCGTTATGAGAATTACACTAGTGAGGCCTGTACAGATACCAGCTAATCGATATAAGGAGGTGACGGAGCCTGAGATTATTGCTGCTGCCAACAGTAAAGCCAGTCGATTAGGCTTAGCTGTGTTGGAAGCAACGTATGTACGGTACTCTGTAATGTCATGTAACCCACACTTATATTTTGTATTGAATGCAGGTGAGATCATGATCACTCGTGTTATGCGATGTTCTGGTTCTTTCCGCGACACAAGATCACTTTAGTCATCGAGAATCAATTCCAGACACAGTCCTTAACTTTAAATGAAAAGTTACGACAACTTAGGGATATCTCAGGGTTAAGAACTTCACTCACACTGGATGGTAATACTTTTCCTTCTCAACACATTACTTTTTATGGCGATATTGACGATACTATAAACGTTGTCATTGTAATGTAGCAAACATTGCAATGACAACTTTTGTTTCAAAATGATTGATGACCTGATATTTCTTAGCGGTTCATATTTCTCGATAAACACACAATTCTTTCAATTCTCAAACTAACACGTTTACATAATACATAATCAGCCTATAATGTTCCCACTCCTGTGACATAGGCCTCCTCTCAATGAGAAGGAGTGGGCCGTATTCTACCACGCAGGCCCAGTGCGGGCCCGTCAACTCCTCAACGTTTAACAGAAGCTACCTTGTGTTTGTGCTTTGTGATTAATTTGTATTGATAAGAACATTACATCTAGATGAGTTGTGACTTTCATTAGGTGTCTTATGATGAATACGAAGGACAGTTTAGGAAACTCCGGAAGTAGAACAAAAAGTCTAACTCTACTTTTCGTTTGTTTTAACATTCTGATAAACTAAATCTTCTTTTAGTATTGATAACAACGCGTTTCCATTCAACAATTCCGTTTCCGACGTTCTGACCAGAGCGGAAAATATTATTTATTATTCTTTAACCAAAAATAAAATCTAATTTATTGGCATGTAAGAATAATGTCTATAGTTCCTCAAGAACAACAAAAAGCTTATAAAAAAACATAAAATGAGTGACATCCTTAGTAAATGTTAACCACCTGAGTTGACCCTGAACATTCACAATAGAAACTATTTCACCAAGACAAACAGACAAAATAAATCCTGAATGAATTGCCATCACTCACGTAGAATGGTACTTAAAAGATTTCAATTACACTAATTTTTATTTGTGCAAATATATATAAAGATGGCGAAATATATATAGAGTGGCCTTTTTGTTTTTGCTTTAAATGGGAAATTATCAAATGACCTCTACCGCTCTGGGCGAAGCGGAAGGGCGCGTCATATTTTTACTGACTAAAACCCACCTGTGTTTCTTTATTTGCCTGTGCGCCAGGGCACCGGTTTCTTTTTTATCCAACCCGCGACTCTGGCCCAGGATGCATCGATTCTCATGGACCCCGTCACGAAGTGCTGATGATTAGGGCTTGCGTGAAACACAACACGCCGTCGACCCGGGCCTGGTCCTTACCGGGCGACAAGCTGCCCATCGCTCGAAACCCGCAAGCACGCGCCTTCGGTAGTCGCTAGTGCGATGTTGTCTCCCGACCAGGGCGTCTCCTGCGGCGGCTAGAGGCGTTAGGGCACTGGGATTCCCGCTCCCTCTCGCGCTCCGCCTACCCCTTTGCCAGTATCACTGCTTCGCAGAAGGAGGTGACGACCTGTCATGCACTTTAGCTCCGGACCGTATCATATGCTCCATCGTGTCCTCAGGGCAATCCTCATAGCGATGACACCCTGACGTATCTTCCTGCGATACACGGAACAGAAACCTCCTGAAACAGCCCTGTCTGTTGAAGACTTGGGTCAGGCGGAAGGTGAGGGCGACGTGGCGCCTATCTAGCCACTCCTCAAAGAGGGGACTTACCGCCGCTGCACTGGGTTGCGTCAATCGCACTCTCCATGTTGCCAGGAGATCCCGCCGGAGCTCTGTCAGCCGTACCGCGATTTCTTGCGGCAGCGGAGTTATTCCTTCTCGTTTGGCCTTTCCTCGCCACTCCCACGTGTGGGCGAGGGTTAGAGTGGCCTTACGTACCAAATTCTTAATTTGCGTCTTATAAAATTACATTTTTTGTAAAATAAAATACTTAACGGCATGTAAATAGCATATTTCCCCCCAACCCTCTCTGAGGAGTTTCTGAGAGGAGTCGTCGCCAGTAGGGTGGTTCGCTTTTTCTTCTTCTCTTCACTATGGCTGCGACAACCTTAAAAGTATCGAGACTACTGCGTAAATTATGTGTGAATCCTCTGAGATCTAGTTCAACAATGACTTCAAAGCGCTGTTGCTTGTGCCACGCTTCCGCACTCCGTCAACAATGTTCGCTGAGTCGCGCACAGACAGCTTTAATGCCACCTTGTGCAAAAAGACTGTTTACTGCTAAATAGATTACGTGAAAGCAGTAACAGCATCCTGAAGGTAATAAGCAATAAGCTAGACAGCCCTTTTGTGGAGCCTTACCCAGAAGAGTCTGTGTCTTAGTCTTCTGGGTATTATTTTATTATACTAACAAAGTTCTTAAGAACTTTGTTAGTATAATAGATATATTGTTGTCTGAATTAAATTAAATTATAGCCTGAATAAAAAAGTTTCAAGCACGTTGGGCTGAGCTGCTCCTGCAGGCGCGGAAAACCTGAAATGACGTTTGAACCATTTTGGGTTGATATACTAGGGTCATTAGGTCGGAGTGGGTCATTTCGAAACATCACTAAGCGGTTGGAATAGTTTATAGGTGATCAGAGATCTGACCTATGTTTTTGGCCAAAGAATCAACATTGCCATATACAATGTTGTAATACCGTTGGCCATTTGGCCAAGTTTCCCGTTGACGGCGATGTGGACGACTTTTTTATGCTCTTTATTTATTTTCCATCTTTTAATATATTGTACATGATATCAATTCAAGCTTTTAAATAACGTAAATATTTAATAAATATTAAGTAAATATTTCAGCTGTCTGTAGGCCCTGTGTGTATTTTTTAAAATCCAAGGGATGGAAAAGAAGTAGAGTCAGACAAAACAAGTTATGAGAAACGATTTGCGGAAAGTAGCTGACCCGGTATGGAACCCATTAGCATGAGATAGGAATATGTGGAAATCCTCAGAGGAGGCCTTTGTTGATAGACAAGCTGTTCAACATAAGCAACTAGTTGCCGATCACTTTAATAGAAATTATAACTAGAATGTATATTTAGTTTTTCAGCAAGTAGCCATATAGATCAAGTTATTATTAAAAGAAACAGCAATAAACGCTATTTTTATTTCATTTTTTTTTAGTAAATGTGGTTCATATTTTAAACTAGCGGCCGCCAGCGACTTCGTTCGCGTGGTTTAGTTATGCTTCGCTCCTATTGGTCGCAGCGTGATGTTATATAGCTTAAAGCCATCCTGGATTAATGGGCTATCCAACGCAAAAAGAATTTTTCAAATCGGACCAGTAGTTCCCGAGATTAGCGCGCACAAACAAACAAACAAACTTTTCAGCTTTATATATTAGTATAGATAAAATAAAACAGTGAATTATAAATCTGTTGGAAAAAGTCTTAACTACTAATTATATATAGGCATATTTCTGCTTTTCAGTTTTTTGAGCCAACTTTTCCAATTACGAAGTACGCTTACAAGCGCCTACAAGCGTATCCGACCCTTAAATTTGGTAGTACCTAAAGGCCGTTGACCAAATTGACTTAGGGGTTGGTTTAGACTAGACCTAGCTTAAATGCAGTTTACGTTGTATATTAGAGCGGGCAAAAGATATTAACATCAAAAGAAAATTGAAGTTTGTATAAAAATGTAGAAAAAGCTCTATATTTTTTATTGATGTTTTACTAAAAAAGTTTTGTAAAAGATCGGTAAAAATATACACAATATATATTTAGGAAAAGTTTAAAGATAGAGAAGTGAACTAAGGAATACTGTTTCATAGATGATCGAAGAGTCAAGTTATGAACTACCAACGCGGTCACACTGTGTCGACAACAATACATTTTCTTTTGTCTGTTGTACGTCAACAAACACAATAGCAATATGAAGATATCTTAAAATCATACTGCTCGAGTTTACACAGTTTAGGAACGGTCAAGCTGCCAGCTGCTTATAGCGACTTCATTTAATGTTATAGGAAGGTTGATTTAGTGCGTTTCATTTATCACCTTTTTTTTTTAACTCGGCTCCTAAAAGGGTGTAAGTAGTTGGAGTTTAAACTTCACACCCAAATAGAGTGTTAACAAGATCATAGTGATGTCAGTCCATTTCGGATGTAATCAACATTATCCATGGTGAGTAAACTCCAAGCAGCACTGCTGTCACCAGCTTGGTATTTTCTCCTATGTACACATATCCACATGTGTATGTAACATGTAAGTCTGCGAAGTACTACACAACGAACATGACGTAATTGTTTGGCAGTAAGTCCGGGGAGCAATCACGTTGTTAATAGTGCGTCAATACAGAGTCCTTTGAGCAAACCAGATGGTTGACTTCACTAAGAATGACCTGCTGGAGCTAGAACAATGTACTAATACTGATGTGCGTGTAGATTCCTATCCATTATGAAAGTAAAGTTCTAAGTATATAAAGGCAGGAAAAAATATTTAAAAAAATAAATATAGTTGTGGTTTACTATAAGTATAATATTTGAATTTAAGTGAATAATTTGTCTTTGATTTGTCTTTGTGATTGCTTTGTTGTACAAATACTTTTATTAAAAATATTTTTTTTATGAATTATAAACTAGCGCTTGACCGCAATCCCGCCTGATGGTAAGCAGTGACGCAATCGATGATGGTAAAGCGCACTGGTTTATTAAGAGCTTCTGTATCACAGTAGCCTTGAAGACACTCAAATTGTACACCGACGGAAACACCGCCGCTGGCAAATTGTTCCAGTCCCTCGATGTACGGGGTATGAAAGAGGAGGCGAAACGCTTCGTCTGAATTGTAGTGGTGTTAACGACGTAAGGGTGAAAACTCGCCGTACGACGGGTCGTCCGATGGTGCAACGAAGATGGGCCATCTAAATCATGCAATTCTCTCGCACGCTCACCAAAATGAATACTATACAACACCGACAGGCTGGCTACTCTACGCGTGTGCTCTAGGCTTTGCAGACCGTTTTGAGTTATAACATGAGGCTAAATACCATCGGCCGTGTTTACCTGATATCGGTTTCATAGATATTTCAAGTGTCTATAGTTATTTATAATATATTATTTGCAGCTAGTAAGTTTTCTTATCTATAAGTAATGCTGTAACTGTAACTTTTACTATTTATGTATATTTCATATTCAAAAACCTCATAAAAATCCTATACTTTGTAAACAATTCAATTTCACCCCACAATGTAATACAATCTGCCAACAAGCCACTTCCAACTGTTCACGATGGTGCCAACACAAGCAGCGTATCAATGTACCAACCAAACAAAAATAACGCGACGTAATGAAGTTAGGCTTGTAATGCGAAGCGAGGGCGGAGAGGCGGAGACCATTTGACCGGTTTAATGAGCGAGCGTTTAACGTGGTACACTACAGAATATGTTAATCAGAAGCACAGTTGCTATCTGTCATAATTAGAATCACCTCGTCATATTAATTGGTTGTGATACGAGAATGGGCGGTACCTAGACAAAGTTGTATTTACTGTTAAGTAATAGCAGATTGTTTTGTAAAGGGCTAAAATGACACCGCAGGTTGGTCGGAAGAGATACCATGGCGTACAGGCACATGAACGAACACGGAGGTCCTTTGATGATTACCCACCCAACAAAGAGCTACAATGACTCATTACGTATAACGTTATTTTTTGTATAATTATGCGAAACCCGAAACACATGTCCAGTATTTTTAAGTAAAGAATATAACAAAAATATAAACAACGCGCCGCTCGCCTGCCGACGCCTGCAGCTGTGTGGCGTCGTCTTGCATTTATTGAAAATAATTTCTCTTTATGTGTTTGTAATTAACTAGTGACAACTTTTTCCATGACACTTGTATGTTTGGACTGCCGTGACAGTCAAGTGTCGCTAGGATATTATTATAAACTTTACTAAAAATAAAATGTAGCATAATTTACCTAAAACGTGTTAACTACGATAAAAATATATTTTAAAAGACTAAAAAAACATGCTTTTAAAGAATATCAAACTAAAAAGTTAAAAATAATTTTAAACAAAGCGTGAGGCGCTTTGTGCCGTAATTTTTGTATATTAAGCGCCTCACGCTTTTTTAAAAATTATTTTTAACTTTTTAGTTCGATATTCGGCGAATCCAGCTCGGTTGGGCAGCGTTCGGGAAGCTACGCTACATCTTCTCGTCGTCCAAGATACCACAGTGTCTCAAGACTAAAGTCTTTGACCAGTGTGTGTTGCCAGTGATGACTTACGGAACTGAAACGTGGTCGCTCACAATAGGCCTCATACGAAGGCTCAGAGTCACACAAAGGGCAATGGAAAGAGCTATGCTAGGAGTTTCTCTGTGTGATCGAATCAGAAATGAGGAGATCCGCAGAAGAACCAAAGTCACCGACATAGCTCTGCGAGTCGCTAAACTTAAGTGGCAGTAGGCAGGGTACATTGCTCGTAGAACCGATGGCCGATGGGGCAGTAAGGTTCTGGAGTGGCGGCCACGTACTGGAAGACGCAGCGTAGGGAGGCCCCCAACAAGGTGGACCGATGACCTGGTGAAGGTCGGGGGAAGCCGATGGATGCGGGCAACACAAGACCGGTCAGCGTGGAAAGCCTTGGGGGAGGCCTTTGTCCAGCAGTGGACATCTATAGGCTGAAGAAGAAGAAGTTCGATATTCTTTTTAAAAAAAAACGAACGAACGAACGTATTGAAAACGGTGGGACATTTTACAGTAATGAGCCGCTCACTCGTAGTCCCAAGAGTTAGAGACGGACAAACAAACAAGCAAGCAAGCAAGCAAACAAACAAACAAATAAACAAACAAGCAAGCAAACAAACAAGCAAGCAAGCAAACAAACAAGCAAGCAAGCAAACATACAAGTGAAGCTAATATAAAGCGTGTAAAAAGGTTGACGATGATGACCTTTGCACCCCTGCACAGTTTTTTTTTTTTTGCGTTTGATATCCCACAATCCAGGAAGGCTTTCGGCTAGATAACATCACGCTGCGACTAATAGGAGCGGAGCATATAAAAAAAAGATACTTATCGAAACCTACGCGGGTTAAACCGCGCGGCGCAGCTAGTAATTTACAAATGCGAAAGTTTGTGAGAATGTTTGGATTGATGTTCGTTACTCTTACATGCAAAATCTACTGAACGGATTTCAATGATATTTGGCTCACAGTGGTTTATAACCGGAAATAACACATAGGATACTTTAAATATTTTCTTTTTTTTTTAATATTTTTTTTCCTTCTGCTCTCATCTTTTTAGTGCACCACCCCAATGAGACGCGACACTGAATGGTACAACATTCAGCCTATGCTTTGGCGCGCTTTTGATTTGAATAAAGAATGTTCAAAACTTTATATTGAGTTGAATGAGTTTTTCCTTGCTGTACAAAATGTGTTACGTTCATCGCTAGCTTTGTACAGAGAAACTCTATGCGAATGAGAATAAACCGCCCGTGGAATCTAAAGTGTGTCATTTAAAATGAAATACTCTTTTCATTAGTAAATATTTAATTAAATACAACTGTAGCGTAGTTATTATTCTATTCATCATCATCTCAGCGCTTATCCCGGTTGCATCCGCGGCTTTCGCGTTGGAGCCCAGGGTCCGCTTTCCTGCACATTCTCCTCCATTTCGCACGATCTTTAGCGTCCTGTGGTAAGAGCTTGTTGGCATGCATGTCATCTCTTACAACGTCAAGCCAGCACTTCTTTGGTCTACCCCGCTTGTTCCGGCCCGGCGGAGGCGCCATGGCAAGACATTTGTTACCCACGTAACATGCCGGTTTCCGTAAGACGTGGCCGTACCAGCGTAGGCGACCCTCCTGCAGTTTGTCTGCAATGTCACAGACACGAAGGCTGCCCCGGATGCGGGAGTTCCTGATGCGGTCTTTCCGCGTAACTCCACACATCCACCGCAGCATATTCATCTCCGTGACACGCAGCTCCTGCTTGTGTCGCTCAAGCACAGGCCAAGCCTCACTGCCATACAGCAGAACAGGTCTAAT
This sequence comes from Sesamia nonagrioides, assembly GCA_017933935.1. Taxonomy (NCBI): domain Eukaryota; kingdom Metazoa; phylum Arthropoda; class Insecta; order Lepidoptera; family Noctuidae; genus Sesamia; species Sesamia nonagrioides. Next base: position 185,461 of record JADWQK010000061.1, read on the forward strand.
GATGGTTTTATAGAACTGCCCCTTAAGCTTAACCGGCATTTTGGGGTCACAAGTGACACCTGCCACCTCACGCCATTTCGCCCAAGCTGCGGAAATACGTGCCTTGACGTCGCAATCAATGTCGCCGGACGCGTGAAGCACAGACCCCAAGTATTTAAACTGGTCCGTGCGCTCGACCATGTCTCTGCCTATGCGCACAGACATGGGGTCTGTCGTGTTGCTGGCCAAGTATACGGTCTTCGACACGTTGAGTTTCAGACCTCCGTTCTCAAGCGAGTCCTTCCACGCATTCACACGCCGCACCAACCGTTCCCTGTCCGCATCCGCCAGCGCGATATCGTCAGCATACATGAGTAGCCAGGGAGGCTGCTCATGTGAGTCCTTGATGCTGTCCGACAAAACGTCTAATATCACGCTGAACAGAAACGGACTAAGGACGGATCCCTGGTGGACTCCGACGGTGATGGGGAAGGGTTTAGTGTCGCCAGCAGCGGTCCTGACAACGGAATCGGAATTGACGTACATGTCTCGAATTATGTCGACATAGGTTTCAGGTACCCCTTTGGACCTCAGTGCCCACCAGATCACCCCGCGAGGGACACAGTCGAAGGCCTTCTGCATATCTAGAAAGAGCATATGCAGAGGCGTGTTCTTCGATCTGTATCTCTCCACGGCGATCCTTAGTGCGAAGATAGGGTCCATGGTTCCGTACCCTGGCCGAAACCCATATTGACACTCCGAGACAGCACACTCCTGCCGGATTCGGGAGTCTACGATCCTCTCAAAGATTTTCATGGTGTGGGACATGACCTTGATACCGCGATAGTTGCCACACTCCTGAACCGAGCCCTTGCCTTTAAAGACTGGAGTAATTATACTCAGCCTCCATTGGCTCGGGATTTTGCCGGTCAGGAGCACGCGATTGAAAAAGTTAGTTAGCATGCCCACACCGCGAGGACCCATCGCCTTCCAGGCCTCAATGGGGACTCCGTCAGCTCCGACAGCTTTCCGATTCCCTATACGACGAAGAGCCGTTTGGACTTCCTCAGGCGTTATCAGAGGCACTAGTCCAAGGTTCGGAGGGAGTTCCGGTGTCTGCACCTCTTGATGCTGCTTGTTCAGCAGCTCGTGAAAGTACGAGCGCCATCTCTCCTTCACCGCGAGGTCCTCGCATAGCAGGTTGCCATTTGGGTCTTTTACACAACGGCACTTGGATATATCCTGTGCCGCTTTGACCCTCGAACGTGCCAACTTGTAAATGAGCTTTTGCCCCTCAGACGATTCCAACTTCTCGTAGAGAGGTTGCAAGTGGTCTCGTCTGGCTCTGGCTACAGCTCTTTTGGTGGCACGTTTAGCAACCTTGTATGCGTCGCGATCTTCAGGAGATCCGGTCGCTTGCCACGTTTTGAAGAGGGCTTTCTTCACCTTAGTCTCCCTCTGGACTGTGTCGTCCCACCACCAGGTTTCCTTGTCACGTTTGCGGCCGCCCTTAGAGACGCCGAGTACCACCCGCGCCGCCCCCGTAATAGCTGCCTGGATCCTGTCCCAGTGGTCTTGCACAGGTTCTCCGTCGGTACCGACGCACTTGTCGCCAATAACCGACGCAAAATCCTGGGACCTGTTTTCATCAAGCAGCCACCACCGGATCTGGCGCCGACAGTCCTCTACACGTCTACGTTGGGCCTTTACGCAGAGGTCCATGACAAGGAGACGGTGTTGTGCAGTGAGACTCTCACCGGGTATGACTTTGCAGTTGGCTACTTTGCCGATGTGGTGCCTCCTAGTTAGTAGAAAATCGATCTGGGTAGCGCTTCGCCCGCTCCGGTAGGTGACAAGGTGCTCCGGCTTCTTTTGAAGTAGGTG
>JADWQK010002227.1:0-42099 GCA_017933935.1 Sesamia nonagrioides
TACCGCGTACATCGAGGGACTGGAACAATTTGCCAGTGGCGGTGTTTCCGTCGGACTACAATTTGAGTGTCTTCAAGGCTAGAGTGAATAGGCTCTTAATAAACTAGTGCGCTTTACCATCAACGATTGCGTCACTGCTTACCATCAGGCAGGATTGCGGTCAAGCGCTGGTTTATAATATGAAAAAAAAAAAAAAAAGATTTCAAACTACGAACAGCTCGATATGAATTTCCATTGCCATCTCAATGTGATACTGACAATTCAGATTGACATTAAATATTCCATATTTAAATACAGTCAAGGGTTATCTAGGAGACGGCGATTTTGAATGTAAATGTCTTGTTCAGACATCTTAAGGTAATACTGTTAACTTTTCAATACAACAAATTATGAAGCTGGAATATAATGATTTTGCTACATAGTCATCTCATTACATATTTTTCCACAGACTGCATTTTAAATTAACTGGGTCTTTACAAATTCTGCTACAAAGCGAAGCATTTTGCTTATTTCATTACGAGTATATCAATGTATGTAATATCACTCGGTATTAATACTACAAAACAACAAGTACATTCATTAGCTATCAGTTGATAGCTTCTGTAATTAGTATAGTGTAATTAGTCAAGTACAACTACACTAAAATCATTCTAACATGTAAGTAAAAGTATTTTTTCTTTAATTTATTATCACACTAGCGGCCGCCAGCGACTTCGTTCGCGTGGAGTTAGTTATGCTCCGCCCCTATTGGTCGCAGCGTGATGTTATATAGCCTAAACTAAAGCCTTCCTGCAATAAAGGGCTATCCAACTCATTAAGAATTTTTCAAATCGGACCAGTAGTTCCTGATATTAGCGCGTTCAAATAATCAAATAAACAAATAAACAAACCCTTCAGCTTTATATATTAGTAAAGATTTATCATTTATAAAAACCTATTTCTTTTGTTTTCCTTGTATGTAGTGTTTATATTAAGAATATACGAAAACTAAACAGACCAAATGGCAATGTGTATAACCTCTAGGCTATACGATGAAACTTTCCAAGCAAAACCTGTAGCTTTTATCTTTCATCTCGCTAACACCAAAATGTTTTGAGTTAGGTAGCGAAATCGATTTCAGACGTCTCAAGCAGTCTCGACAGAATAACCTAATTTTATCTCAATTGTTGTAAGGACTTGTACACAAGACGATCCAATCACAATAGCAAACAACAGTAAAAGTCTGTTTTGTCCTACTCACCACTGCGCAAAACCCTCTCCAGTATCATCATCATGCGCCTAGCCTTTTGCCAACTCCAACCACCATGACATGACTGCCTATCTGAATTCCACAACCGTGACTGGGTAACACGATACCCCTAAAAAACCTATAAATGCGCCCTAACTCTACGACTTTATAAACATCGACTTGTCTTCAGTTTGAAAGACAAAGATACCAGGGAACAAATGTGAATAAAATACGCATGAGAGTATATTCTATAATCAACAATTATTCAAATCATCAACTTCTTGCGTAAATTATTAATTCGCTAATTATAAACGAGGAACTAATTTGCTTGTCGCATTAAGTTATCTTGCGAACTAGAAAGGCGATGGTTTATTTATACCACAGTCAAGATTGTCCAATGTAAACAGTTTAAACTGTTATTAACGCTATGAAGTACTCATTGTATCCATATATATGTATTATTTTATAGGCATATACAAGTATAAATAGAATAATAACTGTAAGCGATAATTCTGTAGTACAAAACAAACAGTAAACAACGTAAGTTGATGAAGTTATTAATTTAAACAACGATATTCGATTCAGTTTAATTGGTGAAATAAATAAATACTAGGGGGTCTACAATTAAAAGCAAGAATTTTCAATGACTGCCAAAATGACCATAAAGGAATAGTCCGACCAAAAAGGCACCAGACATTATCTGTAAATAATCAAATGAGAATATTAAAAGGTCTTACTAGTCATAAACGTTGTACATTTAAGTGCTGATCGTCCATTTCCAGAGTACTATAACCTTACGAAGTCTTCCGCCACATAACGCCATTGTTGCCACAACAATAATATTATAATATAAACATGATAATACAAACATCGTCATGTTTGTAATGTATATGCAAATATCGTAATACTACTTCTCTTTGTGACACAAACCTACTTGTAAAGTTAAAATGATGCTCTTATGCGTCATCGTTAAAACAAAGAATATTAGGGATAAAGATTTATGCTAATAATCCGGTTCAAAGGCAGTAAGTAATCCTCTTTTCATTAAGACGCATGTTAACCGCCTATGTTAATTTCTCTTTATTTAGGCCATGTCAGACGACTTGTAGGCGCCAAAGCCCTAATGTCAGGAGAGCAAAGTTCATAAATTGAGACTGCCATTTATAAAGCGTTAAGGAAGAATTGCTTCAATGAATTCAGGTCACCGTCCTAGAGTAAACTCTAGTAATGAGTAAGGCAAAGATCCTAACCACTTATTTCTTGGGGGGCAATGACCACCTACGATCTATTTGCAGTTTTTGACCTTGCTCTAATTATACTCATAATTACGCAGGTCATTTTATAGATGAAAACGACAATGTCCTCAAGATTACAGTCAATCAGATTCAGCTTATGTAGTATTATGTACGAGAAGCAAATACTCATTAAAATTGTAAAGACAATGTTTGTTTGTTATGCTAACCGGAGACGAGGAAGCCCTTGGAATACCAATCAGACTCCAAGTCATTACGGCCATAATGCATGAGCTTTGATTGTAATATCCACACGTGTGTCTAAGCCTAATATGGTGGCTAACGAACACGGGTTATACACGTGTTGTGTGGACAGTTTGTGGGTTCTTTCCTTTAGTTTCCTTAAAAGACTGCACATTAACTCAGGCTATCACAGTCCTCTCCTGGCCTCCACTCCAAGTTGCGCCACAACACTAAGTTCTCCGTATTCAGCATCTCGCCTGTTTCAGCAACAATTAAAGTCGCACATGACACTAATATGGTATACTCAAAAATGCCTCCTATTCTTTAAAGTCCACCTGCCCAAATAAAGATATATGTATAATTCCATCAAAATCTGCTTTTAGTTGAAAATTGCCTCGACATACATCAAAATCGAAAACGCGAAGGCAGGCCATTTTAACAGTATATTGTCATTTATGAAAAGTTCACGATATTTTTTGAAAGCCGCACTGAGCTCTGAAAAAAGTCTGAGCACCCAATAAACTTTATTTTATTCCTTTGTTTACTTCGCAACGTCAAATCCTGGGAGTAAACCTTTGTGTAGTTCTTCACCAGTATAGAAAGTCGTAATATTTGGAGCGGATGATTAAATTTTACGTCTTCTGCCTACTGCCGGCTGTCTGTGTCGTGACGAGGGAAGTGATCCATACAATTCAATGCATTATTCACTGATATGGGCAGAATACACGAGTATGCCTTGCTCTTTATGGAACCTGTTCCAGTTTGTCGGGTTTTATTTTTAAATGTACGTGGTACAGGTGTTCCTTTGTAAGGTCTGTGTGCAGTGTGCATCCCGTCCCAGTTGTTTCCATACAAATAAATGTTTTGTTGCCAACCATTATGGTCGGGACAGTATTAAGGTGAAACTTGTCTTAGTTATATTTATGAAGTTTCGAAAGATCTCTCGTCTTAACGATTTAAGATGCGAAAAATTAATTTAATCCGTTACTCTAAACTCGTCACAAATTATAAAATTGATTGTCTTTGCCAAGTAAATTATTTAGATTTTTAGGTTGACCAATTCGACCGTCGTTAAAAAGGAAATCGCTGTCCCCAATATTTATTAACATCAAGGACTTTCGCATAATTACTGCAGTTTTGTGCGCACTAATTCATAATGCTAATGTAAGAATACTGCTAGAAAACTTTCGACACGGTATGCTCGAAGGATTAGTATTAACGTCGCACGACTGACAGACCGCAGAGTTGCAACGACAAAACGCCGCCATGTCAGAAATATCTGGCATTGGACGCGGTCGTGATGCGGGCCTGCCGCACTAAACTGAGTGGAAAATTCAAACCGACTCGCGGTGCAATGGAAACCGCTTTTGTTGTAAATAAAGATGTATACTAGGAAATCTGTTTAAATTTAAAACAAAATGCTGGCGGCTTAGTTTATGGCAAGTATAAGCAATCAAAATTCCATTTTCAAATTAAAATACATGTGTATAATTTCCTCTGTTAGATTTTACCTGTGTTTGGCTAGCCGTGCATTTATTTCGTAATCCTTCTTAAATAATAGTGTTCCGACATACAATAAGATACTCTAAGGATGATGTCGACAAAAAAAAATACCAACAACAAAGGATTCAAAATCCAGCAGGTACTTTCTGACCTCTAAAAAAACCAATACGTCTATATAAAAGCTTTTGTGAGTCATATTCGTAGCACAAAGATGCTTTTCTAATGTTCAAATCACAGCAGATTTTAGTGTTTCCGTGCAAAAATCTCCTGGAGAATGATCTTCACTATTAATATTGCATAGAAGCAAGTTATTATTACGCCTGGAATCATAATTAATTCAAGCTCCAGTAAGTAATCAGAATCCAGTAAATTAACGTTCCATGCTTTATACATATGTTTTTAGAACCAAGAAAAATCAGCACGACTACCTAGTTATTTGATCGATGTAGACCAGATAAAAATAATTAATTGAGTAATTAATACATTTATTTAAACCAAATGAGCAAGATTACTGGGGCAGCAGGAAACAGTTATACGAAGAAGAAAATTATATGCAAAGTTTTCATTGTCTTTGCTTCGATGACGCAGATAAAGCGAAGGAAAATATTTTACAGACAAAACTTCATCCTTTCTTCGCTCATTAAAATCCTTAATTGACACAAAACTTTTATGGTAACTTCTGCGCATCGTATAAAACCAGTTTCAAATTAAAAATTACCGCTACAGACACAAAAAATATGACGGTTAACCATATTCCTCTGTTTTATAATGAGGACGTGTTATTTTTAACGGCTGTTAGCTAATGCTTATGAATTTTTGTAAAACGAAAACAATGGATGAAAACCGCGCAGTTTCAATGCCGTGCGCGCTGCGCGTGCGCTTGTACCGTTGAACGCGCGTAGTAACAATATGCTCCAATAGAGCATTTATCTTATCGGTAACCTGCATATCTGTTATTACTAGGGCTCACCTGAATAAACATTGTTAAATGTTCAATTTCATATTGGGTAGACTGGAATTTATCACGCCAGACATTTCGTACCCATATTATGGGTAATAATAACCTAGATTTATTATACATAGTACATATAAAGGGCGTATCTGACATCGACGCACAAACGAGTACCATGGATCCAGTATGTACTGAATCCATGGTACTCGTTTGTGATTCTGAACCCAAGGTGGTAGAATTTTTCGTCGGCTTTTTAACGATTTAAAAAAAATTAATGTATTTTTTTTTCACTTCAGACCATTCACAATTGCTATACTTTTATAACCCAATAAGATTTTAAAGTAAAAATTAAATAATTCGCTAATTGCATAAAAAAGCGCAATTAAAACAAAACCCGAAAAACGATCTTATCAGCTGATTTAATAGAGTTCACATCAGGGAGTCGGAGGGAAGTCGTGGTGGCCTAGTGGTTAAAACACCAGCCTCTCAAGTATGAGGGCGCGGGTTCGATTCCAGGTCAGGCAAGTACCAATGTAACTTTTCTAAAGTTATATGTACTTTCTAAGTATATCTTGGACACCAATGACTGAAGGTGAAGGAAAACATCTTGAGGAAACCTGGACTTTAAGTCTGAAATCGCCAACCCGCATTGAGCAAGCGTGGTGATTACGCTTAATCCTTCTCTGTACGAGAGGAGACCTGTGCCCAGCAGTGGGACGATAAAAAGGTTGATGATGATGATGATGACATCAGGGATCAACGTCATACCTAAAAACTCGCACGGCGGCACGCTTGCAACGTTCAAAATCCGAGCCGACACTTTTTTTAAACACTGTGATCATAATTTTATTAGTGGCATGCGGTCTAGCCTTTTCGCGAAGTTTGCGTTACGGTGTCGGATACACCCTGTATTATGCAGTTGGATTCAGGTAGAACATAATATTACCTGATTACATGTGCGTCATTGACACTGTATGCAACCTAGATAAATTAATTACGTAAGCATTCTGTGGTTGATCAAAGGTACGTCTTTCCTGTTCTACGTAGCACATAATCCATACTAATCTTATAAATGCGAAAGTATCTCTGTCTGTCTGTCTGTCCGGCTTTCACTCCAAAACTACTGAACCGATTTTGATGAAATTTGGCACAGACAATCTTTAGACCCTGAGAAAGGACATAGGCTACCTTTTATCCCGGAAAAATTCGATGTTCTCGAGGGAAATCTAAAAAGCGCGATAAAACCGAACACCACGCGGGCGAAGCCGCGGTCGGAAAGCTAGTTAACTATAAACATTAAACTACTATACACAAATAATAAAAATAAAACCGTTAACTTTAAGATTCACAAGAAAATTTCAACAGTGGCAACTCGAAGCAACTCAATCATCAGCTTGTAGGTCAGTGTTTTTTGTTTAATAGTGAACGGCCGAAGGTTTTCATGTGATTTTAACCAGTTTCTTTTTTAGCCGATGCAGTGCCGCAGTGACATTGGTTCGTATTTCATTGGTTACACGTCTTAACCGTGTTTTGGATGTACGCGGATGCGTGTTGACGTAAATAACCACAGTATAACATCACATGGCGGGAGACCGACTTACTGAATGTATCGGGAAATTTAAAAATAGATTGCGATCGGGTGAGCGACTCGAGACGCGGTCCACAGATAACGTTTATCGTCCGTACTACTGCAAGAATAACGCATCTTATTATCAGAAAACCGGATGTCTTTCCAAGAACGCTTAATCCATTTATGTATAATTATAATTAAAAGTACAGTCATATGCTCACGATTTTAACGAACTGTGTAATAACATCGTTATCGCGACTGGTGTTACATTGGGTCGGTAAATAGGGATGCGGGTGTGGCCAGCTGATCGCCGATTGGGTTCGCACGCACACAGCTACAAATGTTTACGAAAAATGTTACACAGACTGCTTATTGATTTTATCCTCGCCGAATAAGCTATAGAAACAGGTGTTTGCGATCTGTGATTGTTTTTCGAGTGATACAAATGAGTTGGCATATGCAAGGGCTCTGTATTCACAATTTGTTGTTATACAGAAAGTCCAGGAGGAATGCATTTACGGGTTCACAGAGTTCATTCTATCTTTGTTCCATTATGTCGAACATTATAAACTAATTTAAACTGACTATCAGTGTCAGCCGTTCTGCCAAAGTTGATAAAGGTAGATAGTGCTTTAAAATGTTAGTTTAGTAAATGTCGTTACAATACCTTGATTCCGGACCGTCCCTGTTGCTTGAGCAGCACGTTCTCCGGCTTCATGTCGCAGTGTATGATTCTGTTCTTGTTCAGCGCATGCAGGCACTGCAGCAGACTGTGCGAGAACTTGCGGACGAGCTGCAGCGAGAACCCTTGGAACTTGTTCTTCTTTATCAGCTCGTACAAGTTGATCGACAGCAGCTCGAATGTGATGCATGTGTGGTTCCTGAACGTGAACGAGTCGAACATATGGATCACGTTCATCGTGTTGTCCTTATCTTGCTCGCGGAGGTGCTCCAGGATGCGGATCTCCTCCTGCGCCTGGCGGTGGAACCGCTTCTCGTTACGTACCATCTTGAGCGCGACGTTCTCGCGTTTCTTGTGGTCGTACGCCTTAACTACTTGACCGAAACTACCCTTGCCGATCACCTTCAGCACCTCGTATCTGTACGCTATGTGATCATGGGGTATGTGGATGTACGAGCCTTGCTCGTTGTCGTAGTCGCAATTGTTCGGAAACCCGACCAACCCGGGCCGTTTCTTGGCGTTCGCGCCTATAAAGTACACTTGGGGATAGTCGAAAATCTCACGGTGTTCGTAGGGGGTAAGTTTGCTCATGTAGAGCTTCATGACCTGCTCGGGGCTCGCGGCCGCCGCGGGTGGCCGCTTGTCAGGCGGCTGCGCGTTGTTGGCCGGTGGCGCGGGCGGGCCGGGCTCGAGCGGCGGCAGCGCCCCGTCCCGGAGCAACGCGCGCCCGAACGCGTGCGCGCTCCCTAGAGGCATGTCGCCGGTCATGGCCGCGCGGCCGCCGCCACCTCCGCGCACTTCGCTCGCCGTGGCCGAGTCGACCCACGCGCGCTCGCACACACCACTGCACCTCACTGCACTTGCACTAGATGACGGCGCCAGTCTGGCACACTGCACGACATTTCACATCGACCGGGAGGAGCGAGACCCACGCTTCCACTTATGCGGGCACATTCCGTCTCGGTAACGATACGATAGAGCCGCGGTCGCAGATGATACCGTGCGACGCGAACGTGAAACGCAAACAAAGACCCCTTCCTTGCGGGCCGACCCGACGACAAAACCAGAGAGAAAATAGAAACGGTCGCCAAAGTCATTGAACCGTTCGGTCGCACAAAATGCACGAGTGCAAGTGAGATAGAATAATATCCGAAAGTATGATTGTCTCCCGCTAGATGTCGCTTACATAGGACCAGTCATCGATAGATGTTCATTATTAGAGACCGAATTTTATAAATTGTGTACTAAGTTTACATCACATAGCCGACATGTACAAATGGACATTACTAAATAATAAACAATACATGTTACAACAATTCAATGAAATATACTTTTCAGACATAAATTATTTAACCCGGAACCTATACCTACCTAATATCTATCCTATCTTTACTTTAATTTGTTTTTTCCTGATTTTAAATATTATTTCTTTTTAAGTACAGTTTTGGATCTTAGGAAAGCCCACCATGTAAGTTGTAAGGAGAGTTTCTATGTATTTGATTACTGAAGCAAGGTTATTCAAATCATTTAAGCAGAAGAACTAATCTTATTGTCAAATTTTTGTGAGTTTCATTCAATTAATATTTTATTGTAACAGATTTTTTAGATTACTAGTGAAACCTAAAATGTTACTAATTCCGATACCGATGTAGATTATGTATTTACTTTTATTTTTGAACTCTATGATTACAGTGCTGTCGTTGGCCTAGTTTTTTTTTTATTATTTAAATGAGTACTTACCTATTATTTCATGAAGTAATCGGGTAGGTTTAATAACGATTAATCTAAGCTCATAAAGTATTCTTATACCTGCAGTATAGCTGCTATACATTTGTATTAGGTCATTATTTTACTATATTATAATTACATATTATAATGTTTGCTATTTGGTAATTGGTTTGGTGATATTATGTATTTTTGTTTTTACGACATTCTGAAAAAAAATTTTTCTTCATTAGTTTATTAATTGATCAATTAAACTACACCTATAATGGATAATAACGACTGTTTTATTTTATAATATTGTTCTTAGGCATGCCTTCATTTTATAAACAAAGCATTGTTGTATTTTTACTAATTTCGGTCATTCATCATACTCCTCCGTCGTCTATGGTTAGATTGAACGCGACGCCATCTATTGAAAAATAATAGAAGAACAGCTCATCCATCCAACCATACCACACGTCTTTTTCTATTCCGTTGTTTTCTGTCATTTACTACAATCGCAATCTGAATTATTAGATACTGTGGTGTTTCATTCGTGGAAAAGACCGTTCATATTATTAAGTGTAACAAAGAAATGCAATTAAAACTTTCAGGAAGATCGTGCTGATAAGAAATTGTAAGTAAAGTGTTTCTCCATTTGAAGTATTAAAGCAATAAATTTGCTGTGATTTCTTTTTGTTTAAATAAAATCATTTATCAGTATACATTCGTTCTGCCGTAGGCTGCCGGCATAATTTAATTCAAGTTCTCATATTCCATTGTTAAAAGCTAAAGCATATGAGTATTATTGTAAAATGCCGACTTTGAATCGCAGCATTCGATCTGAATTTGGATCGAAAAGGTACTCTTTTTTTTTATGGTCTTGCTTCTATTAAAAATATAATTTCATTATCATAAGTACGCGATATCAAGCGTTTTAACAGCGTATATGTACGTCATTCAAACATGAACCTTTCAAGGTAATGTTAGGGCACTAGTATGGACTGTTCATATTATACTTCCTTGTTCGATGGCTTACCAAGGCCTGTGACTGTGTGTGTATCATTTGGGTGCTGCTTGGCCGGCTGCCAGTGCATCAAACAACTGCTGCACTTAAGTGTGCTGAAATTAGATAAAATATATAATCTTCTTATTCCTGGTTTGTTTTTTCTTCCTGTATAAAGTGATTGTGTATCAGGTAGAGTTTAAAATGTGTAATATTGGAAGAGCAATGATCTGAATCTTTATATAATGCAGGCTAATAGGAAATCTTTTGTACTTAAATTGGTGATTGTTTTTTCTGGTGGTATTAGACTTTTACATCACTATACAAATGTTATTAATTTAACAATTAAAATCAGCATTACAATCTTTAGATATGAGCTTCTGTAAGCAGTAATAATGTTATACAAAAGTTAACTTCTTAACACATAAATCATCAGTGTCATGGCACTAAGTTGTACCATGGCCACATTTCTTAATTATTGTTCATTCGGCCACCCTCCACATTGTTAACTGCCAGTCTCACAAAAAGGTAACAAAACCTTAAAGCTAATTACAGACCTTCTTGTTCATCTTTTTAAATGTTTATGAGTCATGGTACTGTGTTTATCTGTGGTATTCTAAGCATATGGTGGTAAGCTGTACTGTTTTGTTCATAACTTTATAGGTACTTCATTCATGTTGTGATTAGCAATCTGTTTAACCAATCACAGTTCAATGCATGTATTTATTAGAGCATGTTGCGGATACTAATAATTTCTGCAAAATAGGGGCATGTATGAGTAAACAAATTTATTTAATATTATCGGCAGTAATAAATTAATAATTTTTGTGGGAAAGTTGATACAGCCGTTACAAATAATGTAATCATTACAATGTTTAAAGACTCAGAATAGTGGTTTTGATGATATTTTGGTACCAAAAACAAGATTATAAATAAGGTATATTGATATCTACTTGATAATGTTAAATACTGGATAGTTATTTTACCTTGAAATAAATGAAATATTTCATATGTTTTTAGTTTGACAGTTTATTTGATACAAACCTCAAGATTATGGCCACCTCCAAGTATGGACGATAGCAGGTCCAGCTACCCCAAACTGTCAGATATTCCCAATAAACCTTGAACCTTAATGCTTTAGAGATAAAGTTGAAAATCGAATAAGGAAATCTGACAGATTGTAGTAGCTTGATGTGCTGTCGTCTGTACATACTTAAATCTCTCTCTACTGAATCTTATGAAAAAGCTGATGGCCAAGTTAGTGTAAATTAACTGTGCCAATTATTTCCTATTAACACTATTAAGTACTCAAATAACTCTTGAAAAAATGTATTCTAAAACTTGTTTTAAACTAAGCTAAGGACTATGTATGGATTGTAGCGGGAAATATTTTTTAGTTTTCTGCCTACCCCGTGGGAAATAAATATAATTGGCAATATATATATAACAGTATTTCACTAAATTCTAATCTGTCTGTTCCCGCTGATCTCCAAAATGGCTGGACCAATTTTGACGGGTTTCACTGCCAGGTAACATAGGCTACATTTATTTAAGAAAAAAGTAACGAATTAGTTTAAAGAGACACATTACTATTTCCAAAATTTACGCGAACGAAGTCAAGGGCACCCCTTGTTCTGTATAAAATGAACTGTGGATAGGCTTATAGCTCTACTAGCGGGCGCCAGCGACTTCGTTCGCGTGAAGTTAGTTATGCTCCGCTCCTATTGGTCGCAGCGTGATGTTATATATATAGCCTAAAGCCTTCCTGGATTAATGGGCTACCCAACGCAAAAAGAATTTTTCAAATCGGACCCGTAGTTCTTGAGATTAGCGCGAACAAACAAACATACTGTTACGGGCTAGGGATACTAAAATGCCGGTTAAGGGTTACGAAGTTTATTGGCAACGAAGGTACAGTCGATTGTAGGCAATGACAAGTAGAATGTCGCTGACGTTGCACCGAAGTCTTCTCTTACGTCCACGAAGTCCGTGTCGTAAACACACAATAACACTATCAGATGTTACTTTACGTAGTACTCAGAGTTCTCGTTACAGTTGTCGCAGTAGGTCTTCTTTAAGATCGTTTCTTAACTGTCGCTGTTTTCGTATCGCTAGTCGAGTGTAGACTGACTGTGCGTTCGTGGTCCTCTCTGCGACCCCGAGTTGGGGGCGCGAGGAGACGGTTTGGGGGCTCCTTGATGGCCCCATGACGGTGGAGTCGGTCTCTCGGCCTCCAGAAATGAAGACCCGTCATTGGGTTGCACCCTAGGGGTGCTGCTCTTCACTCTTCGCACACCTAAGTCGACGCCGCGAGGGTGTGCCTTCCCTCCGGCGGTGGACGGTGTGCTTTGTTGTGTGTGGCTGTAGGAGCGCCTGAAGTGTTTCACGACGCCCGTGCGATCAGACCCCTACCAGGTTGGATCACGGGTTGCCCCCGTGAAGGCCCAGCAAGAGTCGATCAGCGACCGGGCGTCGGCTTTGGTTGGCGTTTGACTGTGCGCCGGCGTCACGGCGCTATATATAGGCCAGCTGATCGAACATTCCAGAATCCTCTAGACGTAATAATAATACTGCATAACTTCGAGGTCACCGGCCAAGTAAGTACCTACGATAATTCCCGGAAACGGGTTTCTAGAAATTTCGATGTCGACACTTTGTTGACAAAACTGTTGAGACCTGTACCTTTCGATAGGCCATCCTAACTCTAGTAATGCGTTTTTACATTGTGCCTAGAAAATGTCTAGATCTGGAGAAATAGGACTTAAAAGTGACACACTGCATGTCACGCGATATTGAACCTTATGCCATCGACATAAGGTCCATTCGTAACAATACAAACAAACTCTTCAGCTTTATATATTAGTATAGATATGTATAATTATGTTAAAAGTTAACAAAGTGCTGTGACTCATAAAGTTGGTTTCATTAGTTATAATGCTTTCATAATATTATTATAATTATCTCATTGTGCCTTTAAAGGAGCCTTATTATTATTTAGAATAGAATAGCCTTGACAAACATTTTACTGAAATAATGGCGCCGATTCACTTGTTCACAAACTAAACAAACTAAAATTTAAATTTAGTCCATCTTTTTCTTTTTTGTCATAAATAAAATGACAGAAGATAAATAATAGTATCGTGCTGTTAAAATCAAGTCTTTTATTCAAATTACGCTTAGAATCAGCACTTTTAGAATGTCAATATTACATAAGACAGTCCCCCCAAAACGTCCGCCCTTCGCCACTTTCTAGTGCTTTCGCTGGGAAGAAGAAGTCGCGGAGCAAACTCCCCAGCAGCACAAAATTTTAATCAAAAACTCTATACAGCTTAGACGAGATTACAAACATGGTGTTTACAATGCGTCAATTTACGTCAGGCGGTGACTAATTTGACAGGACTGAAATCATATTTATTGTCTATCCTTTTCATATTGAAATGGGAAGATGAACACAAACAAACAAATTTAGTTTAGTTAATAGTGAATAAAGGAATCAGAGCCAATTTCCATCATAACCATCAGCTTCTAGCAGTCAACTGCCAGACAAAAACATCTTCTATTGCACGACATACAATTTGCGTTTCGACAACTCCCATCCAGCTGCTACCAAGCATGCTACAATAATTGTCGCTCCCAGCAAGTGTGGATTGCCCTGAGGACACGGTGGAGGTCTGTCCGGCTTGGGTAGAGCACCGATGTGTCCTCGTGACGGCGATCTCTCGCGTCCGACCCTGGTCCAGGCCATGGTCCGGAGCTAGAATGCATGGCAGGCCTTGGCTTCCTTCTGCGAAGCAATAATGCTAGCAAAGAAGGAGGCGGAGCGCGTGAGACAGCGGGAATCCTAGCGCCCTCACGCCCTCACGCCTCTAGCCGCCGCAGGAGACGCCCTGGTCCGGAAACAACATCGAACTCCCGGTCACCGTAGGCGAGGGCTTGCGGTCGGTGAGCAGCGGGCAGCTCGCCGCCCGGTAAAGACCTGCCCCCTAATCGGAGAACACATTTTTGTCAAATGATTGCGACTAGTTAGCATCAGTTGGCATCGTTCGCACCACCCATTGGTCCGTTCGGTCTAAACGATCCCAACTAATCGCAATCATTTGACAAAAATGTGTTCGCCGATTAGGGGGCAGGCCCGAGTCGACCGCGCATTGTGTTTCACGCGCGCCTCAAAGAGATGTGTAATGTGTTCGTGACGGGGCCACGGAGACCGATGCCCCCTGGGTCAGCGTTGCGGGTTGGTTAAAAAAGAAACCGTGGCCTTGGCCTACAGGCAAGTGAAGAAACACAAGTGGGTTTTAGTCAGTAAAAGTCTGACTCACCCTTCCGCTCCGCCCAGAGGGGGAGGTTATTTGATGGTTTCCCATCCCAAATAAAAAAAAAGGCAATAAGCAAACCGAGGTGGGATCCTCGGCTTACTTACTCTGTCCGCCATATGCATACATTTTATTCTAATTACACTTAAGACTCTTCACACCGTAAAATGGTAGCAAAGTATTTCTTAGTTCAGTGTTTTATTTGTAATAGGCACAATATACAATTCTATCCACCTTTTTCCTGTTATACCTACATTTTCCAGCCTATAGTTTTTCTCACTGGTGGGACACAGGACTCCTATATGCCCACACTTGCACAGTGCGTGTTGGTAGAGGTTATTATATCTTCGAATATTTTCGATTCTAGGCGATGGCGGTTTCCTTACGATTTTTTCTTTTACCGTTTTGAAAACAGTTTTAATAAAAATAATTTTCACAAAGTACAGTGCCTGTTTGGGTTCGAACTTACGACCTAGAAATCGTAAGTCGCGGCCGTTATCACTAGGTCATTAACTGCTCTTACCACCTTTTCAGTTTAGCTCTAACAAAGTCATTATTTCTCTAAAATTATAGGCAAAATTTGCGTAGGACACACAACTATTTGGCACACATCCATTTTGAATTCAGGTATCATTTTAATAATTTCTTTTATTATAAAATTGGGCGTTGTGACGTCGGATATAATAAATTTAATTGAATACTTCCCTTAATAAACTGGTTTATATGTGATGGTTAATTTTGTATTGCTTCCTTACGCAATGGACAATATGACGCACTTTGGCACTACCCTGACTGAAAGTCTTGGTCAGTATTGCATATACTGGCAGAGAAAAGAACAAGAACTGGGCGGTTCATTGAGTCCAAGGCCAAGGTGGCTGCCAGGAAACTTGGCGTTATCGCAAAGGTCTGGCAGTACTTGACACCTGGGCAGCTTCTAATGTTATACAAAGCACAGGTCCGTTCGTGTGTGGAGTACTGCAGCCACATTTGGGCTGGTGCTGCCAAGTGTCACCTGGCCACTTTGGATTCAGTGGAGAGACGTGCAAAGAGGCTGATTGGTGACCCTGATCTAACTCGAGTTGGTCTCCAAGATTAGAGCACAGGCGTAGAGTAGCCAGCCTTTCGGTGTTCTATAGGATGCATTTCGGGGAGTGTGCGAATGGAATTGCATGATTTAATTCCCCCATCTCCGTTCCACCAGCGGACGACCCGTCGTACGGCTGGTTTCCACCCTTACGTTGTTAACACCACTACGATCCGGACGAAGCGTTTCGCCTCCTCCTTTATACCGCGTACATCGAGGGACTGGAACAATTTGCCAGCGGCGGTGTTTCCGTCGGACTACAATTTGAGTGTCTTCAAGGCTAGAGTGAATAGGCTCTTAATAAACTAGTGCGCTTTACCATCAACGATTGCGTCACTGCTTACCATCAGGCAGGATTGCGGTCAAGCGCTGGTTTATAATATGAAAAAAAAAAAAAAGTTTTCCTTTTTCTTCATCATCCATAACCCGACTTTACCTACTGCTGAGCATTGGCCTCTGTTTTCTGGTGCCAATAGCGTTTGTATACACTTCTGTACCAATCTCAGTTCAATCCAGGTTCTAGCCCAGAGTGTTAACAAAGTCGTCTAGCCATCATGTTGCACCTGACGACCGTTATTCCGTCTTCCAGTCCTTGATCACACTATGTGATCTGTCACTGTCTTTACTCAGCCTTGCTAGGTGTCCTCTCCAATTCCATTTATGTTCCATAATACACTCCAATATCGAAAACTTTCATACGTCTTCGTGTATTGGCGAATGGAACTCGGGTTTATTAGCCTGATATCCAGGTCTCAGTAGTGGAAGTCTCATCATGGTGAACCCCAACAAAATGTGCGCCACTCATTGAACAATGAGGCTTGTACGATTAGAAAATAATAGCATTTCTCTATCAAGTATGCATGCCAGGAAAATGCTGAGGATCCTGAGAGGACTTTGGCTGACTTTAGAGCCACAGGATTTGGAACCATCAAGCTTACGGCCAAGGAGTTGTGATCTTGGCCATGGTAGATACGAACGCGTGTTAATCACAGCCTTAAAAGAAAAGCCCGAAGCCTCCGCTGCATTGCGATAGCCTCTGTTTAGGATTAAGTTACGGAGAAGTGAGACAATAAAATTGCGCAACGAGGCTTTGTAATCAAGTTTACAGCCGCAGCATTTGTGGCAATCAAATACCTTAAAGCTTCAAGTTGGGTCAAGTTGTAGATATGAACCATGTGGTTATCCCAGGATTAATAGTAGAGGATACACCAAGGAATACTGTTAAGCCCACCACTGCATTGCAATTTGCAATACCTCATTCTTGGATTAAACCAACGCAGAAGTGAAATAAATTGAACATTCAAACAAGAGTACCGACTTTCCTATTTATTCTGTGCTACAGATACCAAATAACAGTAAATATTCACGTCTCTCTCCGTCTGATTCATCCATTTTGTTAAATTCACGTACAGTGTAGCTATTTGCTGTAAGCCCATCCTAGTATCTAGGATAACAGCGTTTCTAAGCTAATTGTGTAGTTGGATAAGATAGAAATACCAAAAGTGATTAAGTACATTAGTACTTAATTATTATCTAATTCGAATAAATACTGCGATAATATATGATAAGGTCGTGTACTCGTGTGTTGTAGGTTTTTAACTACAAAAACATTATGCGGCGTATGGAACTAGGTCAAACATACTCTGTTAAAATAATTTTGAAAAGTAATAAAGTACTAAAAAAGTAATATACTAATTTCTCTCCATTCAGTGCCAGTCCTGTGTAATTAGTACCTATATAAATTACTTATGAGCGTTTTCGTTTTAAATTAAAAGAGTTTCGTATTTATATTATATAGGAAAATAGTTCATTACATAGTGGCAATTTATCACTTTTGTTTGGACAATAACAAATGATGTATTAGTGCATTCAATGTATGGTAATCGATAAGCTGATTAAAGTAGCATTTTCTCTGTAAAGTGAAAATTCTGTAACATCTGATACCGATTCTCAAAATCGAATTATATTCGCTGATATTCAAGCCGGAAAAATGACAAATAATACAAAGACTCAACAGTTCCAGCTATTGGATCAAACTTGACAATTATTCATTTTGTGGTAAAAATATTAGCCAGTCTGCAACTTGTAAGCTGGGGTGACCGCCCAAAGTGCGCCCAACGTAGATTCAAATGTTGCCATTCATTACGGATATTGATTTACAATTTGCCTGTTACTGCTGAGCATAAAGTCCTGTGTTTGCTTACCAGGTTGGGGAAATTACAATAGATTTTTCCAGGGATTTGTGCCCATTTGAGTACTTTAGGCTCATCCTCTATTAAAAGGAACTTAAAGTGGTGGAATGAGGAACACTATAAGAAATATAGGTGTGATGTGTGTTTGCTTAATGATTTCCCAACCAGAACTAAGTCATGAGCACGAAAACCGAAACAAAATTATGCACGTCAAGGTTTATAGTCGGTACAAAAATAAATTCTATTCCGGAACTGAATACATCAACAGGAAAAGTACAATTAGCATCTAGATCGGAGTGCAGCATTCACCTAATAACTATGTTATCGAGCAACGGGCGCGGTCACGCCAGACCCCAGGTGTTCGGTCGAGCTGTTGAGCAATACCCTGACTGATATGATTAATTTATATGACTCTACTGTATAATGTTAAAAGATTTAAAAACAACAACTTCAGCAATTATTTACCGATTGATTAATAATGGCTTAGCAGCTAGCGGTGGATAATGAAGGTACCGAGTATAAAATCGATCGCGTTTTCTACATATATACGAGTAACATTCAGCCATTGAACATATTTGAAGCATTACATAGTTATCTACCTACTATCCATAGACAAGCTTCTACCTGTATCATCATCCACGTGATTTAGACAGTATTGTAGACAAACTCCTTTTCCCCTCCATTGTCCCTATGATTGTTACTATGACAAATTAAATTGATTTTGATTTTGACTTCATTTTCTTGTCATTTCTTTCTTTTTTTTTTTACTTTTTCCCGGCTCCTTAATGTCCTAGAGCGACGATAAATAGATACCTCAGGAAGTAGGCTATAACTTTAAAAATATTTTTTCAAATCCAACTGGTAGTTCCAGAGATTAGTGATTTCAAAGAAATACTCTTCAGCTTTATTATTAAAAGTTAAAGATATATATAAGTGCTACTATCTTTTTCAAGTCACTAACTTGTCTGTATTGTAGACCTTAAATTATAGTTGAACGACCAGAATTGATAATAAAGCATACATCCTGGCATCCTAAGCTTTGTCATCCAAAAAACTTCGCCAACAATAGGTACGCATAGTTATCTCCCATCGCAGAAAAACCAAGGTTACGGCAGCCTATCCAGCCACTGACCCGTGTAATGAAACTTGGGAATCCCACCGGAGCTTTGTTCTATAATAAAATACCTATTAAAATCTCTCTCCTGATAATAGCACCGCAATCGTTAACAGCACGACATTTAATGCTCATTTAACTTCTTTAAAAATACTCAACACTGAGCTAAAGTGTTTAATTGGTTGGCCGTGGTGAGCCTTAAACAATATGAATTCACAGGAGTTCCCTTTGCAGTAATATTATACAAAGTTTTGTAATTATGGAAGTGAAATCACGTTTTGTGGGACGCTCAAAGGTTCTTAGGGACAAACTCATACTTGGTTAAACAAAAATGTAGGGACGTATTTGACAATCGAATTTTCCCAGATTTTTTTTTTTACAAAGGGTCCAATGTGTTGCGTAACGTCGGGAACAAATTTTAAAAGGCCCTCCTTTACCGTGTACCGGTACCTGATTTATTCATAACGTTATATTGGAGTTTTTTTTGAGCCTTCACATGATCAATGTCAAGCCCGTCCTGTTATATGGGTCTGTTTTTAGCGACCGGTCCTAAAATTTGTTATTCACAAAAAATATCTGGGAAAACATTTCACAGCTTCGCTTTAAAGCTGCGTTAGACAAAACTGTTGTTACTAGCCCTGTTGACTACGTTGCAGGAGACATAAAGCAATGTAAAGACAAAAAGCATGAAAAGAGATGACAGTCTTGAAACATGAATAGACGGATGCCAATTTTTTGTAGAATTTCAAATAGCGCTAACAGCCAGTTGGCAGAAGTTCTAATCGCTCATTAGTTAAGGCATTGCCTGCCTTATTAATACTATTCCTGTGACTCATATTCACAACCCTGTTATTACTAAATAGTATATCTGTTAGGGCAACACTAATGACATATTACTAATGTCAACATTGATTGATTTCCGTCTCCTGTAATCGATCTTTAGAATAAGCTAGCACATTGTTAATATAATAACGCCATGTTCGGTATTTATAATTATATATTTATAAAGAACATTTCTCTAACCTGAAACTACAAAACACAAAGATAAAACTAAAAACATACACAGATGAAATCATACAACCCATAGGAACCTGCTTAATACAAATAAAATACAAAAATAAAGAAGTAAAAGAAAGATTATTTATCATAAATAGAGATGTAGATCCAGTAGTTGCAAGAGAATGGATAAGAAAATTATGCATACATTTTGAAATACATAAACTAAATAAAGAAGAAAATGATATAACAGAAAAAGAGTTCAAAATAAAATTAGAAAGTTTACTTAAAGAATATGAAGACCTATTCGTAGAACAAATTGGAGAAATTAAGAACTATGAAGCTTCTTTCAAACTAAAAGAAAATGTGAAACCTGTTTTCATGAAGCCAAGACCAGTACCATTCGCTTTACGAGACATGGTGGAACAAGAAATTGATCGCTTAGAAGAAATTGGAATTCTGGAGAAAGTCACATATTCACAATGGGGTACACCAGTAGTACCAGTGGTAAAACCAACAGGACAGGTACGATTATGTGCAGATTACAGATCTACATTGAATAAAAATTTACAAAGCGATAATTACCCAATTCCACGAATTGAAGAGATCTTCTCAAAGCTAAGTGGTGGCAAACATTTTTGCACCTTAGATATAAAACAAGCATACTTACATATGAAAACAGATGCAGCTACATCTGAAATGCAAGCCATAAGCACATGTAAAGGGACCTACAAAGTTAAACGACTGATGTTTGGTGTTAAGATTGCTCCCAATATATGGCAACGATACATGGATCAAACTCTTCAAGGACTTCCAGGTACGGCTTGTTTTTTTGATGACATTGCCCTACAAGGAGAGACATACTTACAGTTACTTCAGAGAATAAAAACAGTATTTGAAAAACTTCAGAAATGTGGACTACATATAAATAAAAAGAAGTGCCAATTTTTCAAAAAATCAATAAATTATATCGGACATACGATAAATGCAGAGGGGCTGCATCCTACAGAGGAAAAGGTAAAAGACATAAAAAAAAGCCCACGTCCCACTGATGTTTCATCTCTACGTACATTTCTTGGTATGATAAATTACTACCAACAATTCATACCCAACCTTGCTTCAAAATTGAGTCCTCTTTACCAGCTACTACACAAAAATACCAAATTTGTTTGGTCAAGAGAATGTGAAGAGATTTTTCATAAATTGAAAGAAGAAATTTGCAGTGAGAAAATACTTACACCATTTCAAGTACACTTACCCATTACACTGGCTACAGATGCATCACCTACTGGATATGGAGCAGTGTTATCACATATAATGCCGGACAAGTCAGAACGACCAATAGCCTTTGCATCAAGGTCATTAACAAAAGCTGAAAAAGGATACAGCCAACTGGACAAAGAGGCAGCAGCTCTGATATGGGGACTTAAAAAGTTCTTTCAATATTGTTACGGACGAAAAATCACACTAATTATAGACAATCAACCCTTGGCAAGAATATTACACCCTGAAAAAGCTGTTCCAGCTACAACAGCCATAAGATTAGTACACTATGCTAACTTCCTAGCCGGATTTGATTACAATATTAAACTAAGGAAAACTACAGAACATGCAAATGCCGATTACTTTTCAAGATTGGAACATAAAGAAGAACTTAAAGAAAACTTAACAGATGATGATATATTCTACTTAAAACAAGTTTCAATATTACCAGTAACATTTCAAACTATTCAAAAAGCTACAGCAAAAGATACAGAATTACAACAATTATATCAAGAAATTCAATCAGGCAAAGGAAATAAGAAAGAGTTGCATGAATACTCTTTACAAAATAATTGTATTTTCTATGGGATAAGAATAGTTATTCCCAGATCGCTACAACAACAAATTTTACAAGAATTACATATGGCACATACTGGAATGGTAAAAATGAAATTCCTAGCAAGAAGTTATGTTTGGTGGAAAAATATTGATGTTGATATCGAACAAATGGTAAAAAAATGCAAAACATGTTGTCAGTTACAAAGAAACCCGAATAAAGTACAGACACATAGTTGGGAATATCCGAAGGAACCATGGAATAGAATCCACATAGACTATGCAGGACCATTTATGGATAACTACTTCCTAGTTGTTGTTGATGCCTATACGAAATGGCTAGAGGTAATTCCTACTACATCTATTACTTCAGCAGCAACAATCAAGATATTAAAGAATTTATTCACTACATTTGGATTACCAGTCACTATAGTGTCTGAAAATGGCAGACAGTTCCGTTCTGAAGAAATGCAGATGTTTTTAAAAGAGAATGGTATACAATCCAAATTTACTGCACCGTTTCATCCTTCGACGAATGGACAAGCAGAAAGATACGTACAAACTTTTAAACGAAAACTGAAAGCTATGATGAATGAAAATGGAAGCCTACAAGATAAATTATCGAAATTTCTAATAGCCTACAGAAAGACACCTAATACTACAACTGGAATCAGCCCTGCGGAAATGATGTTCAAGAGATTATACAGGACAAGATTAGATTTAGTAAAAAGAAATTTATGTACAGAAATCAATAACAAGAGAGAAGAAATATCAGATAGAAAATATTTTAAAGAGGGAGACAGAGTACAGGTAAGAAGCTACAATGATGACACTAAATGGAAATTTGGAATTATTACTAACAGAACAGGTAAGTTGCACTATGAAGTAGATATTAATGGAAAGAAATGTCACAGACACGTGGACCAAATGTTGAAGACAACCTGTAATGAAAACTACAATGATAAGACCTCACACAATAAAGTTTACCAATACAGAGAACAAACGGCTCCACCTACACCAAAGACAGATGAGAAAGCTACTGAAAAGGATGTCGTACAAATGATACCTGAAGAACCTGAAAAAGAAAGACCTACAATTTGTGATGAACAGCCTATACAATTTGAAGAAAATAGACAGGGAATACACAGCGAAAATATAGAGCAGTCACCTGGTTTGCGACGCAGTACACGCTTAAAGAAAGCACCTACAAGACTGGACCTATGAACAATTCTATATAACGTGGGAGAGTGTTAGGGCAACACTAATGACATATTACTAATGTCAGCATTGATTGATTTCCGTCTCCTGTAATCGATCTTTAGAATAAGCTAGCACATTGTTAATATAATAACGCCATGTTCGGTATTTATAATTATTACTGTTTCATTGATTGAGATTACAAATAAAACAAGTACAATCAATTCATCCTTTTATTCAGTGTACATACATAACAATATCATTGAAAATGATGCCAGAGTGAGCTAGCGACTGCTCATAACATTGTGAATATAAAACTCAGCAGCAGTGAACATTATAATGTATGCAATTAACTTTCCATCAGCTCATGTTTTCAACAATACAAAAGTACTGCTTATCTCTTTGAATCGCTCTCTATTTTTGTCTGTATTGAGACTCTAGGGTACAGTCTCCCACGCAAACTAGATTACTATACGTCGAATGATTTTAGCTGTTTTGGACTTTGCACTCTAGGTATAAAGTTGGTAGTTGTTTGTGTCTTTTTACCTAGATCAGTAAAAAGGCACGAATACATTACCGTGACTAACAAGCCATGAATATTTTATTTGTATGTCTCGTTTATGGACGGTTTAATATGGTACATATTTTGTCTATTGGTATATTGACATTTTGACAATCCTTATATAAACCATAATCAAGAGTATTGATTTCATAATTATGTGCTTGTTGGCAGCAGTTTTTAATACGTTCATAATTAATTGCTTGCATATACTAGTAAATAACAAATCACTGGCCATAAAACATAATATTTAGCTTCAAAGCGAATAGGACACAATGCGAAAGTCATTATTTCCAGTTTCTAGATTTTATTATTGCATATTTTAAATTTGGAATTCCATGAATTATGATTCATAAAACCATCGCAAGACGCAAACCAATTCCGTCTCCATACTGACGACACTTAAAAGTTTGAAATGACCTGATTATTTCACAGTAAATAATCAGGTCGCTTTTTGATCATGAGATCAAATCCTCAAAATATATCAGTAATAATAATAGAAATATACTATTCTAATATTATGACTACAGACCAAGATAGACCACGATTAATCGACAGACGCTGATAAGAGTGGGTCAAACATTTTTTTTTGTGGTTACAGTCAATAAGCTGTGTTATCTAAACATGGTCGACACTACTACTATGTTGGTACTATACGATCAATGAAAAACTGTGGAAGGGAAGCGATGGGTTTTTATGTTGTGTGCATAATCAATCAATACATAGTATAAAACAAAGTCGCTTTCGCTGTATGTCCGTATGTATGCTTAGATCTTTAAAACTACGCAACGGATTTTGACGCGGTTTTTTTTAATAGATAGAGTGATTCTTAAGGAAGGTTTAGACTACCTTTTATCCCGGAAAAAATTGATATTCCCGAGGGAAATCCAAAAAGCGCGATATAACCGAACTCTACGCGGGCGAAGCCGCAGGCGGAAAGCTAGTAATAAATAAAAAGATAATACAATTTTTCGCCAAAAGATCCTAAAGCTACGTTATTCGTAAAGTTGAACTTTAAAGCACCACACGACCTAGACGAGACGCTGAACACCTCATTTATTAGGACACGCACCCACTCGACCCGCTTAGATTCGATCCGAAGAATAATACCTGCATATTAAAATCCATCGAGCCTGTTGCTTCGAGGGGTATACACTATACATATACAAGAAAAGACAGTAAGTTTTTCTGCAAAAATGGCATAACAATGAATTGAAGGTGCTGTTCAAAAAATATGTTACCCAGAGTTAAAACAAATGCTAATATTATGGATAATACCAATAACTTCTCGTGTTGGTAGATATTCACTGAAATGTATTGATAAATATATACTCTCTAGATTTCATATCATATTTCACTTCAGCCATCAGCCACATGAAAAAAAAGTTGGTTTATTTGTACAGATTTGCCTACGTTGCCAATTATTATAAATGCCTAGAGACCGTGGTAAAATTGCTTGTCTCAATATTTTTAGCTTTTTTGCCATATTCGTAAAATATTCTGTTTTGTGTACGCTAATGCGACTATATTTTATGTGGTTGTTTGTATAATAGGTTGGAGGTCGACATTTTTATTGCTGGAACCCTTTTTATACTAGACAACTTATTTAAGTTCCATTTTGTTTTCTCGGTGGTAGGCCATAATATCGGCTGCCGGCAGAAGTTAATTACCACCCACCAGACAAAGTCTTGCCGCCAAGCGATTCGTCGTGTTCCGGCATGATGTCTGGCGAAGCCGTACGGAGGACGGTTCTGAGCAGTTTTGTTGCGATGTGTGCCGGGTACGATGCACCAAATGTTGTTGTGTCGGGAGTTTGGTCGTGGAGGGTCTCCAGATCAATTTCCATGTGGCGCAGCATCGGTGGTCGTGTTGTTGGGTTTAACATTGCATCACCTCGCACAACTGCCGTCTTCCTTTCTATTCACTAAGCTTTTTAAGTGAATAGGCTTAATAAAGCTGCGCACTTTACCATCAACGATTGCATCACTACTTACCATCAGGCGGGATTGCAGTCAAGCACTAGGTTATAATTGTAAAAAAAAAAGAAATAGGGAATCTAGAGAATTCGTTTTTAAACATCAGTAGAAAAATGTGGGACGGATGGAAGTTCTGAATGTAATGCTGAGCTGAAATTACATAGAAGTCTATGCATAACAAAGTATCAAAAACATTTTGTTGTCCCAGAAACAAAATTTATTCAGTAGTAATGCGAGCAATCAGAAAAATGCCAGGTGGTATGTATACAAACGGCACACACATAAAGAATGATGAGGAGAAAGTACGTGCGAGCTTGGAAAAAAAAAGGGCATCGTTGGAAGTGGGCCTCCCTTTATAGAACTCGCGTGAAGATGTGGATGACTAGAAAAACATTAATGGATGCCGTTTTCTTTGAGTTTCTGCGTTTGCCGCAGGGAAATGAACAGTTAATGGACGAGAATCAGGTCAATAATGGCTAATAAACTATTAATCATCTTACTCCGGTCATTATAACAGATGCACTGTTATAATTGACTGACTATCTACACAGGAAATTATACTTGTGCGAGCATTGACTCATCATCGTCGCGATATCTCAGCTTTGGAAAGAGAACTATAACTCGAATGAATTCAAATTGCGATTATTCTTTCGATTGGTATCGATTTCGCGATACTTCTCGATTTGGTTGTTAATAGTCGAAGCTCACGAACGATCTGATGTTATTAGGGGATGAATGTAGAACAGAATTATGGTGACGGATGTCATTCTCCGCGTTTTAGTTTCCCGAGTTAGTCTGCGGCACGTAGATATTAAAGCTAATGGAACTTTCTGATTATAGCCTTGTCAGTTCTATTGACATAAAATCTATAAACGTATAATATTTTTATGCCTTTATACTAATAAAGTTCCAAGTAACATACTTGATTTAATAGCGTCTGGGCTTGCGGGAATAGTACCACATGACAAGGGTTGTTGTTTTTATATGCCATCTCTGTAGTTTTATTTGCTATAGAAATAATATTGACTGCATTATCAAAATTATTTCTGTAGCAAATAAATCCATACTAATATTATAAATGCGAAAGTAACTCTGTCTGTCTGTTACGCTTTCCCTTAAACCTCTGAACCTATTTTGATGAAATTTGGCACGGATAATCTTTAGACCCTGAGAAAGGACATAGGCTACCTTTTATCCAGGAAAAATTTGATATGCCCGAGGGAAATCTAAAAGCGCGATATAATCGAACTCCACGTGGGCTGAAGCCGCGGGCGGAAAGCTAGTAATATAGTATCTAATATGTATAAATAGATTTTGGATCGGCATTCTATAAGAACGTATCGCAGTAACATGATTCTTGGACTCGAGCTTGTTTTATCTTGGAAGTGCAAAAATGTTACTTTGTATTCATATATTGATATAATCGACCTTACAATGTGTAGATTACCATTACAATGTATGGTGAGCAATGTTTTTATTAATAAGGCTCCTTATGAACTCATGGCGCTGCATCTTATGCCGTTCACCAATGGATACCAATCGACTATGTATACGCACTGATGATTATGTATTCCGCGAAGCTTATGAGCGTAGCGAAAAACATATACTTCGTGGTAAATTAATTAATTGATTTACCCATGATAAATAATATTATAAATAACGACCTTTTCCGTTTTCCTTGCATGAAGTGGTATTTTTCCATATTTTTGAGAGAAAGAAGGCTTCAACTTCCTTGGCTCTCGCTAGAACTCTTTGCCAATCAAGTATTAGTTCTTCAGCTATCGATTTGTCAGTCTGAGGTCATGTGTGTATCGATTTGTCAGTTTGACAGTCAGTCTGAGGCACCATGACACCATGTGTCATCGCCTATCGAAACAAACCAACTACCGAATATTTTATCGCTCTAAAAAGTACAATAGATGTGAGTAACATGTCAGTAAAAGAGATGTACATGTATTCTTGGTCGATAGCTGACTTGGAGACTAAAGTTTGTAAAGCTACCAATAAAGCCTCGTTTGGTGCTTACATACAGACGTCAGCAGCTAGCTAAGCAGGGATAAAACTATCCGAACTACACTACATACTCGCCGCTCTTCACTCATCATCATCACCATCAACCATTTTATGGTTCCACTGCTGGGCACAGCTCTCCTCTCTTCCAGAGAAGGATTGAGCTAATCACCGCGCTTGCCCAATGCGGGCTGGCGATTTCAAACTTAAAGCCCAGGTTACCTCAAGATGTTTTCCTTCACCTTTTAATCAGTGATTGCTGTCCAAGATAGACTTAGAGTGTACATATTTTTTTTTTTATATTATAAACTAGGGCTTGACCGCAATCCTGCCTGATGGTAAGCAGTGACGCAATCGTTGATGGTAAAGCGCACTAGTTTATTAAGAGCCTATTCACTCTAGCCTTGAAGACACTCAAATTGTAGTCCAACGGAAACACCGCCGCTGGCAAATTGTTCCAGTCCCTCGATGTACGCGGTATAAAGGAGGAGGCGAAACGCTTCGTCCGGATCGTAGTGGTGTTAACAACGTAAGGGTGGAAACCAGCCGTACGACGGGTCGTCCGATGGTGGAACGGAGATGGGGAATTAAATCATGCAATTCCCTCGCACACTCCCCAAAATGCATCCTATAGAACACCGAAAGGCTGGCTACTCTACGCCTGTGCTCTAGGCTTTGGAAACCATCTCGAGTTAGATCAGGGTCACCAATCAGCCTCTTCGCACGCCTCTCCATTGAATCCAAAGTGGCCAGGTGACACTTAGCAGCACCAGCCCAAATGTGGCTGCAGTACTCCACACACGAACGGACCTGTGCTTTGTATAACATTAGAAGCTGCCCAGGTGTGAAGTACTGCCGGACCTTTGCGATAACGCCAAGTTTCCTGGCAGCCACCTTGGCATTGGACTCAATGAACCGCCCAAAGTTAAGGTTCGAGGAAATCTCAACTCCCAAAAGCTGAAGGCGGTCAGAACACTCCAAGGACACATTTCGAAAAGTAGGAGCCAAGGTGAACGGGCTCCTTTTGGCGGTGAAAAGACACGCCTGTGTTTTGGCGGCATTGAATGCTACAAGATTGGCATTGCCCTATTCGGAGACTGCCTGCAGTGCAACACTCGTTCGCTCAGCCATGGCCTCTCTTTTGGACCGGATTGATTCCCTACTAGCCCGAGCATCCGGCAGGTATCTCTCTACAACTGTGCTGTCATCTGCATACCCATAGATACCGGGCATCAGCAGATCGTTAATATGCAGCAGGAACAGAGTTGCAGAGAGAACAGACCCCTGAGGAACACCGGCATTAGTTGACATGGGCTCAGAAGAGCAACCGCAACATATAACTTAGAAAAGTTACATTGGTACTTGCCTGACCTGGCATCGAACCCGCACACATTCTTGAGACGCTGGTGTTTCAACCACTAGACAACCAAGACATGCACTTCACTCTCTAACTCATTTTCGCAAACATTTTTTTTTCCAACGCATTCATTAGCTGCTGCTTTACGGAGTTGAGTTAATTACATTATAGTTTAATTAAAGTAGTTTGCACTGATCGCACACGTGTCTATAGCGGTTATTGATCGTGAGAATTAATTAAAACCGTTGTATTTTATGCTTACTGTGTTGTTTAACAAGGAACATTTGCGCAGTAAACCTTATAAAGTCTTAGTCACACCAGACTCACCACAAAAGGGCGAGTGATTCACAAGTCTTCTTACCTTTTAGATTAGAACGTATTGTTTGTAGTTGCTCTCAAAATATAACAAAGTCAAAGCGGCCATTTTGGATTGAAGTTAATTAAAACATTGTTTTACCAGCCCTTAATCGGCGAACACATTTTTGTCAAATGATTCCGACTAGTTGGGATCGTTTGGACCGCCCATTGGTCTGTTCGGTCCAAACGATCCCAACTAGTCGGCTGATTACCACCGCGCGATCAATAAAATCATAAGATTTAAAGTAACATCCATTTTGTAAAGGCCCTGCAAAATAAACATAATAGATAAATGACACACCAAATACTATGAGACATTTTTATAAAACAACCTTCGATAGGCTGAAGAAGAGAAACCTTCTATAAAAAATAACATAAAACAGACTACAAAATTATGATATACACTACTTCACCTGTATCGCGCTATCCTATCATCATCATTATTATCTTGCCCTTATACCAGTTTATTTGGAGTCCACGCAACATGGTCTTTTTGTTCCATATTTCTCTATTAGTCGCCATCATTCGCATTTCTTCTGTCGAACTTCCTTAAACCTCTCCTTTTAGAGTACTCATGTATATGTATAACATAGCAGTGTACTGCAGGCCTTTCCAATAACACACATTTCATCTTTATCATCACGTTACAGCCTGCTACCGCCACCTTACCTGCCAAAATGTTCACTCTTCCGTCATTTACTCTAACTATCAACGTGGTACAGACGGCAGCACATAGAGCTAGTACAATTTGCCAGATTTCTTTATTAGATTTTCAACTTTATTAATTCCTTTCGTGTGTGGAGCACTGTAGCCACATTTGGGCTGGTGCTGCAAAATGTCACCTGGCCACTTTGGATTCGATGGAGAGGCGTGCGAAGAGGCGGAATTAACTCAAAACGGTCTCCAAAGCCTAGAGCACATGTATACAGTAGCCAGCCTTTCGGTGTTCTATAGGATTCATTTTGGTGAGTGTGCGAGAGAATTGCATGATTTAGTTCCCTATCTCCGTTCCACCATCGGTCGACCCGTCGTACCCCTCTTTCATACCGCGTACATCGAGGGACTGGAACAATTTGCCAGTGGCGGTGTTTCCGTCGGACTACAATTTGAGTGTCTTTAAGGCTAGAGTGCCTCTTAATACACTAGTGCGCTTTACCATCATCGTTTGCGTCACTGCTTACCATCAGGCGGGATTGCGGTCAAGCGCTAGTTTATAATTTACTAGCGACCGCCAGCGACTTCGTTCGCGTGGAGTTAGTTATGCTCCGCTCATATTAGTCGCAGCGTGATATTATATGACCTAAAGCCTTCCCGGATAAATGGACTATCCAACGCAAAAAGCATTTTTCGAATCGGATCAGTAGTTCTTGAGATTAGCGCGTTCAAACAAACAAACTCTTCAGCTTTATATCTATACTATATACTAATATATAAAGCTGAAGAGTTTGTTTGTTTGTGCGCGCTAATCTCAGGAACTACTGGTCCGATTTGAAAAATTCTTTTTGCGTTGGATAGCCTATTAATCCAGGAAGGCTATAGGCTATATAACATCTCGCTTGACCAATAGGAGCAGGGCAGTAACAAAAAAATGTTGCGAAAACGGGAGCTAACGCAGCCGTACATATTGCCAATAGGAGCTCTGAGCATGACTAATTCCACGCGAACGAAGTCGCTGGCGGCCGCTAGTATTAGTATATATGTATAGATATAATAAAAGGCTCAAGATTGATTGGGAATATTTGACAGTTTGGGGTAGCTTGACCTGCTGTCGTCCGTACAATCAATCGTCGGAAAACAGCTTTACCTAGTATAACATTGAAAGTGCTGGTTTCGCTTACCCCTTTTTGCTGGCAATTCCCAGATTCGGGGTTCAATAGGCATTTGATATAACACATCAGTATCCAATTCATGCTACACGCAATCAGTCGTAAAGATTAACGACTGCCTGTAAAGCACCGGCTATCAAATGTAGGTCAATCGCGGTAATAGTTAGGTACTGTTTGAATTCATTTATTTGTGAAGATAACAATACAGAAATAAATAGAAATACTAAAAATAGTAGACCAATACGTAGGCCTATACTGCGTTCAGTTATTGCAGTATTAAAATTATGTCTGTTTCCTCATTACCTCGGAATTAATTGTCTCTTGCTGCTTGCTTGAAACTTAAAGCTTCGTTACGACGAGTTAGATCAATGTAAAGTAGAATTGTCAAATGTATTATACAATATGTAAAGAAAACCCTGTCTGAACCGTGAAGGCATTGTTAGGTATCGATAAGTGATTCTACTAATGCCCACAAAGACAGGCAAAACTTAAAAAAAAATCCCCCTAAAAAATAAATATTATTTGGCAAAAAGAGGTAACTTAATACATGTGCGGTAAACAACCCCATTCCGCGGGTGGCGGGAGGCAGGGCACGTGGCACCTGTGACGTGGTCGCGTCGCTATTCGCTTATAATAAAACCAGTGTTGTCACTTTTTTAAAAATTACCAAATTTCGGGGAAATTGGAATTAATTCCCGGGAAAAAAGGATTATTTCAAAATTCATTAGTATTGTTACTATGATGGCTATGTAAAATTTTATATTATATTTGGTCAAGTGTTTACCTAACCTTTATTATCCTTAAGGGTCGGACAGGGTTTTCTTTACATATTGTAGATTTCTTCCGCTCTCCAATCTGCAGATCAAAACCTTGTTGCCATCGTCTATCCAAATAAATATTTGATACAATAATGGCCTACCAAATATATGTTTTAACATTGATATAATATTAAACAGATATGATAATATGCTCTAACAAATTAACCAAAATAAATGTGCCGATCGGAGCAGCAGCACAAACATGCATTTTTTTATTATTCTGCGTACATTTCACACGTTGGCACAGTGTGAGTGAGATGGGGCGCAATCTAAAGCATAGAGATGAAAAAAAAGGCTAGTGTTTGTCGTTTGCGCTTAAATAGAATCGACGAAAACTAAAGCGACTTGCTGGACTTACCTCCTTTTGTACGCTTCATTTTCAGTGCGCTAATGACGTATCTACCTTAGTTTAATATTATCTCAATGTGTTTTAAAAGAATGCGGTAGATAGAAATATTAGGTCTTTATCTTCGTAGGCAAATAAATAATAGTTTTCGTAATCAATAATTTGCTTGTAATGGTCGATGCATGTTTATCATTTTAATGAAGTACACTTATAGTGTGGCTGTCGTCAAATTAGAGTAAATATCCAATTTTCTATGGAAGAAAAGCAGTAGATTGAAAATCCTAATAACAATGTGAGCCCTACAAATGAGCAGCACTTATATCAGCAAGCTTTAAGATTATTATTGAAACCTAAAGTGAAGCGGCTCTTTCGTATCACATTACGCAAACAAAATTTTGTCAACAGTATTCGGTACGGTTTGGGGGACACCCAAGTTTTCTGCTCAACGATTAGTTCAGATAGGAACAGTGTTCAATACTTGAACAATTTGGTAGACGGCTAGACACACTGGCACCGGCTGACAGCACTGTCGTTGTTATGTTTCGTACCTGTGAGTGTGTGTGTGTGTTATTAAAATGAACTTGAACCTTTATTCATGAACATTGCTTAATTTTAAGAGACTTTTAACATCATAAATGTATGGTTAAATATATAATTTTTAAATAACCTGTATAAATAAACCCCAGTATAATTAGATAAAGGATTTCTTCTGAAACTTAAAGTTGGCTTGTCTTAAGATTCTTTTAAAACAGCGATGTTGTCAGTCTTTCAGTTGGCTCTTGTAGTCTTGTCAACGGCGCGATTATGTCAAAAAGTGGATAAGGAAACCAGATCATCTCGCAAAGCTCGTCAGCTCGTTATTCTACTCGTACATACGTTTCATTTTTATATTCGTCGGTCAGCTACCTACCATTTTAATTTCAGTTTTGACACTCCCCGACTCAGATACTTCGGGGAAAGTACTATAGCAGTTGAGCTATTACTGAATAGCTGAACTGCTCTATACTGATGAGCATTGATTTCTCCATCTAGCTATTAACATAGTTAATAGGAAAAGTAACACCACTACGATCCGGACGAAGCGTTTCGCCTCCTCCTTTATATACACGCGTACATCGAGGGACTGGAATAATTTGCCAGCGACGATGTTTCCGTCGGACTACAATTTGAGTGTCTTCAAAGCTAGAGTGAATAGGCTCTTAATAAACTAGTGCGTTTTACCATCAACGATTGCGTCACTGCTTACCATCAGGCGGCCAAGCGCTAGTTTAGAATTAAAAAAAAAGAGAATCAAAATACTCAGTCCGCCTAATAAATTTAGCATTATGTTGAGTAACTCACTCCCTCGATAAATCGCTGCCAAATATATCGTTTATTTTAGCGCTTAGCGTACCATGTGTGCAAATCCAGTTATCGGCTTATCTGCAGTCATAACAGAATCTAAGCCGGCGATATAAGAGCCGATATATTTTGTTTCTAACACGGATACGAGGTTTATCATTTGTTTAGAAGTCTTTGATGCAGAAAAATTGCTGTCACGCTATTTAAGTCAGAAGAAATTAACACGTCTCATTAGACACCGAAGGTGTAAATTCTTTGTCCATTTCAATGCAAAGTATCGCATCTGGCCTTTTAAGGAGTCTATGAGAAGTAATAGGTACATCTACGCATAAACACCACTTACTGGACAGAACTTCAAAGAACTCATGGTTGCTCTGCTGATGCGGACACTGTTCGCACGAATTCGGGATCTAACATGCATTTGTATACCATTCTGTCTTTGTGTAAAGATTTATACGCTCGTTTAAAGTCCATTCAAATTGAGTTATGAGTGAAATAAAACAATGAATTTTATTTTCATTGTGACCTTTATGTGAATGTATACAACGTTATTTTTTGTATATGCGAAACCAGAAACACGTGTCTAGTATTTTTATGTAAAAAAATTCAAAAAGATATCATGAAAAACCACAAAGTTATGAGCTTATCTTACCTGGTTGTTGCAACAAAATATGGTAAGCGCTCCGCTCGGGCGGGCTAGCGGTGCGTTGACCTGTGGCGTCAGCTGTTGCACGGGAATGCGTACGTGCCAAGTACTATGATCTACCATAAACTGAACTTGTGCGCTCGGTAACCACACTGCAACAATTTCTAAATGTATTTGGGAAAAAATATGACATGGTGTAAAAATTACTGGAATCGATTCAGTTGCTTATTCTGAACAAACTGAAATCAGGTTTCGTGTATAGAAAATTATCATTGTATATTTTATCCATTAAAAAGTTTTATAATACCCGAGAGCTCGCCTTTACGCCACCTACACGAAAAAAAGTGATAAAAATGATGTGACAAACTGTCAAGCCATGTGGCCTTGTTTTACATATACATATACCCAAAGAGTACATTATAATTATATACTCTTTGTGTTAAATACTCTGGATAGTGCTACAGTTCACAGTTCTAATTTTTCTAATTAACCGTATCTATTATTCCAGATAAAAAAAAAACTACGGGATGGCGAGATCACTGACAGACCTATCAAGCTTATGAATCAGCACAGCAATAAAGAGTAGATAATACAAGTTCCTAATGTGTGTGGATCCCATGTGAGGGTTTCTTCAGGAGATGGACACACTCCACGTGGGCCACGGGCACAGCAAGGGGTCCAGTCGCAGCCAGTCACCGTCTACGGCAGACCTGGCGAGAGATCCGGCTGTTGTGACAGATGATGCCGTCAT
Source organism: Sesamia nonagrioides (assembly GCA_017933935.1). Taxonomy (NCBI): domain Eukaryota; kingdom Metazoa; phylum Arthropoda; class Insecta; order Lepidoptera; family Noctuidae; genus Sesamia; species Sesamia nonagrioides. Next base: position 34,822 of record JADWQK010002227.1, read on the forward strand.
CAGGTCCAGAGTGCAGTCCCCTTCGACTGTTCATCATGTTGTCAGTGTAAGTACCTAAATAATCTATGTTTTTTTCCCTCCCACATTATAAGTTTTTTTTTTTTTTTTGGGTAAATTCGACTGATTCACTGATTTTAAAGGAAGTGTTAAGATAGCGTTTTGTCGTTTTGAAATGATTAAAATGCGGTATTGTCTGGGATGCCCCATGTTGTGACTAAAGCCATTTCCTCTTGTCTTCTGTGACTGGTGATTCGGATTTCTGTCTAATATAAAAATGGTACCTAACTTTGGAGTTGAAAAAATATAGTGGAAAAAATATCTTTTCTCTTACTCCTCCGCTATTCTTTTCTGATTAATTTCGTTGCGGGACCCAAGACAGTTGAATCGTTTCTCCGGGACTCGTCGAGCTTGATTGCTCGGCATTTTTCTGGCTGTCTCCGCTGTTGATTCTGGCTTTCAGGAGTTGCAGTGGGTGGAATAATGTGTAGCGGGACGTGTCCCAAAAGATTTATAAGATCCTTACCTAATTGATTTTCAATCGACTAAAAGACTAGCCAGGTGATTGTGTAACACATTATCAATTCCGTTACTTACTTCGTTGAGCAGACCCATTTTACGACCAATAGATTAACAAAATCCTTCATAATGATTAAGATTATGATTAATAGTGGGTAAGCAATGAAGCAGATTATTATGATGATTTGATTATCCCAGCTATAACTTTTTGGTTGAACAATACTTGTACAATACTGCACGTGTCTTGATGGACTATTCCTCGGTGGTAGGCCATAACATCGGCTGCCGGCACAAGGTCCACCCACCAGACAAAGTCTTGCCGCCAAGCGATTCGTCGTGTTCCGGCATGATGTCTGGTGAAGCCAAGCCGTACGGAGGACGGGTCTGAGCAGTTTTGGTGCAATTCATGCCGGATACGGTGCGCCAAATGTTGTCGTGTCGGGAGTTTGGTCGTGGACAGTCTCCAGATCAATCTCCCTCTGGCGCAGCATCGTTGGTCGTGTTGTTAGGTTTTACATTGCATCACCCCTCTCAACTGGCGTCTTCCTTTTCATTCACTCAGTTTTTTTGTTTTGTCTAGATTTTAATAAACTAGCGTGATTTACCATCAACGATTGCATCACTGCTTACTATCAGGTGGAATTGCGGTCAAGCACAAGTTTGAAATATATAAATTAAAAAAGAATACTATAATCCAAATTGTAACAATAAGAGATTCATGCAGTTCCATTGAAATCGATGTGCGAAACAGCCATAATTGTTCTTGTGTTGTGTCCTTGTTAGTTAATTGGTACCTCATTGCTCATACGAGTATAATGTAACTATAATGGGATAATTAATAGTAACCGTTGTTAGTTTATACAAACGGAGCGTAGGCGTCATATGAAAATATATTCCAGAAATTGCTATGATGAACTGTTCAAAGGAAATGTTAGTGACTTAGTAAGGCTCTATAGAGGTTTGAGAAACAGAGTCTGAACTACACACACCTCCGAACAGACGAGTGCTGTGTCTGGTGGGCAACAGCCCCGCTGTTGATGTCTGAACGTGGTATATACAGTGGCCTCAAAAAGTTAGTTGACTTTTTCATTTCAGCTGTGATGCCAGTTACCTACTTTTTACTAGACCATAATATAGTTTATCACAGTTGGAATGGAAAAATATCAACTACTAGCTTTCTGCCCGCGGCTTCGCCCGCGTGGAATTCGGTTATATCGCGTTTCTTAGATTTCCCTCGGGAACATCAATTTTTTGTCAATAAAAGGTAGCCTATGTTCTTTCACAGGGTCTAAAGATTGCCTGTGCCAAATTTCATCAAAATCGGTTGAGAGGTTTAAGCGGGAAAGCGTAACAGACAGACAGAGTTACTTTTGCATTTATAATATTAGTATGGATTATTTTCTAGGCTAGTGTGTGTTAGTAGGGGGTAAACTCCGACTCCGCGATACAGAATTTTACGTAGCGTCAGTATATTATACAGTTCATAAGTGGGAACATAGGTGCCGCCACAGTAAAATAGGGATTGGTACCCGCAAAGATTTAAACACTTGTGTGTTTTGATGTTCTTAATCCCTAAAGCAAGAAGCTGTTTTTTTTAATAATTATAAAATAGTGCTTGACCGCAATCCCGCCTGATGGTAAACAGTGATGCAATCGTTGATGGTAAAGCGCGCAAGTTTATTAAGCCTATTCACTTAAAAATCTTAGTAAGTAGAAAGGAAGACAGGGGTTGAGCGAGTTGATGCAATGTTAAACCCAACAACACGACCAACGATGCTGCGCCAGAGAGAGATTAATCTGGAGATCCTCCACGATCAAACTCCCACACAACAACATTTGGCGCATACTACCCGGCACACATCGCAACACAACTGCTCAGACTCGTCCTCCGTACGGCTTTACCAGACATCATGCCGGAACACGGCGAATCCCTTGGCTGCTACACTTTGTCTGGTGGGTGGTAACTTCTGCTGGCAGCCGATGTTATGGTCTACCACCGAGAATGGTATGGGTTGTTACGGTTGTTACAAATCGACGTTGGACCTTTGTGTGTCTATTGAGCATGTATGGGTGTCATCATACATAGGTTCAGAACTCCCAAATAGGTTGACATTCTAATGCGGTATTGGCCAAATTAAATGAATACTATTCTTTTTAATAATACCTGATCTTTTAACCAGTTTTTGCCATTAAAAGATACTTTTACAGGACAGATACTGGTCGAATACTTTATTTTTGGAATTGCATCATTAGATATTTATTTCTATACTCTTTTTATTACATTCTAATAATTAATTAATTTTTCTAATAATCTTTTATAAAGACAAACTAATACTTCCCAGCGAACACGTCTCCGAACTGGGAATTTATTCGCTAATTAAACTCAGCGCCTAGTGCCAGACACTATGTCAACTTGATCTCAAGGACAGAAATCTCTGATGTCTCATAAGTTTATAACTGATGACCCCGTGACACTGTCTGAGTTGTTGTTTGCACTTAGTAGGTACTACTAGATCATTTGAGGAAGGAAATTGTCAAGAGACAGTGCGACAATAAGTAAAATGTTCCTAGGGATTGAAAAAGGCTTTTAATGTATTTAATCGACAAACCTCAAAGAATTTCCATTCTGCATTTCTTAAGATATTATTGAACACGCTAATATAATGATTGGGCCTTATTTTGTGAATCGTAATAAGTTCTTATTTTGGCGTCCTAAAACCATTCGGTCGGGGTTCGCCAGCTTAGTTACTGTGCCTAACGGTGGCGAACGGCCAGAAATAAGAAATTTAAGAGGTGACTCTAGTGCCGAGGAATTTGGAAAATAGGTATTTGAATAAACTATTGCCGTGGCGCTGCTTCCAACCTCTTCCAATAAAGTGCGAAAAGGACAGTTACGGCTCAGGCTACAAAAACGTTGACCAAAAGACGTTTCGTGTTCCGCTGTTTTCTTTTTCAAAACACGACAGATCGCAGTTACTTTTATATCAAAATTTAGAGGAAAAGTATACTAGAAAACTTATCACGTTTGTCTAATAGTCATCTGAACATCACGGTAAAAATGGGTTATTTTTCGCGATTTTGAAGTATTGTATTTCATTATTAATTAAAATTCGGAAAAAAATCAAATGATAGAGGCACGTATAATCACGATGTAAAATTGTAGAAAAAAAAATTCCACTTAAAGCATTATCCACTAAGAAAACAGCGGAATAAGTTTGTATAGAGAAAGCAGCACTAGACATCCCTCTTAATAGTTCATAATTAGACTGGCAATAAGTTTTTAGAGAATCAGTCATTTTGTTTGTATTTTAACAACACAAGTTGGTATAAATATGTACCAGCTCGTCCTAATGAAGTTAATAAATAGGCACCTACGGCATAGAATAAAATAGACGACTACTTTCTACACCTTAATTTTTGTAGGTATCTGCTAACATCAATTTAATTCAAAGGAATTTGTTGGGAGGTCATGCGTGGCCGCAACTAGGCAATACCACGTGTTTTTTTAACTCATAGGAGCTTCTTAATGCTTTTTGGGCTCGTTTTAACATGGTGCAGCGTTGGTGATATGTTTATGATTAAGATAAATACCTATCCACAATATCTCATCATCATCAGCCCCTACTCATCCACTGCTGGACATAGGCCTATTCCATAGCATGCCAACAAGCTCGATCCTGAGCAGCTCTCCACCAGCCACTACCAGCCACCTTTTTGATGTCGTCGCTCCATCTCGCCCAAGGGCGTCCTACGCTACGTTTGCCGAGACGCGGTCTCCACTCGAGGACTCGTTTACCCCAACGGCTGTCGGCCCTGCGACAAATGTGACCAGCCCATTGTCACTTCAGCTTGCTAATCCTCTCAGCTATGTCGGTGACTTTGGTCCTCTGTCGGATCGCCTCATTTCTGATGCGGTCCTTCAGAGAGACGCCAAACATAGCCCGCTCCCTAGCTCGCTGAGCGGCTTTTAATTTATGGGCTAGTCTGACCGTTAGTGTCCACGTCTCGGCTCCGTAAGTCATGACGGGCAGGACGCACTGGTTGAAGATTTTAGTTTTCAAACATTGGAGTATGAGCGACGAAAATACCCGACGAAGTTTACCAAATGCTGCCCATCCCAGCTGGATCCTTCTATTTGCCTCCTTCTCGAAGTTGTTTTTCCCTAATTGCAATATCACAGGAAACACAAAATTGCCCTTAATATAAAACCTACACCATAACAAAGGAGTACATATTTTATAACAAACTTTTTTTACTACATTAGCCTAATGTATTACTACTGCATTACGAAGAATAAACTTATTCGATAGGTTTACAAACAAAAATAATAACAAAGTGTACTCTAGTACCTGGGTCTCATAATTAGTCCACATGATTCAACAGAATGGCACTGATGACGAGTTCTTTATCACCTTGAAACTATTTATTATAAGACATTGGAATGCACGTAGTTATTTAGTTTTATGCATATCTTTTTTATCAGGGAACTAAAAGATATAAACAAAGACGAAACGGTGGTTTGTGAAAGTTGTGTGGAGTGCATGAGTCATGACAGAACGGGTAGACAATAGAGCAAAGAGTATAACAGTATTTAATAGGGTTGAATAACTCAAGGAACCGCTGATAATAATTTGACCAATGAGTCTTCGTATTGTTTTTAAATATTGCAACATTATGCCGAATTATGAGCCCTTTTCCCCTCGCATTGGCCTGTTTAGTTGTCTTTATTGTAAAGACGACATTGACCTACAATTTATCGCTGAAGTATTAAGGCTCAAGGAATTTGATTGGGAATATTTGACGGTTTCAGGTAGCTTGACCTGTTGTCGTCCACACCTAATTGGGTTGTATCCTAAAAAATAATTTAATGTCCATCAGATAGATTTATCAAAAATATTCAACACGTATTTTTATTTCTTCGTTCATTCAAATACACGACGTCACGCCGTACGTAATTGGCCTACACTCCGTAGCTTTTAATACGCTATATTTCAGTAGTTTTGCTAATTTCGACAAAATAAAAAATACGAAATAAAATATCGTCGAATCCAACTCGGCTGGGCTGCTTTCGGGAAGCTACGTAAAATCTTCTCGTCGAAATACCGCAGTGTCTCAAGACAAAGTCTTCGACCAGCGTGTGTTGCAAAAGTGATGACTTATGGAATTGAGACATTGAGATGCTTTAACAATGGGCCTTATAAAGAAGACTCAAAGGAAGTCACTCAAAGGGCAATGGAGAGGAGGCTATGCTTGGGGTTTCACTGCGCGATCGCATCAGGGAATGAGGAGATCCGCAGAAGAACGGAAGTAACCGACATAGCCCGAAGAATTACCCAACTTTAAAAGTGGCAGTGGGCGGAGCACATTGATCGTAGGACCGATGCGTGGGGCCGACGGGTTTTCTGAAGTGGCGACCCGCACCGGAAGGCTTAGCGTGAGGTAGGCCCCCGACAAGATGGACCGACGACCTGAGTGAGGAATCACGGGGAAACTGCTGGATACAGGGAGCACAGGACCGGTCGTCGTGGAGAACCTTGGGGGAAGCCTATGTCCAGCAGTGGACGTTTTTGGCTGAAATGATGATGAAAAAAATACAAGTCTTAATTTTTTTTATTATCCCTTCAAGACACTAATTTTTTTTCATACTTTGGATACATCCCTATTATCTCAGTCGTCTCGTAATGGAATGGTGATAGAATGACATTCAGGTATAGCTATTATTATAAAACCCGTTAGTAGAACTGATTTTCTGAAAACTAATACTCAATTTGAACATTTATTAATATGGAGTGCATTGTCAGTAATTGTCCACTGGAAGGTCAAAATGACGTTATTTTATTAGTAGATTACGAAGCTAGTCAATATCGATCATTTTGGCATCACTGATCGACATTATGATACTATTGAGGGCCCCAAGCAGATTGCTAAATGAATTCTACTGTGCAATTATTGAATAATTAGTTGATTAATGACGAAGGTTTTTTTTTTTAAATAGAAGTAAATAAAACGTATTTAAATACATGCCTAAATATTTAAACAGCCAACGATATAATGTTCGCCATCTTCTTAATAAAAATCTTAAATTGTTTCACTAACAGACTAGCGGTGTCAACAAAAAATATCCCTAGAGTTCCTTATATGTAAAGCTAAGGAGGTATTTTTAGAAATTCCACTCACCAGACAAAGTCTTGCCGTCAAGCGGTTCGTCGTGTTCCGGCATAATGTCTGATGAAGCCGTACAGAGGACGGGTCTGAGCAGTTGTGTTGCGATGTGTGGCGGGTACGGTGCGCCAAATGTTGTGTCGGGAGTTTGGTCTTAGAGAGTCGGGATCAATCTCCCTCTAGCGCAGCATCGTTTGGTCGTGTTGGTCTTGGGTTTCACATTGCATCTCCTCGCTCAACTGCCGTCATCCTTCCTATTCCTAAGTTTTTTAAGTGAATAGGCTTAATAAACTAGTGCGCTTTACCATCAACGATTGCATCACTGCTTACCATCAGGCGGGATTGCAGTCAAGCACTAGTTAATTATTTTAAAAAAAATCTATATTTCACCCGCGTAATCTTCGAACCGAAAGAGCTCAGTTGATATAAAATAAGCGCCTGTTAAAATAATGGGAGCAATATGTACGTCAGCGTTTGCTCCCAATTTCGCATATTTTTTTGTTACTGCTCTGCTCCGATTGTTCATAGCGGCATGTTTTATAGCCTATGTCCTTTCTCAGACTCTAGACTATGTGTGTACCAAATTTCATTACAATCGGT